>NW_010729140.1:26603-99055 GCF_000365185.1 Nelumbo nucifera
CCCGACCCCCCCAAGAAGAAGGTATGCAAACTTTGCGCTATCTGGTTTATCTTGCCTTTGAAGGATTCTAACTTAAGCTTCGGAGCCTTTACACCGGGTTCTCCCCGGAGCTTCCTCATCTCCTCCGTTTCAGGTTCTCTGCTACTCGGTTCAGAGGCAAGATCGCTGACAGCTAAGACCGGCTGGATCGCGCATCATCAACACCCATTGCATCCCTTGGACGCATGTGTCTATAGCAAAAGATTGACTGATTTGTTCCTTACACTAAAGGACGAGGTTTCTCCGTTGCTTGATGTAGTCGATGACGGACTCATCCTTTCTTTGTCTTATAGTAGAGAGTTCTAGAAATCCAACCATTTGACGTGTATAATAGAAGCGAATGAGGAATTCTTTCTCAGGCTGGTTCCAATTGTCAATGGAGCCTGGCTGGAGGTCGGTGTATCAATCAAACATTGTAGATTTGAGGGAACGAACAAACTGCTTCGCCATTTGGTCTCCATTGGTTCCCGCGTTTTTGCAAGTCTCGATGATGTGGCTTATGTGCTTCTTCGGATTGCCATTCCCGTTGAACTGCTGGAACTCAAGAGGTTGGTAGCCAACTAGCATGCACATCTCATCAATGCGGCAAGTGTATGGTTTGGCATACACTAAAGAGGTTTGTGGAACTCCTCCATATTGAGCCCTTATGGTGTTAGCGATCATGTACTGGAGTTGTTGAATTGTCAAAAAAGTGACAGAGACTTGGGTGGTGTCTTGCATAATGTTTTGCACTGTGACACAATCATACTCTTCTTGTTGCTGCTTCTACTACTCTAGGAGGTTAGGAGTCATTAGAGGAGTGAATCTTGGAGGGTGATAAGGTCCCTGACTGGACTTTGCTTGGTGGGTTTGTACCTCTAGTTTGTTCATCAGGAAGGCCATCTGGAGATCCTTCTTAGCGTTGGAGCTCTTAAGGTTGTCAATGGCTTTGGCCATCTTCTAGAGTTGTTCTTCCATCGCCACAGCTTCTGTCATAATCACCAGTACGATGCCACTAGAAGCAGAGTAGAAATTTGTGTGATGGAGAGGAGTAAGACTCCATCCTCGACGTAGTGCTGGATTGGTAATCTAGGAGAAAGTGTTTTTTCCTTTAAAATTAAAGTGCGAAGAGTTGAAGAGGCTTTGGTTTTGGAGAGTAGTAAGACTCCATTGGCGACGATAGATGCACTTTGTTAGATTTCACCATGGCATGAATGGTAGGATGGTTGTAGGAAGAAGGCTGCAACTTCCTTTAAATGGGCATAAGAGTCTTTGGTTCTTGGGAGGCCCATCACCCCTATGTTTTTCAATAAATGGGTGGCGGCTCCATTTGAATTTAGCAATGATGTGAACCCCAAATCAATTGGCATGTTCAGAAAATAGTAACTCTACTGGAAATGGAATGATATATAGTTGAGTGGAAAAATGATTTTAGCCCACCTCAAATTTGATTTCAAAGTTGTCTAGTTTTGTTCCCTTGTTTTTGAAATTGTTTGGGGATGTTTTGTTTTTTCTTTAATGTGCATTTTCAGATATGAAATCTATGTGAGTGCTTGTTTAGGTCCCAAATTAAGAGGTTTAAGTTTCTATCGTAAGTGTTTATTGAAACTTGCTTATTTTTGTTTTGGAACTTCTCTACTATGTTATCTTTTTTGCATTTTTCTACTGTTGTCATCAAGGGGCTGAATTGAGTTCCCCACCACTTCCCTCATCCTCTCTTGCTTCTTTTTGAAAAATAAATAGTTTTGGGCTTCTCTTGTTGGTTTTTCTATGAATTGTATTTTGAGTCTTGGTTTGAATGGTAGAATCGTTACTAAATGGATGAATTGAAACCTTGATTTCATGAGAATTGTTATCTTACTAAGAGTTTGTATTTGGATTTGAATGTGTGATATTTGTCTCTCTTTGAAACCCATGTGCACATTGGACTTGTTTGTGGAAAAATTAGCATATGTAGGGTGTTAAAATGCTATCATGTATATATAGACTGATTAGTGGTCCATCTAGTTTACTTATTTCAGCTCTTTAGTCTCTCTTAAGTGTGAACTTGAAATCAAATTAGAATGCTCTTCCTCTCCCTTCGCTTGCTTGAAATGGGAGAGTAGAGAAGTGTTGATTGCTATCTTGCTTTAATATGCTTCACATATTATGTTGTTGCTTGAGAATAAGTATTTTGAAGGACTAATAGAATGCTTAACTCTTGCTTCATATCTTTCATTCATTTTGTTTTGAGTGCTTTGACTTCTTTGTTTGTCTTTGGATCTCACCAAAATGAGGGAGGGATGATCAAGAATAATCAAGTGGGATGTGGGTTATCACTTGAGGACTTTGTTCTTCTCTTGTTGAACTTAATTTGTGAATTCTTATTGATCATCACAATCCCCTCATGGTTTATGGCAAAGAGTAGGCTATCAAGAGGTAAACACTTATTTTATAAAAGTTCCTTTTAAATTCATGAAATGTTGACATGATAGGAAGCTATTTAAGGCTTGGAGACATTTATGCCAATAGGAATGAGACATTCCATTGGTGTTTTGAGACTTCAAACCCATGTAGGCTTGATGTTTTGTAGTTTTTCGCACTGCTGAATTGTTGTTTTTTTACTTCTACAAGTAGTATGTTATTTAGGATAGTGCAAGAATGATAGCCATGCTGAAATGTTCAATTGCATGATGAAACGTGAGTGATATAATGATGTGAGTTGGGCTTGCATGATGAAATCATGTTCCTTGTGTGATTGGTATGTTATTTAGTCTAGTTCAAGAGTGATAATCATGCTGAAATGAAAGTTGTATTATGACATGTGAATAATGTGATGGTGGTTGAGTTTTCTTGTGCTGAAGTTATATTTCTTATGCAAATTATCTGAGACAAACATGTTAGAGAAGCATGATATTTAGGATTTGATGGATGCTGAAATGTGTGATGCGATGTCTTTTTGCAAAATCCTTAGCATGAGAACATAATTACATATGGGGCTGAATTAATAACAGTAGAACGTAGCTTCCTTTGGAACATATTTTGATACATTGGGCTGAAATAAACCAAGAGGATATATAAGCAACCCAAAGAAGAATAGGATATAAAGAAAAAAAAAAAGAAAAAAGCACATAATAAACTAGGGGTAGGAAAACAAAAATTAGAGATGTTAGTATGTAAGCTTTAGGTAGCTTTTTTTTTTAGGATAATTGAATCATGTATAGGAATCAAAGTCCAATGTTTGAGAAAACAAATCATTAGGTAATAGTTAGGGAATGTAATTAGTGTTAAGTTTCTTGAGGTAAGTGATTAGTTTAAGTTTAGGACATTATGTGCCTTATTTCTTGTTAAAAAGAAATGAAATAAAATGGGGATTGAGGAGAATTGGATTTGCTTGAACTTTGAAAATTTTCTTGATCAATCTATGGTTTTGAAAGATGAAATAGGAGTTTATCCGTTTTTTTCTTGAAGGTTGGGTGATGTAAAGTGCTTGGGTGCAAGAATACCTAGCTCATGAGAAGGCCTTGGGAGCCTAATATGATCAATCTTTTAAGGCCTTGTTTGCAAGATACGATGATGCCACATGATATGGGGGCTGAAACAATCTTAATTCTAACATAAAAATGGGGAAGGGAGAGAGGATAGGAATAAGGAGATAGAAAAGTCGGGGGTAAGGTAGGGAATTAATTATTAAGGTAAAATGTGTGAAAACGTAGAGTTAATCTTTAGGATTTCCCGAAAAAGAAATAAAAAAAAAGAACAAAACACAAAGAAAAAGGAGAAAAATTAAAAAGGAAAAGTCAAGAAGCAAAGGGTTAGAAGGCTTCAAGGGGGAGAGCCAAACCTAAGCCCAAGCCCATAGCAACCTAGAAGACTAACCTAGGCCAAAGCCAAATAGGCTTAGGCCCGAGCACACATACCCTTTGTGCCTAATTGAGCCTTGACTTAAACCCACTACAACCTAGAATCCTTAGTCCAAAACCAAATTGCCTTAGGCCTAAGCCCATCTCCAGGCCAAGCCTATTTTGACTTAGGCCACATAGGCCAAGCACAAGCCAAAACTCAAGCCCAATTTGGCCTAGGCCACATAGGCCAAGCACAAGTCAAAACTGAAGCTCATTTCAAGCCTAATCCCAAGCCCAATTTGACGTAGGCCACATAGGCCAGAAATAAACCAATTCTCAAGCCCAATTCAGCCTAGGCCACATGGGCCAACTACAAGCCAAAATTCAAGCCCAATTTTAAACCTAATTCCAGGCCCAATTCAGCCAATACCATATAGGCCATGTTTAGCCTAACTCTAGATCCATTTCAGCTTAGAACCAAGCCTAACCCAAGGCTAATGCCAAATAGACTAGGCCCAAGCCCATTGTAGCTTAAAACCAAGCTTAACCCAAAGCTAAATAAGCCAAGGACCAAGCCCATTCTAGCTTAAAACCAACCCTACAGCCCAACTTATTCCAAGCCCAAATGAGCTTAGGCCTTATCTTATTCTACTTTAGAACCCACTTAACTCTAAACCCATGCAAACTTAGGCCCATGCCCATCCCAGCCTAGCATCCAAACAAGCTTAGACCCAAGCCTGTCCCAGGCTAGCATCCAAGCAAGCTTAGACCCAAACCGATCTCAGCCTGGCATCCAAAGTTAGACTTAAGCCCCATCTTAACCTAACATTCAAGTAAGCCTAGACCCAAACATATCCTAACCTAGGGCCAACTTAGTCCAAAACCCAAACTAGCTTTGACCCAAGCTCATTTCAATCTAGCACCTAAACAAGCTAGATCCATGACCTAGAACCTAAGACCCATGACCCATGACCCAAGACATAGGACACATGGCATAGATCTATGATCCATATCTAGGGTTGGCCACGAGCCGAGCATCTCACGAGCTATTCGAGCTCGCCTTAGCTTGGTTTAAATTGAGCTTTGAGCTGAGCTTGAGCCTAATATATATAGGCTTGTTTGCTAATCGAGCTGAACTCGAGCCTGGTGAAGCTTAGCTCGTGAGGCTCACAAGCCTAATCGAGCCAAGTATAATAAATAAATAATTTTTTATTATATACATACATAGATATACATATACATATAAATATATAAATATATAAATATGTATAATAAATATTTTTATTATATATAACAATATTTTATATATAATAGTTTTATTTTTTATGTATAATAGTAAATAATTTTTATAATCCTTATTTTTTGTATGTAAAATAAAAACATTTTTATATGTACAATAATAAATAATTTTTATAATTCTTAATTTTTTGTGTGTAAAATAAAAAATATTTTTATATGTATGATTTTTATTTTTTTAGAAAAAAACTTGGTTTGTAGTTGAGTTAGAACTGAGTTGAACTCAAGCTCGAGTCTATAGCTTGAATCGAGCTCAAACCTAACACAATTTCAGCGAGCCAAGCTCAAATAGTCAAGTGTTCGACTCGGCTTGGCTCAAATCCACCCCTACCCATATCCTAGATCCATGACCCATATCCATGACCTGTGGACCTATGACCCATATTAATGACCCATGACCCATTAGACCACCTCAACCCAATTACATGGTCCCCTTCTCCCCTAATAACCCTTAATAGTAAATGTTAAGTGCTTGATTTTAATGTTGTCATCAATTGTTTGTGAGTATGTTAATTGTTTTTGTTGAATGTTTGTGTTTGCACTTATTTCTTACTTTTTTGTGCGTTCACATGCATTGCATATCATCACAAATTATTAGAAACTCATGTCCTATAGGTGAGGACTTGTACAATTAGGCCACTAGGACCAACGTACCCTATGATGCTTGGAAAGCCTCAAACCAGCCACCAACCTGAGAAGTCCACATGTCAAGTGGGTGGAGGTTTGAAGGTTGGCAACTGTGTTGGAACCTTGTGCTTCATACATAGCATCCTTCATGTCCACTCTAGCTTACGTGTATAGCCATCGTGATTTTGTTTTTGCCTGTATGTCTTTCTTTTTCTTTTTTTTTTAATCTTTTTATAGGGGCCCAAGTTATAAAATGAAAAATGCAAAGAAAAAAAGAAAATGTAGAAAGAAAAAAATATAAAAATACAAAGAAAAGAAAATACATAAAAATAAAAATGGCGAAGGAAATCTCTAAGAAGAAATGAAAAGTAAAGAGCATTTAGAAAATAATAACCAAGAGGGAATATTAACCAAATATTAGAAAAAGAGAATAACGATGAAAATAAAATAAAAAATAAAAAAAACAAAAAATATTAAAAAATAAAGGGCCTTTCATAAAATAATAACAATAAAATCAAGAAGTGGTATAAATCAAAAAGAAAATAAAAAAATAAAAAGATAAAAAAATCTTGAGAAAATGTTAATAAGGCTTTCATCAAATGTTCACTTGAACCAAATAAATAAATCATCATCTTTTGACTCTTGCGTGCACTTAAACCTAGTTGGCTTTAGGACCCACTAATAAGCCACGATCCTTCTTAATCAAATTAAAATTTGTCCATCACCAATCATTCAAGCCTACAAAGTTGCAACATTTAATCTTGACCAAGCCATCCCACCTTTGACCTAATCCATACAACTCAACCTTTAATCCAAATCAACCTCTCCCTCATAGCTCACCTAACCTAATTTCCCTCCAAGTGCTTGTACAATAAGCCCCATGGGTTCTAGCAGCCCACATATCAGGGAACAAAATCCAATCCAAACTAGCCTAAATCTCCTACTTAGAGACCCAATCCCAAGCTGACTCATCGATAACATCAATAGCCTTAACCCCAATCAGCCCATCTTGATCCTCTAGGATCCAATCCAACACACTTAAGACCAATGGAGCTTGAACAAATTTAGCCCAAGCGCACCTTTTGAAATCCAACCTACTCAACTCTGTTAGGCCCATTATAGAACCCATAATCAAATCCAGCCAATCTGCCTAAACCTCTTAGAATGAACCGAACTAACCCAAGATGGGCCCATTTAACCAATTTAAACCCAACTTAACCTACCCTTCAGATCTATCATCCTAAACCAATCCCAACTTACTTGAATCAATTGAAACCAACTCCATGCAAGGCTAGCCCACTTGAATAAGCCCAATTTATCTAAGCTTTCCACAATACAAAATCAACCTCAAGCAGCCTCACTCACTCTCAACCTAAAATCTACCTTTCTAACCACCTCATTACATCTAGACCTAAGATGCATGCAAGACTCATTAAAAAGTCAAAAAAAAAAAAGAAAAGAAAGAGGGGAAAAGAAAATTAAATCAAAAGCAATAGGTAAAAAAATAAATAGGAAGAGTTTTATTCACATTTTGAATCTGAGACATCTTTAGGAGAGATCATGACTCGGGCGAAGAATGAGCCACATCAATCTTCTGGTGCACAAGAACTTTGGGAGAGATAAAGACCTCACAGAAATCCAAGCTCAAGCACAAAGAAATTTAGACTTCCATAATTTATGCCCTTACCTAGGACTCTGTCTCCTAACTGGTGTTAAGGTGCCTCAACTATACACGTATGATGGTAAAGGTTGTCCATGGTCACACATCCTTCTCTACCGCACGAACCTAGTCCAACTTGGTTCAGATGAGCAGTTTTTAGCCCAGTTGTTCCCTCAAAGTTTAGAAGGAGTTTCCTTCATCAACTGTTTTGATCTCCATCTAGCACGGACACTTAGTGACTTGGGAAATCACAATCAGGCACTAGAAGGAAGTTCAATTCTTCCATGTCAAGGATCTCAAGAATTGAAGTTCAGTTGCCCTTCCCCCGGATGGGTAGAAATTCCCAATTTTTATAGCCTGGTCTGGTGAATGGTGATCACTAGTAATGGTGTTCAATTTTCCACATGAATTATCAATAGTTGTATTAATGTGTACTTTTCGCCTCCACATGTTAATGGTTGTTTAGACCTTGTTCAATCCATCCTTAGCTAAATGGTGTTTACTAGTATCGTTTATTATGTAGCCATGGTTGTTTGGAACTTCAAGCATACCATTGCTGCAAGAGGTCTTATAGTTGTCCAATCTTCCTGGGCCATCATTTTTACATAGAAAATTTTTAACAGCAATGAACGGGATCTTACCAGCTTTCCCCTTACTGAACATACTTTTACCCCCACTATATTATACCTTAAAATAATGTTAGAACCATGGTTTTCAAACCGTGGCTGATCCGGATGATTGGATCGTTTGACCAGAAACCATCCAGGCAATCGGTTTTGCTTCACCCCTAAACTGGAATCTTGTCAAAAGCCATTGACTTGATCAGCGACCTGCTGCATGACCTGAGTGATTACCATCATCTCACCTAACCCAGACAACAGTTTTTGGCCTTTTGCCATTTTAATTTATTTTTTTATTTTTCAAAAATTGCAACAGGTCATCCATTCAGACTAAATGGTCAAATCGCTGCCCTGAAAAAAAGGTGGACAAAGCGGTTCCGGTTCCGGGTTAATTTCTAAAACATTGGTTAGAACATGTGTGAGTCTTTATGGGCCTTGAAAGCCACTTTAAACATGTTGGAAGATGATAAAGATGTTACTCATATCATATGTATCTTAGGCCACCTTTTTGCTTTTCTTAACAATGTCTATAGGCCATATAGGCCTTTTCATGGCTATAATTTTTACCCTTTCATTTTTTAAGTGAGTCTTTATCGGCCTCTAATGATCAACTTAAACCTATTGAAAGAGCCCAATCCATTTATATCCTCAGCCCTTTTCTCTTTTGTGAACAAAGACCATATAGGCCTTGTTACTACTTCCGTCTTTGTAGCATGTTGCTAACCTTTGGTCAGGACTAGGGATGGCAACTTTCGGGTGGAGATTGCCTTAGCCGGGGCGGTGATGGGATTGATAGTGATATTGGAGAGGGGATGGGGAATGAATATTATTGGCTCCACCCCAACCCCAATTATATATATTAAATAAATACAAAAATAATATTATATATACATATATAAATAGTTAAATTATTTTATATTTATAATAATATTTATTTTAATTAAATTTAATTTAAAAATTTGGGGATTTGGGTTCTCAATATGGAACCTGCCTTCATCAGGGATCGGGGATGGAGGATCATTTTTATCCCGAATGGGGATCAAGGTCATGGATGGGGAGTATGGTCCTCACACCGAACCTGCTGTGTTGTCATTCTTAGTTACGACTTAGGAGGTCCAAAAGGGATGATAAGGAAACTTGGAGGCCTTTGCAATTACACATGCTATTGCGTACTCATGGGCCTTTTCGTCAATGCACCTGCAAAAATGACAATATGGCAAGGGCACTTTGGTTAATAAATGTTTATTTTGTGTTACTTTTTACTTTCTTTTTCTCTTATTTATTTATTTATTTTACATGGGATCTTGTGAGCCCATTGACATCCACTTTTACCGTCATTCATTTAAGGGATATTATCTAAAATTCACCTTCACTTTTTACATTTCTCTTAAACTAGCAGGCACTCATTCCACGCACAAGATTTGTCAAGGAAAAGTTTAACAATAGAAACTGATAACTATTATAAGTAAGGAGTCCAATGTTGTTTAAAATAATTAGTCTTTATTTTGTAACTTGTTACAAAAAAAATTTAGTAATTTGGTAAATGGGTTAATTATATTAATATTTTTACCAAAATAATAAATTATTATTAATTACTTAACAAAATAATTATTTTTTCATATTATCTGTTAGTGTTCTATTTTATTTATTTTATTTGTTAATGATTAAATGTTATAAATTTTTGTAAATATTACTTAAATATTCATAAATATAAAAATTAGATTGTAGTCCTAATTAAATTAATTTAAGCCCAAGCTTGAGGTTTAAGACTTCAGGTTGGGTTTGGATTAATCCTCAACCTCACCCAACCCGCCTAAGTTGTCCCTAAGAGCAATGTGAAATTCATAATTGGACTAAACCAAATCGAGTACAATTCATTCATGCATTATTTTTAGGTTTCTAACTATTGTTAGATAAAATTATTAATATTGAAGCTAAAAGAACTATGGGGGTGGGCTGCCCCCACTATGTAGCCTTATGGACCAAAAAAAAAAAACCGATCTCAGGCTAGATTTTGATAGTGCATTAACAGTTTCTAAGGTTGACTAGCCCAACCCGACACACATCCCAAGTGTAATAATATTTGTTTTGGTTTAGGACATGAACAAACTTGCCCGTGTTAATTATAAAACTATGATTTTTTTCTACAAATTAAAACTTTTATTTAATTTTTATCTATTATAAAGATATAGAAATTTCTATCATTAATATAAAATTTATTACCTAAATATTATATAATAATATTGTATATAACTTCTAGGTCGAGCTCAGGGGTTGCTTAGCTTGGTCCTTGCTTGCTAGCTATGGCTATCAATGGATACCAATGGACTTTGAAAGTGCAATACCTGATCCGATTATCCCAAATTTGCATTAGAACTTGCATCTACTAATATTTGGATTGGATATAGATCTCACTCCATTCGATCTGATTAAAATCTGTGTCCAATAAAAATTATTATTTTGTGTATATGTATAATTATGTATACATATAGATATTATATACAATTATATAAAATTTATAATTGATGATAAATTTAATATTTTATATTATATACATTTATTATACACATATACTTTGAAAATAATTAGTTTTTTGAAACTTTATTATTTTCTGGTCATTTTAAACACAATAAGGATGACAATATGGCAAAGGCACTTTGGTCAATAAATGCTTATTCTGTGTTACCTTTTGCTATCTTTTTCTCTTATTTATTTATTTATTTTACATGGGGTGTTGTGTGAGCCCATTAGCGTCCATTTTTACCATCATTCATTTAATGGATATTATCTAAAACTCCCCATGAATTTTCATATTTTACTAAAATTCACTATGACTTTTCAAAACCTATAAAGAGCCCATATAACCCTTTATTAGGTTTTCATTAGATCATTGTAAGTGATTATTAATAGAGGTTGTCCACATAAGTATTTAAGCATTTATTTGACCAAGCTAACTCCTACGTTTGTGTTAGAGGTAGTTTTGTAATAAAAAAATATTTAATAAGGATGACTGGCCATTAATGGATAGTTTGGTAATGTAAAATACTTAAACACTTACCTGAACAACATTTATTAATGATCACTAATGGTGATCTAATAGAAGGTGAGTTTTGGACAATAAAATTCAATGACATTGGGCTTTCTTGAGGTTTCGAAAAGTCATGGTGAGTTTTAAACAATATCCCATTTAACACTGCAGGAAAATGGGGCTATAGCATGGGATATAACCATGGACAATTTGATGTCCGTGGCAAAATGTTGAGCTTTAGCTATGGACAATTTGTCCATGTTAAAAGTTATTCTATCCGTGGCTAAAAGATATTTATAGCCACGGTTATAATGTATCCGTGGCTATAAGTTACAAAAGAAGAAGTTGAGCTTTAGCTACAACAACTTGTCCATGATTAAAAGGTGAACTTTAGCTACGGACAATTTTTCCGTGGTTAAAAGTTATTTTGTCCGTGGCTAAAAGATATTTATAGCCACGGTTATAATGTATCTGTGGTTATAAGTTACAAAAGCAGAAGTTGAGCTTTAACCACAGACAATTTGTCCGTGGTTAAAAGTTATTATGTTCGTAAATAAAGATATTTATAGCCACGGCTATAATGTATCATGACTATAAGTTACAAAAGCAGAAGTTGATTAATTAATTAATTACCTATGAATGAAAATAATATTGACAATTAAATTAAATTATTTAAATTCATAAAGAAATTATTAATAAAGTAACAGTTATACAATATAGATAAATAATTATTAATTAAATAATAATTAATAATTTATTTAATAAATTATTTCAACCACTTTACCAATTTTTTGCCTCAAAGTGTAATTTTCAAATTTTTTTATCTATGAAAGATGAAAAACTAAAATAAAATATAAATAAATCAATATATATTATACATATTTCAAAACAACATTATTTATTTTATATATAATAAAACATATAATACTAACCAATGTTTAGAAAGTTGAACCGGACCATTAGTTAGATTATTGTTAAACCATCACCCAACCCTTAACTAATTCCATCATACACCTAACCCTATTTACTCCAAAAAAAAAAAGCCAAAACCATCCACCAAACTAGTCTAACCCAAAAACTAATGAATTGGTTTTCGATAACTTTTTTGTTACCTATGTGTGTTAAAGTACTGAAGGCACCTTACCCTGCTATTTTTGCCATAAAACAAGGGCGATCATTTTAGCAAGTTGGAAAATTTCGCACCTAGACCTAGATTTTGTATTTAAGCCCTAGCCGAGGCTTGGGCCATCATTAGAGCCCCAAATTTTAGGGTTGGGCAGATATATTTAACTATATGTATATTATAGATAATATATATGTTATTTTATATTACATAAAAATAGGGCATTCAATGGGTTAGGTTTGACCCGACGAACCCAATGTTCATGAATTGATTAGGTTGGTTATGGTTCTAGGAATTGGAACCGATGAATTGACTCTGGTTCCGGATATATTGTCATGATTATTATCGGTTTGAAACTAGTTCCACCTAGTCCTAAACCAATTCAAACCCAACCCAATAGTCAGATTTCTTCTCTTCTCCCCTCTTGGTGAAACCTTTTTGTGTTGTGACATTATCTTATTCAGGTCATAGTGATCAAAATCTAATGTTCAGTCTATAACACCAATGACCAACCATCCCCATTGAGTTTTATTCACTAATGACACAGAGACAACAAACACACTACAACCAAAGGCATGGGCCATGGCATATTTGGTGTTTCATTTTTTATCTCAAAAAGCAAATGTCATGCCATAAGCAATAAAAGCTAAGGGTACTCAAATTTGGTTACCGAAATGAAAACAAAATGATCAAATGATCAAATTTGGTTAACTAGTAAAAATCATTAAATAATTAAAAATTTTAAAATATAATTAAATAATTAATAAAATAATAAAATAAAATATTCAATGAAATTGTTAAACTAAATGATAGAATGATAAAATAATTAAATAATTAACAAAACTATTAATTATTGTTGAAATAATATAATAACCATGAAAAATCTAATAAGACATTAATATAATTAAATGACTAAAACATTAGTGGCTTAAATAAATTTAATTTTTTTTATAAATGGTTGAGATTGAATTCAATTAAACGGACGGGATTGAATGGCAATAAAAAATTTGAAAGACTGCTAAAATAATTGATGCGAACTCTCTCCCGCCCACAAAAAACCCTTTCCCTCTCTATTCAGCTTCTCTCATTTGCACCGAAAACCTTGATTTATAATAACATATAATTTGATGTTTGTTACAAAATGTTGATTTATGGTGGCGGACAACTAAATGTCTGACATAAATTAAAATAACAAAATCTTCATTTAGGGGCATTTTTTGTAGCCATTGTTTTAAAGGCTATTTAAGTTTAAAATAACTCAATAAACCGGTCATTTGAATTGTTGAATTGAAAAATCTGAATAGTGAATCATAAGTTGTACATTTAGACATTTAAAAAATAATATTTTAGTACAATTCCATTTAAGTCCTAACTAGGGATGATCCTTGGTTGAGTTTTTTTATTAATAAACTTTAGTGCTACTTAACCTATTGATGGGCCCACATATGTTCGGGGCTTTTATAAGTTATTTGGCATTTTATTATTAATTTTCAACTTAGCTTCCCTCTTGGAAATTTGATTAATTCAGTTCAATTTTAAGTAAATAAACATAAAACCAATTGAAGAATTGTGGAATAGGTCCTAGTTTCATAAAGCCAGCCAAGTATCATCGTCAATACCTTGTTAAAACTTAGCCTAGGATAAGATATATAGTATATGGTATATAATGTATAATATAATACATTTTATATTCAACATACATAAATAAATTTGGTTTCAACTGAACCAATCAAATTAACCCAATGTTGATCCCTATCTTGGTTTGATTTTTACCAACCCGACCAATTAGATTTATGATAGTTTGCAGTGGGTTGAGTCTGAGTTGGGCCTAGGTAGAACAAATATTTTGTTTGGGGGCCTTTCCCTTCTTGAATTAAAGCTTCACTGATTTATCTACCACAAGTCAAAAATTTATATCTTTTCCTTAAAACATCACAAGAAATGAGAGCTTCAGTTTCATTCTCTAGTGATGGGTCATTAGAAATCAAACCAAGAGCAACCAAAATCCAAGTTTGTTTATTGTTCTTCTATGGCAAATAGAAGTGCAACATATTCACTTTTAAGCCCATGTCATTGTGTTAGCCCAATTTTGAGGTCCTAAATGAAATGGAATTGATCTTAATGGACCACCCGACCTATCTACTACTGATAATTAGGTAATTCACACTTAAAAGAGCTAGCAAGGACAGATAATATGATAAACTATTGATGACTACAGTCCAATTTTAACAAACTTCCAAGGATAAAGAAGAATATAAATAGTTACAAATATTTACATTTGGATGTACCCAAAAGCTACAAGAATAAATGCAGTTCGCTTGGATTCACCTGGGGTTCCATGAGAAGCAAAAATTGTTAGTTCATTAGAGACACTTGTCTCCCCACTTCTTTATGTAATGCGAATCTAGTTCTAGGGTTTAATGTTCCTTGCAAGATCATTCAACTTAAAGAATTCAAGATCTAACAGAGAAATAGTGAAGTTTGTAATGCCAATAAGGACTAGTGTCCTTTCTATTCTATTTTTATTTGCAACAGAAAATAGAAAATGACAAGATGACCTCCTGTATAAAGACCACATTGATTTGGCTTGCTTTGCACCACCTTTAATCTTCCACTGATTTGGATTATAGTTTAATACTGTTTGGTTCTGTTTTTTTTTTTTTTATATGAAAAAAGAATTAATATTATTCTTTGAATGTATTACTCAATAAGTTCACTTATAATTTATGTTCTTTCTCCAACATAGCACAACAAAAACATGAAACGCCCCAGGCCTAACAACAAAACCAAAGAACCAATCGTGTAATTAGTTGTACTTCAACTTATATATAACCTCTAAATCCAATGAACAAATAGGCTTCCCCAGTCATCCTAGAACATGATTATTTGTGATTCTGCTATTTTGAATGTCTGGATCAAATAAGAAAGAGTTGAAGAAGATGATTTCCAAAGAATAAGCCTACATGAATGGGAGCTTTGGTTCTCAGAATGCTCTCCTTCATAGGAGACCAAATCATGTACTCCCCATTCAACCTGGGCTGCTCCTGTACGAACCTCCAGCCTTAACACACTTGATTTTAAGAGGTTGTGAGCAGACTGCATAGAGGATAACCCAATACCCTGGAATCCTTGCTTGACTGCTTGCATTGTGTAAAGGATAAACTTGAGCAAAAAACCTTTTCTTTTTCTTCTTTTTTCTTTTTGCCCCAAATTAGATCATTTAATTCTACTTTCCCTCATTTTGAAGCATTGTTAAATTCCCACTAATTTATTCATTATTAATTTTACCATTTCAAATTCTTTTCACTCATCCACTTCAATCTCTGTTACATTCATTTTTCAGAGATCATGTTTCTTAATCATACAACACTCTACTACATTCATGTTTGAAATTATCAAATATATTAATTCAAAAATCTAATTTTCATTGTATTTTGTTTTTTAGGATGAATGCACTTATAAGGAATAACAACATACATGGATGAAGAGATTTGAGATCAATATTTTTTATTTTTGTTGTGGGTTATTATATGTAACATGGCAAATTGCCACATCTGAAACATTTTTAACTTGTTGATGTATGGAGGTTATATTTCCATATATTTTTTAGTTTTTAATTAATATGTTAACTTTTTGTAGAAATTTATCTATATATTTGATGTGACGTGAAAATAAAATAGGTGATTTCTCATGTTTGTTGCAAGTTTGAGAAGTAGAAAACTGTAGTGGTAGAAAATTCATAATTATAAATAGCTAAAATTGAATAGTGACAAAAAATTGTCACTATAACCTTTTTTTCTTGTAGTGTATTTTATTTGGAATATAGCCACAATTTTTCTATAGATGGAAACAATTAGCTATGATTTTCCAAGAAATTGTGGGCATATATTGCATCTTTTAGCCACGGTTTGTCAAAACACCGTAGCTATAGGTTAGAGTATTTAACTTCAGTTTTAGCAAAAAAAACCATGGTTATAGGTTTGTACATTTAGCTATGGTATTGCAGCAAACCATAGCTATAAATAAAAGAATTATAGTAATGGTTTTATAAAAATCCATGGTTATAGAGTTAGGTATATAATTACAGAGAATTTAAAAATCATAGTTATATGCATCTTTTAGCTAAGGTTCAGCCCATGGCTAAAGGTTCATATGGTTGCATTCACCTTTTAGCTACAGACAGATACCGTAGCTATAGATGGGTTGTAGCCACGGATTAGCTGAACCATAGCTGTAGGCTATAGCCATGCGAACATAGGCTACGTTTTTGTGTCCGTAACTAAACTGTCACTATAATTCTATAGCTACGGTATTTTTGACCTTAGCCACGGTTTTGTCTGTAGCTAAAGGTCATATTTCTTGTAATGTTTTGCTATCATTCGGGTTGCCATAGCACTTTGTTTTCTGCACTTTTCTTTCTTCAAATTAAGCCCCAAGCTTATGGGTATTAGGGAGTTGCACTTGATACTTTGTCTCGTTGGAGGCTGAATGCCTTCGTTTAGGCATTTCTTGACTTTGTGCCGTCGTTTGCAGAGATTTTCTTGAGCTTTTCCACTCCCGGTTCTCGTAGTTGCTACTTTGCACAGAAAGTTTAAGAGACTGGTTTGACAAATTACTTGTCCACTCCCGGTTTTCTTGAGCTTTTCTTGTGGTGTAATATTTTTTACAGAATATTTAAAATTTTGAATGGAAGAAGGCTGGTTTGACAAATTATTCAAACAAGTCTTTTAAGTCTGTTTAATTTGATAGGAAATAAGAGAGAAACAGAAAGCTAGAGAAAGCTCTTAACAAAGTAAACTAAGGTGCATAGAAATTAAAAGGGAGAACCATTGATACAACATAATTCAACAAGCATTAATACTTGAAAGATGACCTTATATTAGATACAGTCATCAATCCCAAACTTCTTCTATTGTCTTATAAGGTCCGTTTGGTGAAACAAACATTTTTCCTGATGATCCACTTTGCTGAGGAATCCTGCTTATCTTATCCAATTCTTCATCGCTCAATTCCCAGTCGAAGATTTGGAGGTTTTCTTTCATCCTTTCCTTGTTGTAGGTCTTGACTATTGGAGTCACCTCTTGCTGATATATCCATCTCATTGAAATCTGTCGTCACAGAGTGGTTGTTCGAAAGACGGTGAATTAAGTGAATAAATACCTGATAGACTATGATTTAATTCTATGACTCTGAAGGAACTGTTGAGCCCAGCCCAAAAGCTTAAGCTGATAGTAGGTTATTTTGATACACATGTTTTAAGGGGTTGTGAGAAATATTTTTCATTAAATAAAGTATATATAAAAATAGCATACCTTATAAAATTTTGAAAAACATTAAAGAAAAAGTGAAAGGTCAATCTTAAAGCGCGAGCAAGAACAGGTTCACCCAAACTTTGTGTTAAAATTAGTTAATTATAACGGGTTGATTAGGTTTGAACATTACACCACTTGGTTAAATAAGTTTAGATAGCATCTCAAGGAACAGTTTAATTCAAGGATTAAAATATTGATACAGGCTCATACGCCAGTAGGGGAATATCTGCCTGTAATGAAGCTCGCTCTCTTGTTTTTTTTTTTTTTTTTTTTTCCCTTTGAAAATGACTCAGATGAATCAGATTAAGGCTGGTTTACCCCCTGAACCAGGTCAGACCCTAATATATATGACCCTTGTAGGGGCGTATCGTTAAGCCACCGAATACGATAACCACGTATTGTATCAAAATTTTGAACCTTAGTATAACCTAATTAAGTAGGATTTTATTCTCTCTAACAAACAAGTACCTGTGCTATGCTCTTTCGCTTGGCCATGGCAATATCTTTGAGAATCGGACTTTTCATGACCGCAAGGGAACCCCCTGGAGCTCCATTTTTTGCCAAAGGTGACCAGGCGCAGACATGAATCCCATTCTCCTTGCAGAATTCCCTCAGCTCCTTCTGTTGCCATGCAGGATTCATTTCAACCTGCAAGTGTTTGATTATCAGAACCAGTACCACCACCATCGTCACTATATCACATGCAGTCATCAAATTAACACTCGTCACCATTGTCAGTTACGTATGTACCTGATTGACGGCAGGAGGAATGGTGGCATGATCCAGGAGTTGAGAGAGTTTCTTGCGAGAGAAGTTGCTGACACCAATAGACTTGGCTAGGCCCAGCCTGCAACACTCTTCCATGGCTTCCCACGTCCTCTTCATATCAAAGGGAAGGATATCTTCCTTTGGGAAAGGGACTACTGAAGCTCCTTGTTTCAACCTTACAGGCCAATGTATGAGGTAGAGATCAAGGTACTCTAGCCCAAGTTTCCTGCAACAAATTAAACCCGAAGAACATGAATATTGATCAACATTTTCAGAAGAATAACTATAACTAATTGGGGCCGGTGAGGTTAGTTAATACTTAAGTGTCCTCTTGAGCGCCGGTAGGACGAGATCAGGGTCGGCATCTGTGCACCATAACTTGGATGTGATGAAAAGGTCATCACGACTCTTGATCAGACCTTGCTCGAGTGCTTGGGCTATCGCTCGGCCGAGGGGCTCTTCAGTCTGATAGATGGAAGCAGTGTCGAAATGGCTGTAACCAGCTTCGATGGCATCGACAAATATTGAGACGAGAGCGTCAGGGGGTGGGAGAGGTACCAGAGGGTGGGCTCCCGCACCCATGCCTACCGATGGCATCTTATGTCCAGAGCTCAGAACCACCTCTGGGATCATTTTTTTCTCTACTTGCAATTGCGCTAATTGGCTTTGGAAACTCTGACCAAATTTGAAAGACAGCATAAACCGCCAACATATATATATAGTGCTCGACCATGATATGGAAAATATATGATATCCGAGACCAATAAATTGGTAGCGAAATCAAGTGTTATCAAAATTTATGGGTGGGTTTTAATTGGTCAAAATTCTTTCCATACCTAACCATTTCCAATGGTTGGGGTCAGGTAGGCAAAACATTATAAACACATTAAATGAACCCTTAGATTTTTTTATTTTTGACACTTGTCTATTAAAATAATTCCAGCAAAAAGTCCCATTTCCAGTTATATTGTGTTTCTAGTTTTTTTATTTTGAAGGTTTTAATTATGTTTCATTCATTAAAGAGATTGGGATAAAGAGATGCCAACCAAGCAAAATAAAGTGGATAAATAAAAGTGGATAAATACATCTCCAACCACCATAACTAACAAACAAACTGACAAGAGTCCCACTTAATTAATTTGTTCAACCATTCTTCAAAGAATCAAAGAATCCATGCACAGTGTATAGATTAAAATTTTATTTTATAATATTATTTATTATTTAATAAACAAAATAAACAGGTTCCTGAAAACATGTACAACGGGTGTATTGGAACTCAAATATCTATTTCTTAGACATAAAGCTTCTCTAAACAATAAAAATCATACTCTAGCTACTATTCACTGTTCCTACATTAATAGGACAAAAAGCTCATTCTGTTTTTCTTCTTTGTGGACAGTGGACATCCCTCTCAAGGGTTAAAAAACAAAAGCTAGCGAACTCTTTTATTAACAAACTCCATATATCATGAATTAAACAGGGAATTGAATAATAAACTTTTTTTTTCTTTTTTAAATAGGTTAGATTTGGTTTATTACGCTAAATAAAGTTTGGTTTGTTGTGTTTTGTTGCTGCATGAGGTGAGACTAGGCCGGGCCTTCTCCTAGTTTTTAGTTTTTGTTTTCATTGATTTATTTAGCATGCTACTGTTTTGTTAAATTATTTCTTCGGATCTAACTGTTTTTCTTTTTCTTTCTTTCATATTTCTCTTTATCAACCATCCAAATATTGACAAAAAAATGAAGTCTCAAATTCTAGATTCTTCTAAACAGTCACCAACTTTTTTGAATAGAAGAGGCTAAGATTTGGGACGGTTCAATTTTACAAAAGTACTTTTATAAAAACACTTTTGTGGAAGTACTTTTATAAAAGCACTTTTACAAATGTACTTTTATAGAAGCACTTTTTACAAAAGTACTTTTATGGAAGTTTTTTACGAAAGCACTTTTATGAAAGCACTTTTAATAACTTTTACGGAAGTACTTTCTTTTATAAAAGCTCTTTTACAAAAATACTTTTATGAAAGCATTTTAACGAAAGTACTTTTATAAAAGCACTTTTACGGAAGTACTTTTACAAAACATCTATGACAATTGGTAAACACTGACTATTGGAGACCTAGGTTGGCGGTTTATGAATATCGGCACAATTTTTTTTTTTTTTGTTTGAAGAATAACATAGGACAATTGTTAGTGTGAAAAGAATTCATTTTTAGGGAAAAAGTGATTGGTTCATAGCAACATTTTCTCATTCTACCTATTTTTACCCATTCTTTTCCATTTTAGAATTTCATCTTGGATAAGAAAGAGAAAGAATGAGAATTGAACCAAACATGGCCTTTGGCTCTTTAATGTAAAACTTCTAGGCCAAGGATGAAGGCTTCTTCCTGTGATACTCAACCATTTAAGTTTATAACACATACTTTTTCATTCTCTAGGACTAATGATCGCTTGATAGCCTTGTCCATTGTTTTCTTTTGGGTACAAACATAGAGAGGAGGTTTTAGAAATGCACCTATGGCCATGTTTGGGTCACTACTTTGAGTCTCTTTCTCTTAATTCTTGGTTATTCTAGGCAAGAATGGGTAAGAATGAATAACATTAGAGTGCTTGGTCATAAAATTCTTTCCAAGGGACACATTCTTTAAATTAGCTCCATAGCACAAAAATCCTTGTAAAGGGACACTTTTATGGAAGTACTTTCACAAAAGAACTTTTATAAAAGCACTTTTATGCAAACGCTTTTATAAAAGTACTTTATTAATGCATTTTTGCAAAAACACTTTTGTGAAAGCACTTTTATAAAAGTACTTTTATAAAAGCACTTTTATGGAAGTACTTTTACGAAAGCACTTTTATAAAAACACTCTACTAAAGCACATTTACAAAAGTACTTTTATAAAAACACTTTACTAAAGCACTTCTACAAAAGTACTTTTATGAAAACACTTTTTCAAAAATACTTTTATAAAAGCACTTTTATGGAATTACTTTTACAAAAGCACTTTATGAAACCACTTTTATAAAAGTACTTTTACGAAATCACTTCTACGAAAGTACTTTTACAAAAACACTTTTATGAAAGCTCTTTTATGGAAGCACTTTTACAAA
Source organism: Nelumbo nucifera (assembly GCF_000365185.1). The sequence goes on from NW_010729140.1 coordinate 47,990, forward strand.
AACTGTTTTAAAAAAGTATTTTTATCAAAACACACTTACGAAAGTACTTTTATAAAACATCTATTCCAATTGGTAAACATCGACAATTACGAAACTACTTTTATCAAAGCACTTCATCTCTCTATTCTCTCTCATCCATCCTCTAGCAAACCCTAAATACACAAGAAACCCTATCCTTTCTCGACGTTTCCCTTCTCCCTAGGACCATTGCCTCCGTTGGTGACTCCCATCACCAGCATCAGAAACTGCTAGAAAAATGGTCATTAGTGGCTACACCCTATCCTTCCTCAGCCATCCCATCACTGAGTTGTTCATCTTTTCATGGAGCTAGCTCAGGGCGGTGAGGTCTTCGGATAGACGACTTTGAAGTTTTTCTATCAAGAGGTTAAAGGAATTGCATACACAATTGTCCAATTAGCCGTTGTTGGAATTTTGGAGGCAATAATAATCTTAGTAGTCAAATCAAGAAAATCCCTAGGGATAGAAAAGAAGATATTGCTACATTGCAAAATGTAGAAAAAGGTAGTATTTTTTTTTTCATTTAGTTCATATATTCAATTATATATATCTTTTTCAATGTATTGAGTACTTTTTTATGATGTAAAATGAATTCTCTTGATCATTTAATTTAATAATTTCAAAGACATAGATCTCTTGATATTGCTTAGTTGTGCACTTATTCACTTAAGTGCCTTTGCATGTTGAAGCTCTTATTAATTATTTGTTTTCACATTGAACTTCCTACCCGCTTAATTTAAGTATTGGTTGTTTGCAGGTTTGGTTCTTTTGTTCATTCACCTACAAAAATAACCTTTTTCCTGGTTAAAATCAATTTGTGGGCTTAGTTTGGAAAGAGTACAATGCAAACCCTTGTATTCTGTACTATGTTTTATGTATTTTCACTATATATTTATAATTTTACTCCTGAGCCTAAATTGTTTTCCCATACTTATTTGCAAATATAGCGAAACCAATAATCCTTAGATGATTCAAAGTTAGGTTTTTATTGCTAGTTAATTACACTATTTGGTAGCTTGTAGATGATAGGAGATGGTAGGGTTTTGAGTTGTTGAATTTTCTTCTACTTATTAGTAGTGGTAGTAGTAGCAAAGTACTAGCCTAGTTGTGAATTAAGCAGTTGAATATCCTCCTTCATTGAGATTATGTGGGCAGTTGAGAACTTTTCTAGGTCAAACACCAAAAATTGATATTTTCTTCATCGGTAGTAATAGGCAGCACATGGATCTCTAACTTTGTATTCTATTTCTTAAGATATATACTTGAGAGTACTTCATTAATTGTAACTTGGTCCATTTGGACTGAAAGAAATGCAACAGCATGCAATTGGAAAATACAATTCAAAGGATACTATTATGGATAGATTATATAGATTGATCTGTTTGTAGCACATTGGCTCATTGTGCAGAACATTGTAAGGAGATCCCACTCTGTTACCTGAAGAGGTGAAGGCAGTGGTGGCTTACAAGTACTCTTGATACCATATGAGTGAGAATCTTGCTACTAATATCTTATACATTCAAGACCAGTCAGAACTCTTGCCTCTTTATAGATAGATTTCATGTGCTATGAAAATACTTGATTATACTCCAAATCCAAATCCGGTTTTCATTCTTTGTTTGTTCATTTGCAATGTGTTTGGTTTGAAGGAAAAAATAGGGAAAGAAAGGGAAAGGTAAGGAAACTTTTACAAACCTTGTAGTATATGTTTTCCTACTTTTTCCTTCCTTTCCCTACCTTTTCCTTCAAACCAAACATAGCATTAAGGGGAGTTGGGTGTATGTGGGTTTAGTGTTTTCTAGTTTGGGTAGATTGTTTTGGGATTTCTTGGGTGACTACCTACTTGTCACCGTTCTTGTATTCCTCTATTTTTCTTTAATGATTTTTATTTTATCTTCAAAAAGAAAAAATAATTATATATCACATCTGTTATTCTTACCATATTTGCATTGACATGTGTAGGTATAAGTACAAGTTCATGCAACAACCTAAAACATTAATTCCTAGAAATGTATAAAGGATAGAAGAGGAAGAAAATTGATTGGGAGATATGGAATACTGAAAGTCAGCACCTAGTCTCAACCTTGAACCATCTTTGAAGGTGCACTAGTTGAGGGTGGTTATTGCCATCTTGGGTCCTTTTACTATAACTTCAATTACATAGAATGACTGCAACTATCAAATTGGGTCAACTTATTTTTCAGAGAGATCTCTTCAAGGGACTGGTAAATTGGTGGTTTCTAATTATGTATATATACTGCATGTACTGGTCTTACATTTAGAAAACTAAATCCCATTTTCGTAATGTAGGGTTTATACCATATTTGATATGTTAGCTTCTTCTAAGGAAGGTATTTTTGAGGCATTGATTTTTGGAAATGTTGTTTTCTTGTCTTAAGTTTGTTGTTAAATCATTTCTTGAGAGGGAGGGATGAAGTGGCTTTTGTCAAACTTCTGTTGATAAAACACAACTCACTAATGTTGCATATGTGCATCTCAGGTCTGAAATTCATCCCGTACCTCAAGGACCCAGGTTACCTAGTAAAGTTATCTAAGATTATCATGATTACAATGGTATTGTGCTTCTGTTCCAAATTTAGCTAGGGTCATGCATAACGTAAAATCAGTTGGAGTGAAGATAGTTTCATTCAAACTTGGGTAATGGTGTTTACTTAGGTGTGATAGTTTTAGTTTCCAAGTTATATTTGAAATTTTGTATATATGAATGCAAAATTTAACTTTTATTTTATATTTTTTTTCTAGGTTGAATGCATATGTAAGGAATAGCAACATACATGGATGAAGAGATTTGAGATCGATATTCTTTCATTTTTATTGTGGGTTATTATATGTAACATGGCAAATTCCCACATCTGAAACATTTTTTACTTGTTGATGTATCAAGGTTATATTACCATGTATTTTTTAGTTTTTAATTAATATATTAATTTTTTGTAGATTTATCTATATATTTGATGTGATGTGAAAATAAAATCGGTGATTTCACATGTATGTTGCAAGTTTGAAAAGTAGAAAACTTGTAGTGGTAGAAAAGTCATAATTATAAATCACTAAAATTGAATATAGTGACAAAATAAAATTGTCACTATAACCTTTTTTTCTTCTAGTGTATTTTATTTGGAATATAGCCACAGTTTTTCTATAGGTTGAAATAATTAGCTATGGTTTTTCAAGAAATTGTGGGCATATATTGCATCTTTTAGTCATGGTTTGTTGAAAAACGGTAGCTATAGGTTAGAGTATTTAACTTTGGTTTTAGCAAAAAGACATAGCTATACATAGAAGAATTATATTTACAGTTTTATAAAAATCTGTGGTTATAGCTTTGGGTATATAACTACAGACAATTTCAAAACCGTAGTCATATTTATCTTTTAGATACGGTTCAGCCTGTGGCTAAAGGGTCATATGGTTTGCGTTCACCCTTTAGCTACAGACATATACCATAGCTATAGATGGGTTATAGCTACGGATTAGTTGAACTGTAGCCTTAGGCTATAGCCACGCGAACATAGGCTATGGTTTTTTGCCCATAGCTAAACCGTAGCTATAGGTCTATAGCTACAACTTTTTTGACTTTAGCCATGGTTCTTCAAATTAAGCTCCAAACTTATAGCATTAGGGAGTTGCAGTTGATACTTTGTCTCTGTTGGAGGCTGAATGCCTTCCTTTTGGCATTTTTTTACTTTGTGCCGTCGTTTGCAGAAATTTTCTTGAGCTTTTCCACTACCGGTTCTTGTAGTTGCTACTTTGCACAGCAAGTTTAAGGGATGCTTGGGACCGGTGCGTTTCATGACCGTTCCATATTACAAGTGGGCCCCGATTCACAAGTGATGCAGGCTGACAGTTTTTTTTTTTTTTTGAGAAATACATAAAAAATAAAAAAAAATACAGACTGATTAAACATTTAAAATGCTTTAACTCAATATTATAACATATTTATAATGACAAATGTGTGACATCCCAAAAATAATGGATAACGGCAAACGTTCACATCTTTCAACTATCCTTTGTCTCATATATTAAGAAAATGGTAAGAAAAAAGATAGTTGTACCTCTCATTTGCCTGATTGCCTCTAATTTATTTGTTGGATGTCTCTGTTGGGCTTTGGGCATTCATAATAGGAGTTGGGATCAAAACGTCATTAAGCAGTTAAATCTTAAATGAGCATTTGGAATTATTTTGACACTTATCTTTTAAAATAAATCCAGCCTATCTTTGAAAATTACTAAAACCTACTTTTGATCCTGTCCCGTCTGTTACGCTTTCTCTTGGCTATACTTTCGTCTTAACTCCTCACCCCTCCAAAACAAAACATTACACACTTTTGACTTTTGTCATCACCTAATGTACTTTGGACTTTCGGCAATATAAATAACAATTAATTGAGTTAGTTAACTTGGTTCATTCATGAAATCGGTTATTAGTTAACTAGTGGGCCCCGTGCAGACTTTGTTAAGTTGAACATTTGACCAATCAATTGTAATCATAAATTAGTAGCGAATCAAGTGTTATTTATCAAAAGTTATAGGTGGGCTTTGATTGCTCAAAATTCTTTCTATACCTGATCAGTCCCTATTCCCTTCTCAATCAATTGAGACCAGGTAGATAAAATGTTATAAACACATTAAAGAACCCTTAGATTTTTTTTTGCCATTTGTCTATTCAAATAATTCCGGCAAAAAGACTAAAACCTACTTTCGACACTTTGTCAAATAATTGTGGCTCTACTGGATCCGGTCCCATTTCCAACTATATTGTGTCTCTAGCCATCTTGTTCAACCATTCTTCAAAGAATCAAAGAATCAATGCACAGTGTTTAGATTAAAATTTTATTTTATAGTATTATTATAATATTTAATAAACAAAATTAATAAACAGGTTCCTGAAAACACGTACAACTGGTGTATTGGAACTCAAATATCTATTTCTTAGACATAAAGCTTCTCTAAACAATAAAAATCATACTCTAGGTATTATTCACTGTTCAAGCTCTTTCTGTTTTTCTTCTTTGTGGACAGTGGACATCCTTCTCCAGGGTTAAAAAACAAAAGCTAGCCAACTCTTTTATTAACAAACTCCATATATCATGAATTAAACAGGGAATGAATAATAAACTTTTTTTTTCTTTTTTAAATAGGTTAGATTTGGTTTATTAGGCTAAATAAAGTTTGATTTGTTGTGTTTTGTTGCTGCATGAGGTGAGACTAGGCCGGGCCTTCTCCTAGTTTTTAGTTTTTGTTTTTCATTCATTCATTTAGCGTGCTACTGTTTTGTTAAATTATCTCTGCGGATCTAACTGTTTTTCTTTTATATTTCTCTTTATCAACCATCCAAACATTGACAAGAAAATGAACAATCCCAAATTTTAGATTCTTCTAAACAGTCATCAACTTTTTTGAATAGAAGAGGTTAGGATTTGGGACTGTTCAGTTTTTGTATTATGCATTATGCATTTGTCTCAGATATAAAGAAGTTTTGTTAAATTCCTATTCTTATGTGCAAATCCTGTACAGTGAATACACATGCACCATACCTATAAACACCAAAAGATAAATTATATTTTGTAAAACACCCATAAAAAGGATTTTTATGAACTAGAAAATTGAAGAGCAAAGACAAAAAAACAACTACCACTGGTGCACATGGCTTTCTTAGAGTAGCATGTGAATTATGGATCGAATCAAGTCAAGTCGATACTCGAGTATGGTGAGTTTATCATAGAGTTGAGTTCGAATTGAAAAACAAGACTCAATCGAGTTCGAGTCAGGTTTCAAGTACTGATTTTTTTAGTCGAGCTCGAGCTCGAGTAGTGCAGTGTATTGACTCAACTGCTCAGCTCGATTACACCCCTATATGGGATTGGTGACAATTACCTTCTGAGCTTTCGTTTGCAACAAGGACCCCCTTAAACTTCTACTTTGTGACAAATACTCCTTGACCATAAAGTTAGATGACGAATACATTAATTTACCAAAATACTCGTCTAAACTTTTCTTATTTTTGTCTTCACTCTTTTCTCTTAAATCCTAATTGACCCAAAAATATATACCTCCATTTTTTCCAAATGAAATTGACTAAAATAATAAGAATCATTTCATTGACATAAAAAAATAAATTTCTTTAAATTCTTCATCTTAAAATATAAAATTATCCACTCCTTTCTCTAATGAATTAAGAAAAAACAAATAATACCTTAAATTTATATGTATCAAAAGAAACTTATACCATTTCATTTGAATATTGAATCTATCCAAAAGTCTACAAAGAAGACATCAATATTATGTTTATAACAGCGACACTTGATCTCCCAATTTTTATTTGTAACGGACAACTACCTACATTGTGACTTCAGATTTCAATATCCACCACTCGTTAAAATTCCATCAGTGTTGAAACTTTTATATGAAACCATTTTGTCCTCTCGTTTATTCATTTACTGTTGGCTAAAGTTAACAATGACGGACAACGACAAACGTTCACATCTTTCAATGTAACTATCATTCGCCTATATTAACCAAATTGTAAGAAAAAGGAAAAAGAAAAATGGGTAGAAGTTCTACATTTCATTTGTTAGCAGGATTAGTCAAATCGAGAATTCTGGTTATTAGTCAAATCAGTTGATTCGGTACTTTAAAAAAATTAAAGCTACCGGTTCGGTTTTGGTTAACCCATATAAAAATCGGTTGTTAATCGAACCGATTACTATACGTATTATATATTAATAAATATGCATTATATATAAATTTATATTTATAATATATAATATATTATTTATTATTTAAAATAGAAAAGTTTATATGTATTTTTACTTTTTTATTATATATTTATATATTTTTTATGATATATGTTGTAAATATAAAAAAACCAAAAAATCCACAAATTGAACTGATAAGCCCATCTCATCATATGGGCGATAGCTCATGGGAAGAATTCAAGATAACCCAAAAAACTCAAAGAATCCAAGATAATTCAGGAATTCAAAATACATCAAGAATTCAAGAGTCCAAGATAATTCAAGAATTCGATACTCATCAAGAATTCAAGAATTCAAGATAATCCAAGATTCATGCATGGATAAGATCAAGGGAGATCGGACGGTGGAGATCAAGCCAAGAAGAGTTCGATCCTATCTACAAGTTTGAGATGATTTACAAATTTAATTTCTTTTCCTAGTTCTTTTACAATTTCCAGATGTATTATAAATACTGCTACTTTCTAGTTAATGAAAAACAATTCAGACTTCATAATTTTCAGAATTTCTTCAAGTTCTCTTCTTGAATTTCCGCCACCTTTTCTCTCTCCTAGAGATTTCGGTGTTCTTCGCTAGGAGCTAGTGATCGTCCAGTGCTTGCATAGCCAGCTCCGGTTTCCATTGCTTCCACGCTACGTCAGTTAATTAATTGACTTTGGTATGGTTTTGATTACCAATTTTCCATAAATCAGTAGTATCGGTTTGGTTTCAAAAATAAGCTCATGGTTTGGTTAACTGAACTGTGAGCACCCCTACCCATTAATAACTCTATTCTATTTTGTGCCTATTCGGAAGGGCTTTCCTGCAGCAGCTTTTGGCTTTGCCAAATGGCCCCATCTAGACCTATAAGCATTGTGTGAAAAAACTGGATGTACTGTTTCAGCCAAAAATATGGCTTTCTTGAAACTTATTCTAGATAAAGGCTCAATGAAAGGGGTCCAGATGTAGTAGGCATGTTAGGTAAGCACAATGAGTGAGCACATAATAGCTGTGTGACACATGTCCTAGTTAACGTGCTTTTCATCTAGACGATTTTTATCCCTTAGACATAAATTATCCATTATTTTATTATCTTTGCCAAAACAATTAAAAATAAAAAACAATGAAAAAAAAAACTAAATGAATCCCAACTCCAAACACGTTTAGGTTTTCTTTTTTCATTGTTTTTTTTATTTTTAATTATTTTGACAAAGATAATAAAATAATGGATTGTTTCTGTCTAACGGAGCAAAAACATTTGGATGAAAGGCGCATTAAACTGGTTTATTCTAATTTGAAAAACACTACTTTAACAGTCATCTTCTAACATTTTTGTTGAGTTAAAATAGGGTTGTTTCAATAATTTTGTATGTAAAATAATTTATAAAAGGGTAGAATGGTATTTGGAAAAAAAACTGGTTTATTCTAATGTTTTCCAACTAGGAAGTGACACAAGGGAGGTTTTTGTCAAGTTTCTCAAAAGTTTAGGGGAGGCATTTGTTAAAATGAAACTATAGGGGAGGTTTTTATGAATGTTAGAAGCTTCAGGGGAGGTTTTTGTATTTTACCCTAAAATAAAAAACAACAAGAAAATGTTGTCCAGGTCAAACGGGTTAACAGCATTCGACCACCTGGGTCAACAAATCACTAATCAAGTCAACAGTTTTTTGCCAAGAAATAGATTAACGGTGAAATGGAATCGGTTGCTTGAAAGGTCTCCGGGCCAAACAGTTTGACCATCCAAGTCAACAACGGTTTGAAAACCATGGTCTTATGATCCACTTAATAGTTGAACGGAAGCTAAAGTAAGTATCAGGCAATATAGGGCTACAAATAACCATCATCAACCTTAAGTAAGTATCAGTAATTTTCATTAATTATTAACTCTAAATTATTTTTATGAGCATTGGCAAATAATTATTTTTTAATTATCATTAATGATAAATAAAAAATTAATTAATGATGATTATATGTTAATAATTTTAGTAATGATCTCAATAAATAAATAAAGTTATCTATATAATGAATTTTTAAAATATATATTGATAAATAATTAATTACTAAATCTATCAAAATAAATTGATATTTTAATTATTTTAATTAACCTAAGCATTTAATGTTTGGGAAGTTCTCACCTTTGTTATGGCGGTAAAATGGGAGGTAGGGTGATGTGGCCTGATGATGTGGCAAAATGAGGGGCTTGGGTAGGGTGAAGGTAAACCTGCGCTGAATTGGTTTTGTTGTGTTTACTTTTCATTATTTTAAAATTAAAATTAAAATTAAATTCAATCTAAATTAATAATTTTTACTTCTATTAAATTTTAATTTTTTAATAAATCGTTTAAGTTATGATATTATGCTAAGTTTCATATTGTTTTGAAATCTTTAATAATGTTAGAATTTTTAAATTTAAATTAAGTATAACCGCCCAAGCCAACGATTTATTGATCAAATCAACAGTTTTTGGCCAAAAAAATGATTCGGATCAATTCCCGATTTTTTGATCCAATTTTGAAAACACTACTTTAAAGTGATTTTTCAAACAGTACGTAAGTTTTAGTCCATTTCCTATGAATAGTTTAAGTATTTTACCCTCTTATTTAAATTATCAAATGTTCTAGGCACATTTTATTACTTCAACTTTTCTTATACCAATTAACATGCTCTGGTCCACACTCAGTGTGCATTTAAATAAGTGGGCCGGTTGAATCCATGGCACCATAGTTTTAATATTTAAGGGCCTACTTGAGGGGTGAGCTGAAGATTGTTAAACTAGTTCAGCTGCTTTCAAGTGCTCCAAATAAGTTATTCAGTGAGGCTGAAGTGGACGAGCCTTCCAATTAAATGATTATCTGAGAGCCAATTTGAGGATTTATGGATTTTCAATCCTTCACACATAGCTTTTTATTATTTGTGTTCTTTATTTCTGATCGAAACTGAAATCAGAAATATATTCTTGGAATTTTGGTTTGAAATAAATGTTTGTTTTAAATCATGCATTAATATATAAATCATCTTTCATAGATGATACAATATCTGCACTCGAAGATTTGTTTTTTGTTTTAAAAAATCATCATTTTAGGAGATTTTTTCCGACATGAATTGTTTTTCTTGTGGCAGGTTCCAAAAATAAAACAAAACCATCTAGTTTGAAAATAAATTGGTTCTTAAAACAATAACATGTTTTAAAGAGCATATATGTTTTTTTTTTTCTTTTGTTAATTACCAAAACTTAAACCAAAAGCATGTTTTTAAATTTTTTGATTTAAAGAGCATGCATGCATGTTTTTGTTTCTAGAACTATTATTCTTATGGTTTCAAAAACATGTATTATTTTTTAAACCAAAATTAATTTGTTTTTGCTTCTCAAAACAAAACACAAACATGTTTTTTGTTTTTCTACCCTTTAATCTATTCAGCTTATTATTATTATTATTATTATTAGTATTAGTATTAGTATTAGCATTGTTGCTGTTGTTGTTGTTGTTGTAACATCATAGACTGACTTATTAACCCAGATGATTGAACCGGTGATCTGTCTTTTGTCCAAGGAAAACCGGTTTATTCTCTGGTTTGAGTTTCAAAAAAATGCATTTTACAAAGTTATAATCATAGAATGGTCAGACTAGATGATTCATGAACCTCTTCTATTACACTGGTCCCATCATCTTCCATATATGAACTGGTTGAGCCAATAAACCCAATCATTAAACCCATTCTAGCCACCAGGAAAAGTAGACCAAACAATTTCCCACTCATCTGAACTCCACTCTCCAGGAGGAAAAGTATACCAAACAATATTGCTCACCTCATGATTGAATGATTTGAACACAATATTATTACAAGCCAAGCCTTGCTTCATTTTGCCAAAATTGCATTGGCTCAGTTGGTAAGGTCCATGACTGGTGGTTATGCCAGAACTTGAGATCCATTACCTTCAGCAATGTGAGACTTGTGGGGTTTGGGGAGTGAACTATATACCCCTCTCCACTCACTGTATATTTAGTCCCATCGAAAAAAAAAGGGTTATTGCTTCTGTTAACTGGTTCAATTGGTTAGGTTACTGGCTGATCAATCTCTGGTTTTGAGACAGGATCTCCCAAAACCAAGTGTACACAGCTTAACAGACATCCAATCGTATATAAAGAACATCTCCATTAATTTAACATACAAATGTGAGAGATAAATATTCCCAATGTACAAGTATACTGTTTCGTCATAATGTGCATGCCACTTTTGCTTTTGAGGAGATTCGTGTTCTAAAGTTTCAACTTAATGAGGTCCAAATATAATATGGCTTAAGTGGATATCTACATGGTGTTTGGAAGCGTGGGTGTTTTTCGGGACCAATTTTCAAGAAAAAAAACCTATGCTTCTAAGACCTGTTTTTTACAAAAAAAATACTTCTGCCATGTAGGCAGTGAACAATACTATGCTATTTGGTAAGGTGATTTTTATCACCATTTTTCATGGATGTGCCGACAGGTAAACACCACATAGAATATACATCAGTCAAACATTGGGGAAAACTATTCACCAATCGTTTCATGCATCGATGGGGTCTCGATTTTTGAAGCATGCCTAATTTTTTAATAATCGGCTGAACCAAACAATGAAATACATGAATGTTTGTTGAAACGCCTATGTGAATCCAATGTGACACTGTTTTTTTGAAAAACAGCCATGGTTCCAAACATCCCCCTAATCTAATTAATCAAAAGGGTCTTGATCATCAATGTGCATGATTTTGTTGTTAAAGTCATTTAGTCCGGTGATTCCATTTATTGTCCAAAAGCCCCCAATTTAGGTACACAATCACCAACATGTCTTCTTTCTATATTTGGACATTTGGACATGTGACGAGTGCATATCTACACTTGATGGCTGTGTTAGTAGCTGTTTAACCATTAATAAAACTGCATCAGCCATACACTACAATCTCTTACTTTGCCTGCATGATTGGCATGTTAAACATCTCTTAACACCCAACCAACAATTATATTATACATGCATGTGTATAAATAAGTACTAACCATTTATGATATATAGTAATTGAATTTGACTTTTATGATATGCACTAACCCAAAATTATTATTGGCTAATATATATATATGTATGGGTTCGACTATGATATGGAAAAGATATGTTATTAAAAAAATAATTGACCAATAAAGTGGTAATGAATCAGGTGTCATTTATCAAAATTCATGGGTGGATTTTGATTGATCAAAATTCTTTCTATATCATATTTTTCGTATCATAGATAGATAGATAGATATATATGCATATATGCTCATATATACATCAATTTTTAAATTCAAAGGATAAGATATTTTCGTATTAAAAATAAAAGGGAGAGAGAGAGACCAAAGTCTTCTTTTTGGTAATGCTTTCTTAATTAATTAACTCTTCTTGCTGGAATCTCAATCTACTGTCTCCAACACTTGATCATGCTTTCTTAATTAATTAATTTTTCTTGCTGGAACTCTCAATCTACTACTTCTGATCAGACATTGAACTTTTGTAGATGATTCCATTTTCACACTCCTTTCCAAAAGAATGCAATAGTTTAATTATCTCGATGCATTTAGGTACTGAGATTTTAAATACATACTTTAGCAATGAAAATCATAAGTTTAGAAATTTCTAGTCATGATTCATTGAACTACCCTTCTCCCCTCTGAGAAAACAAAGGATTTGCAAAAGCTGGAATTCATGCAAAAACATTCTTAGACATTGGTGCTAACTGCTAAGTCGTTAAGGATGCTGCACCTGCACAGCTTCATTGGATCACTCTCCTCAAGCTTTTGACAAAACTGGAAAAGGGCTAGGCCATGTTGCTTTGCCTAACCCACCTGGCATTCTTTAGTATACAACATTTGTCCCAAAATTTATACTGCCACATGGGTGGTTTCCCGGTCGGCGTGCAGCTTTTTGCATTGTGGCCCACTACTTGTTTGCCATGTGGGTATCTTCAGATTTGTCTATGGACCGATTAAAAAGCACCAACTTTACACTAAGTAAAGCAAAATTAAAGTATAATTATTTTCTGAGATGGGTAGGGCAGGGCATGCCGAAAGGCAATTATAGGGTTTCAGAAACCCTAGTCCCCACTCCCCACCTTCAAACAGTATTCCAGACTTTGTTTTCTGAAATCTGAACCAATGTCTTACTCATTAGCTTCCCAATAAACAAAAAACTGTCTCTGTCTCTCTTAAGAGGAGAGATATTGAGATTAATCTCTCTCTCTCTGTCAACTAATAATGATTAAGAAATTTCAAGATTAATCAAGGCTTAAAGTAGTGACATGTATCATATCGTTTTTTTTTTAACAGCCAAAAGCATAAATTCGTTCATCTGCATAGGAATAATAGCTACAATCTTCCCTAATAATATTTTATAGAATAGGGGGAGTAAATTAAAAGACCAGGTCTTAGTAGATGTACAATGGGTTCGGATCGGTTGGGTGAGTCGGGTGAGTCGGGTTCGGGTTGGGTCAAGACAGTTTAGGTTGATTTTGGGTCGGGTTGAATTTCTGGTTGAGTTATCAAATGCTAGACCCTAACCCTAAATGTTCAGATTAGGATTGACCCATGGGTCAATTCGAGTCATCTAAAAAATAATTGAAATTAAAAAAAAAAAAAGAAAAACTACATTAAAAATATCAAAATTAAAGGAATTAGCCTTAAAATTCCAAATATAAAATAAAAAAAAAACTTGAACACTTAATAATTTAAAGAGTAAACAATAAAGAATAAAGACTAAATAGAAAAAATTAAAGAGTAAAAACTTCTAACAATACATAAATAATCTCAGTTAGACTTGACAACCAGGTCAGTGGATTGACCCATGACCCAACTCAATTTTTTCTGAATTGGATCGGATCTTTATCGTAGCTAAAATGAAACCTTAATCCTGTTTTTTTGGATAGGGTTGGGTCGGATTGAATCAATTTTTGTCAGGTCTAAAATCGAGCAATTAATTCAGAAGGCGATATAAATTACAACTGCAAAATCAGATTCTCAGAGATTAGCATTAGCACGCTGGAAATGGTACGTAAAACACTATTTTTTTTTTTATGTGAAATGCAGAAAATGATACGTCAAACACTGAATAATCCAGGAGTGGATATTTGAATGTTTGGAATAACCGAATATGTAATCCTTAAGGCTCGTTCTTTTGCTCGAAATAAGAGAGGGGAAGTTCATTAATGGAAAAGTTCATTTTTTTTTGTGGAGAATTGTGAAGTTCATTGTAAATGCAATTTCGTTTTTGAGGAAGTTATTTATCTTTTGTTTCCTAGGTAAATAACATAATAACCATTTTAACCATAAAACAGACATTATTGAAAGGGATAATTTTGTCTCATGCAAATGTTGACAACTTTTTCCAGGTGCAAAAGTTATTTTGTTCACCTAAGAGATTGATACCCAAGAAAAATAATTTTTCATATACCTCACAATCTCACATAAATCTGAAAATAAAAAACATGATTTTGAAAGTCGGATTAGACTGGATGGTTGGACCGGTTGACTTGGAATCCGGTCATGGGCCTGGGTCTGGTTTTGGACCCCAAAACCATCCTACTCAGGGTTGGACTGAATGGTCGAACTGTTTGAGCTGAGAACCAATGGCCAAAATGGCCCCATTTCTGGTGCAGTTTTCAAAAACACGAAAAAAATAACATGGGTATTTTCCCATTGACCAACATTCCCTCTGATGCAGCGTGGAAGCAATGAGAACCGGGGTTGGCTATGCAAGCATCGGGCGTTTGCTAGCACCTAGCAAAAAACACCGATTTCTCTAGGAGAGAGAAAAGGTGGCGAAAATAGGAAGAAGAGAACTTGAAGAAATTCTGAAAATCTGAAGTATGAATTGATGAATAACTTTGGGAAAATAACAGTATTTATAATACACTTGGGAATTGTAAAAGAACTAGGAAAGAACATGAGTCTTGATCTTGATCTTGATCCTCTTGGGCTGTCTTGATAAGGTCGAACCCTCTTGGAATTCTTGGGCTTGATCTTCCACCGTCCGATCTCCCTGGCTCTCCTTATGCATGAATCTGGGAGTCTTAGATTTCTTGATGCTTCTTAGAGTCTTTGTTGGATCTTGATTGGAGTCTTGAATTCTTGCTAATCTTGGAAGAGTCTTGATAATCTTGGATTCTTGATAAGTCTTGGAGTCTTGGAAGAGTCTTAATGGATCTTGAATTATCCTATTATCCTTTCTTGACTTATCTTGGACTCTTGACCTTATCCTAGGAGTTGCCGCCCCTAGGGGTGAGATGGGCCTTGGGATGGGCCTCCGTCACCCTCTCTCAAAATCGAATAAGCAAATGGACCCTAAGAGAGAAGTTATTGGACTGGATTTGGCTATAATTAACACAAGGCCTAAATAAATGAATATTGATTTCCAAAATCAAGGACGGTGAGTGAAAAAAGACTACAAATTAGAGAGTATCAATAATGAACGTTTTGGGCCCCATTTGCGGTCCATAACCGTTTATTGCTTTTAGGGATGGCAGTTTTTCCCATCCCCAGCGGGGACCTGACTTCCCCAACCCGATGGGAGAAGGGATGGAGATTGATGCCCATGCCCCGCCCCGACCCCGATTATATATATATATAATATTAAATATATATTATTATATTATTTATATTATATATATAAACATATTTAAAAAATTATTTATAATTTAAAATTTTTATTTATTTTAAATAAAATTCTATTTTAAAAAAAATATTGTATCTAACAAAATTTTGAGGACTCGGGTCCCTCCAAGGAATCCATCCCTATCAGGAATCGGGGATGGAGGACAAATTTTATCTTCGGTGGGGATCGGGGACGGGGGTGGGAGTTAATTTTATAATCAAGGTCAAGGATAGAGAATATGATGCCCACCCCGTTGCCATTCCTAATTGCATTGGCTATAAAGCCATATTTAGGGTTTGAATCACTAAGATTTATGATTAATGATAAGATAGATACTAGAGTGTCAATTGAACTGAATTTGGTTCAATTCGATCCATTCCAATGTGAATTCATTATAAATGGATCAGGCCCAATCCAATCTGATATATATTTTGGACTGGATTGGTCCAATCCATTATATCTTATTGATCCGTCCAATCCGTTCAAATTAATTTTAGAATGGACATGGTCCAATCGAAAACCGGTCCATTGACACCAAGATACAATTTTCATTTAAACTTGATACGTGCCCATATCCTGTTTTTGTAAGATTTATTGAAACAGCAACTTAGGACCACATGAAGTCGAGCAGAATGTCCCAGGACCAGACCCATAACCGGTACGGTCTAATCCATACCCAAATATACATCAGAACGGGGTCCAGACGCCTGGTCGACGCGTTAAGCGCAGCCCGAGAATCACATGGATAGTGTCTGTACTCGGTACTGGTTGTACTAGAAAACTCACAACTGTCAACTATCGTGCAAAATGCCAAGGGTGAAGGATATATAGGTTGGACTGAACCGACCCAATGAGCCCGAAAGGCAGGAACCGAATCCATGGGTCCTGGGCCTCCTGTTGCTAAACTGGACCAATCAGCCCTAAATCAAGGAAATGGACCAACTAGGACTAAGAAACTAGAGGAGCTACTCGAACCCCATAAACTTGATCATTTGATTCATGTGTGAAATGGGCCATCGTTTCGGGTTCATGGATCCGATATTAGGATCCGAATGAGAACATTGAAAAAAAATTAGGGAAAGGCTTTGATTCCCTCGTAACTTTTCTTACCCAAGTTGAGAAAAGGGGGAATTGGGCAAAAGGGATGTCGTTTTCGTGGTTATCACCAATCATTTGGATTCGGGTAATGCTTTAGTGGGGAGTGATATGGTGGGTCCCTTGGCGTGCGATCAACGAGGTGATAGCTTAGACTTTGGATACAGACAGAGAGAGAGAGAGAGAGGTGTGAAGCTTGGTCTTAGCTTTGTCTCTGCATCAAAAGCACCACCCTTTAGGCCATTTTCCCAGTATTCCTCCTCATATTACTCAAAGAATATGGAAATCTCTGCAGTACTTAGTAGAAGAAAACACAGAAAAAGCAGTCCACTCACCAAGACGGCTATTGCTTCCTTCTTTCCCGCTACGTTCACATTTAAATTAGAAAGAATGCAATTAAATAATCAACCCATCTGTTTGATCAAATGCACTGTGATGTAGAAGGGCCCAGTGATCGGATGATCTAAATTATCCAATTGGGCTAGCCTTTTTGACCAAAGAGATGGAGTGGGAGTCCTTGAGGGGTGGGGTGGGTGTCTCCAATAATGGGCCTTTTCTTTATTCATGCGTGTGGGGAAAGTGTACTGATAATGCCCTATAATCTATCTTTATCATGAGCTTAACACCTTTGATGCATTACTAGTGTGTTTTAAGACCTTTAAGGAATTCTGATTACTGAGCATCTGATTGGGATATCAAAAACCCTGATGAACTAAAAAACTAGTTGGCCATTCGCGTCGATCGAGTGATTAGGATTGGTGCAATTTTCAGAAATCTAGGACTAATTGAATGGCCAAGACTGGAGAGGGGTGTTGAGGTATATCAGTGGATTGTGCTACATAGAACACTATAGGTTTCCTCATTGTAAGAATGGTAAACCCAACACCCTAGAGGGTTTGCTTATATTGGATGGAGTGATTGGATTCTCTTCTTTTTTTAGTGCTCTCTCTCTCTCTCTCTCTTAGTTCTCATCACAATTGAAAGTTGGGATAGTGATGATAATCTGCTCAAGTGGGAAGTGCACCAGAGTGATCATAGGCTCTGGTCTCCTCTTCTTCTGCTAGCTTAGATTAATCAATCTTTTACTGATAAAAAGGGAGAAAAAGCAGTTCAAATAATGCTCCCCTTATGATTGATTGATATGAACACGATATGGGTCATCAATCAGAATTGTGTTTCAAGCTTACCCTTCCTTAATCAGTCAACCCTGAAATTTCTACGTGGGTCTCAATAAAATGCTTTTTTTCCCTCGAGCTCTCAACCTAATGGGTCCCAAAATAATACATTATTGAACCCCCTGGATATGTATGTAGGGGTTCACATGGGTTCCTAATCCTGTATTTTTTTTTTTTATTTGAACTCTAGTTTTGAAAATTGAGTCATGCCCACAAATCCGGTTCATACAATTAGTCTTGTTATAATGAATGGTCCACCCATTTTCATTCCCTCGTAGGTTCCCAAACCCCAATTTGTGGGTACCTAATCAGCCAATGTGAATTGTTCTGATTCAGGGATTCAGATTTTGATCTCGAATTTGATTCATTTTATGCAATTTGGTCTCATCCATTTGCATCCCTATATATTGGTATTATTAACGACACAAACCAGTTCAAACCACTAATGTCATCACTCATCATATTGGTTGGTTTAGTATAGACTATAGAGCTTACTCTTTACATAATTTGGTCTTCTAATGGCAATACAGAGATTACTCTTTACATATTTGAATTGCACATCATCACAGTAGTAAGGGCAACAGGGTTTGATGGGTCAGCTATGAAACCACCTACTTCTTCGCTGAACCTACAGATAGACACCCTACTCAACCCTCCAGCGTTGTGGTTGGACACAATTCTGATATTTGGCAATCAAATCAGGAAATGGCCAACAGATTGGAATTCCACTGATGCGCCATTAGACTGCTATGTTGTAGGGCAAATCTAGCTTCATTAGAGTTTAAATGCTTATCTTTTGAAACTTCTTGTCAAAAATCAAAATGGAAAATCTGCTTTAACTTTGGTGAGTTACTTAAAGGATGATCTTTCTTATACTGTAACTTTATTACAATTTGGTAAAAACATAATTACAAACAGAAAGAACAAAGTTGATCTTCACAGTACTTTTACTGTAAAGGTTGGACCCGACCCATCAGGGCTTAGACAAAAAGGATTCCAAACACTGAAGTGGGCTGAGGTATTGAAGCCCCAGCTTACTCTACATGGGAAGAAAAAGGAAAAGAGAGGGGACCCAACCAATGTTGGCATCATCACCTCCAATGCCATTAACCACAGAGGTCATTGATTTTGTTTCCTTGTGGTGGGCCATGGATTTCCTTTCAGAGTGTGCAAAATAACAACCCAAACAGCATTTGAACAGAGCTATCGATTTCCCCTACAAATTTCAGCACAGGGACCCCACCTGCACTGCTACTTCTCTTTGCTTTTCCTATGTACTAATGTTCATTAGAATATCCAAAACAGCAACTCGGAGAAAATATATTACATGGCAAGGCCTACAATATTACCCTGTACTCATGGCCCACAACCCTTTCAGATCATCACAGTGAATATATATATCAACGACCCATATACTTCAGTTCAGAGGTGCATCACATACAGTGCAGCCAATTGCATCACACTTCATGTTTGAGAACTTCTACCATAAACATGTTCACGCTTGCTGACAGACAATGACCCTTCGATCAAACCCATCTTGTTCTCAATCATCGATAGACCATGTGGGGTCCATATCTTTGACCAAAAGTCAAAATATGACCTTTTCTCTACCTGTGTTGTCTGCACTCTTTAGTAATCAAACCGTGTAAGTACCCAACAACCAACCTAGTCCATTCCTCTCTTTTATTATTCCTCTCCACGTTCCCTCCTTTCCAACTATAAAAAATAACTACTTTCTCTAAAGCTTTCCTTCTGCTTTGCAAGAAGAATTCTCATTATACTAGGCACTCTCTCGGGTTCCCCTCACTTCACTCCCTGCAAGTCTTGTCTCTCTAATGGAGAAATTTCAGCATCTCCTCCATGCTTCACTGACACTACTGTTTATAATGTTTCCTTCTTTGTTCATGTCGGTATCTTCTGTTGATAATGGTAGTTTTTCGATGATCAAATCAGATGGGGAGGCTCTCATCTTGTTCAAGAAGATGATTCAGAATGACCCGAATGGAGTTCTGTCAGGGTGGCAGCTTGATAGAAATCCTTGCTCTTGGCATGGAGTCTCTTGCTCTCTAGGTAGAGTGACCAAACTTGATCTTAGCTTCTGTAATCTTGTTGGAGCTCTCTCATTCTACCCATTGGCTTCTCTCGACATGCTATCGGTTCTTAATCTCTCCACCAATTCATTTACTGTAAATTCTTCTACCTCTTTGCTTCAATTACCACTTGGAATAAAACAGCTTGATCTATCTTCTAGTGGACTTGCTGGCCTAATTCCTGATGGGTTCATCTCCAAATATCCGAATCTTCTTAACGTAAATCTTGCTCACAACAACCTAACAGATTTTATACCTGACAATCTCTTGGTGGGTTCTCATAATTTGCAGGTTCTAGACCTCTCTGTGAACAATCTAACAGGATCAATTGCAGGTCTAAAGCTTGACAATTCCTGCAATGGCTTGTTGCATCTTGATTTCTCAGAAAACCAACTTATGGGTACCATTCCTTCTTCCTTATCCAGTTGCACAAACATCAAGAACTTAAATTTATCTTTCAATCTATTTTCTGGAGATATACCAACATCTTTTGGATTGCTCAGAAATCTACAGAGGTTAGATATCTCTCATAATCATCTTACGGGTTCTATCCCATCTGAGTTAGGCAGCACTTGTGTTTCACTTCTTCAACTTGAGATTTCCAATAATAACATCTCAGGTTCAATTCCCACATCCTTCTCTACATGTTCTTGGCTTCAAATACTTTCCATGGCCAACAACAACCTTTCAGGTCCCTTTCCTGATTCTGTACTTCAGAACCTTGGTTCATTGGATAGCTTGTTATTAAGCAATAACTTCATATCTGGAAACCTTCCTGCTTCCATCTCATCTTGTAGCAAATTGCGAATTTTGGATTTTAGTTCCAATAAACTATCTGGTTTCATCCCTCCGGATATATGTCCAGGCGCTGCCTCACTTGAAGAGTTGAGGCTTCCTGATAATCTCATTGCAGGTGAAATTCCGGCCCGATTGTCGCAGTGTAAGAAGCTCAAGACAATTGATCTTAGCATAAACTATCTCCGTGGTCCAATTCCTAAGGAGCTTGGACAGCTAGAGAATCTAGAGCAACTGATGGCCTGGTTCAATGGTTTGGATGGGAAAATTCCAGAAGAATTGGGCCATTGCCGGAACCTAAGGAGTCTCATTCTCAACAATAATTTCCTTACTGGTGAAATCCCTGTGGAGCTATTCCATTGCAGTAATCTTGAATGGGTTTCACTCACTAGTAATGGCATCACTGGCCACATTCCACGAGAATTCGGCCTATTGCCAAGGTTGGCTGTTCTTCAACTTGCTAACAATAGCCTGAGTGGTCCAATACCCAGACAGTTGGCAAATTGCAGCAGCTTGGTTTGGCTAGATTTGAACAGTAACAGGCTCACAGGGGAGATCCCTCCGAGGCTCGGCAGGCAGCTGGGAGCCAAGTCGTTGAGCGGAATTCTTTCAGGCAACACACTGGCATTTGTACGCAATGTGGGGAATTCATGTAAAGGAGTTGGAGGTTTGTTGGAATTTGCAGGAATTCGACCAGAGAGGCTTCTGCAGGTCCCAACCTTGAAGACATGCGACTTCACAAGGTTGTATTCAGGTGCTGTCTTGAGTCTTTGGACGCATTACCAGACATTGGAGTATCTTGATCTTTCTTACAATGAGCTTCAGGGGAAAATCCCAGAAGAATTTGGTGACATGGTGGCCCTACAAGTGCTGGATGTAGCCCATAACAAGCTCACAGGAGAGATTCCTGCGTCCCTTGGCCAGCTCCGTGATTTGGGTGTGTTTGAGGCATCTCATAACAGGTTGCATGGGCAGATCCCAGAATCATTTTCAAATCTCTCATTCTTGGTACAAATTGATCTTTCTGATAACGAATTAACTGGGCCAATTCCTTCGAGGGGGCAGCTCAGTACTCTCCCTGCAAGCCAGTATGCAAACAACCCAGGACTCTGTGGGGTCCCACTGCCTCCATGCCAAAATGAAAACAGTCTACCAGCGACAAGTCCGTCTGTTGTTGATGGGAAAGGACGCCGACGACCTCAGGCTACATCATGGGCTAATAGCATTGTTCTGGGTGTTCTTGTTTCCATGGCTTCTATCTGTATTCTGATAGTCTGGGCTATTGCAATGCGTGCAAGGCGGAAGGAGGCAGAGGAGGTTAAGATGCTTAGCAGCTTGCAAGCCTCCCATGCAGCCACAACTTGGAAGATTGGCAAGGAGAAGGAACCATTGAGCATAAATGTGGCTACGTTTCAGAGGCAGCTGAGAAAGCTCAAATTCTCACAACTCATTGAGGCCACCAATGGCTTCTCAGCGGCAAGCCTGATTGGGTGTGGTGGGTTCGGAGAAGTGTTCAAGGCCACTTTGAAGGATGGTTCAAGTGTTGCAATTAAGAAGCTCATACGCCTGAGTTGCCAAGGAGATCGAGAGTTCATGGCTGAGATGGAAACTCTAGGAAAAATTAAGCACAAGAACCTTGTTCCCTTATTGGGCTATTGCAAGGTGGGTGAGGAGAGGCTCCTAGTCTATGAATTCATGGAGTTCGGCAGCCTTGAAGACATGCTTCATGGGAGAATCAAGGCACGAGAAGGACGGATATTGAGCTGGGAAGAGAGGAAAAAGATAGCAAGAGGTGCGGCAAAAGGACTTTGTTTTCTGCATCACAATTGCATCCCTCACATCATACACAGAGACATGAAGTCCAGCAACGTACTCTTGGATCATGAGATGGAAGCCAGGGTCTCAGACTTCGGCATGGCGAGGCTCATAAGCGCTCTGGACACCCACCTGAGCGTGAGCACACTTGCGGGCACACCTGGGTATGTCCCAC
The DNA here is from genome assembly GCF_000365185.1 of Nelumbo nucifera. The sequence goes on from NW_010729140.1 coordinate 70,563, forward strand.
CAGAGTACTACCAGAGCTTCCGCTGCACTGCCAAGGGCGACGTCTATTCACTTGGAGTCGTGCTCTTGGAGCTCTTGACAGGGAAGAGGCCGACTGATAAGGAGGATTTCGGAGATACCAATTTGGTGGGGTGGGTGAAGATGAGGGTGAGGGAAGGAAAGGGGAAGGAAGTGATCGACCCAGAGCTGCTTTCAGCAGCCATCAAGGGAGGTGAAGACCATCAACGAGAGGAGGTTAAAGAGATGACGAGGTACTTGGAGATAACGATGCAGTGCGTCGAAGACTTCCCTTCCAAGAGGCCCAACATGTTGCAGGTGGTGACTATGTTGAGGGAGCTGATCCCGGGAGCTGCCACAGGAAACAACAGTGGTTGAACCAAAGCTGCTTTTTGATTCTGTTTATTCCTGCAAATTTTAGTTGTAAAATTGTTTGTTAAGCTATTAGCGTCGCGAGTACTGTAAACATGTGGCTGGCTATTTCTTCTTGTTCTTGATGTCACAGTCTAGTGCGTGCATGAATACTTGTTGGGTGGTTTAAGAGAGGCCGCTGTCCTTAGTGGAAGCAATGGTCGGGTGATCGATCGACAGCACATATAATCATGAAGCACGTTAGTTGTAAATAGATGAGTAACTGAGTATTCTAAATTTCTAATAAGCATTTATTCAAATAGATGGTCTACATTCCAGTACTGAGGGTAAAGGTGATCTAATAATCATTATTCACGAGAAAGTGCTCGTGGTTATGTGACAAAAGGCATGAGACACGCCGGTGATTGTCTCGCACCGAACAGAAAGAAACCTATAAAAGAAGGCATAGATTTTTCCAAGGGAAGGATGCAATGGTGTCAAACTTTATGATGCCAGATCTACGGTAAGAGTCAATACTTTAGCATATGATGTTGGAGTGAATGAGAGAAAGGAATGTTTGAAAAGCCAGATGGTCCAGCAAACCAGAATGTCATAGTTGGATTTGACATAATTAGAGCATGGTCTGGTCCCACACAAATGATTATTTATGTTTGCTGTGATCCGTGATCCGTGATCCGTGATCATCATCACCATGTTCTGCAACCTCCAATAGAACGAGATCTGGCCACAATTATAACTTTATAAGAGATGTTTATAGTAAGGAGGGTGATGCACGGATTAGTTTAAAATAAAAAAACAAAAGTTTGGGGAATTTGTGTTTTGCTTTTCTTCATAAGTTTTTATTGGTTTTTTCGATATTATTTAGTCTTTTTGTACATTCCTCTAGAGGTGCAAGTGGATCGTATTCTGATCCGGTCCTATTTGCATGAATTCGAATCACCTTGTTCGGATTTTTGGATCGGATCGAATCCATCACCTTTAGATGATTCGATTCGATATATATTATATATTTATAAAATATGTATAATATATATATATATGTTATTTATAAATATATTTTTTATATTATATTTTTATAAATTTATTATATTATTTATTTTTTATAAAAAGTATGTATATATGTAATTAAAAAATAATTAAAAAATACTTGTATTTTTTGTTTTTACTTTATTTATATTAATATATTTTATTTTTCTTTTAATAATTTATTAATTTTTAAAGAAAACAAGTCAGATCGGATCATATCCGAAGATTCAACTTACCAATAGGATTCGAATTCAAATTAGATCCGATTGGATCTTCGAATCAAATCAGATCCAACATAAAAAGTGTCGAATCAAATTCAAATATACCCTGATTCGAATCCAATCCGATCCGATCCATTTGCAAATCTAATTCCCTCACATATTACTCAAGTGTACAAACTTATAAAAGTTTATGAGATGAATCTATAAAAACCCAAATGTTCTAACGTCTACTTAGATTTAGTTTTCCTAATGGAAAATGATAATAAATTTTGTCGACAAGTTTAAGTATCTAATATTCTCGGAGCTCTGCCCATTAATGAGAGAATTTTATTTATTTATTCATTTATATAACTCTTTTCAAGGGCTACACAAAGGGGTAGCCCATCCCCCAACCTAAGTACAAGCGGGATTCAATCATAAGCATCCACTAGGATCAAGGTTTAAAATTTCGGTACGATATGTCCGATACGGGGCATATCGTATTGTATCTTTGAAATATAGATACTGGATACCCATGAAAATCAAGCATTTCATCTTTTTTTATGCGTATTGGACCCATATCGAGGGTATACCAGGGCGTATCAAGGGTGTATTGGGGCGTATTGGGGGTGTATCGAGGCGTATCGGTAGCGTACTAACAAAAAGTATACGACCAAAAACTAACAAAAAGTTAAAGGGGGGAAAGCAAGCTTCTTTTCCCCAAAATAAGCCTTCTTTCACCCCCAAATGACTCTAAAACTCCAAACTTCATTCCTGGAGTGCTAGACTTGCAAAAGTTTGTAAGAAACAAGTGTGAATCGTTAATTTTTTTAAGATTTTTCAAATTTTGAAAAAATATGGCAAAAATAGGACCGCGGGCTTAAACTCTAGTGTTGGACTTGCATTTGGCACCCAACTTTTTCAAGTGCTTATTTTTTTTATTGGGTATAAGCATTTATTTTATATTGGGTGTTTGGTAGTCTTTATCTCTAATAAGCACTTAAATAAGCATTTGTGACTATTTTGTCCTTCATTTTCTTTCAAATTTTCAAAATATACCCTTTGAAAGCACTTTTATAAAGTACTTTTACGAAAGCACTTTTAAGAAAGTATCCTTACAAAAGCACTTTCACAAAATAGCATATAAGTACATTCATAAAAGTGCTTTAATAAAAGTACTTTCATAAAAGTACCTTTACAAAATTCAACTAGGGATAATATTATGAGTGGTATTTTAAAATTCAACTAGGGATAATTTTGGAAAAAAAATTGAACAAGTGCTTATTGTATAAGCACTTAAAAAAAAGCTAGAAATTTGGACTGAAAAAATAAGCTCTTACTTTTAAAATAAGCAATTATTTTGGGCTTATTTCCCAAATACCAGTAAGTGCTTAATGGCCCAAATAAGCACTTATTTTGAATAAGCATTTATTTTTAAGTAATCCCAAATATAGCCATAGCCTATTACACATGACTGTTTGCAGTAGATTTAGAGTGATGGTAGGGAATCTGGGATTATATGCACTCATGCACTTAATGGCAATGTGTTAGGGGTTGTGTAAGCAATGATAATACTCCACATCAGCTATGCACGTGAAACAGGATATTGAAATAGGGAAAAAGTTTGGTTGTTGGGGGGCCCACAGCCTATACTGTTAAAAACATTCTTGGAAATGCTACGTTACCACGAGAGTGGGATAAAATTGTAATTGCCCTTATTTTCTTTTGACCGAAAAAGATAGACATAGGCGTGAATGGGTGAATGTTCAGCCCAAAAAGGCTCTCAACAACATAAGTTGTTGTCCCCCAACAACCAAAGTTATCCCATTTGTATCCCTAAGGCGCTATATTTTGGTTCGATAGAAAAGAAGAGAAACAGAAAGTTGAAGGAAAGTTCCTTTGTATATTTTGTAAAATTTGTTAGAAGAACAATTTCTCTCCTTTTCTCTCTCTCTCTTATTTTTCTATCAAACCAAAATCAACCTAAATGCACATATTGTAAGAAGAGCAGAAGACAATTACTTTTGCCAAACTTTGCTATATAGCTAGCGTTGATGCTCGGGATGGGCCGAGGATAATATAGTAATTTTGCCCCTAAATCGAGGTGTCCGATATCCGGGGCGACTGAGGTACCCGAGGTCCGGAGTAGGCGTGGTGTGCGGAGATCGAGGACTAGCAAACTGGTCCTACAAGGAGGAGAATGTCAGAGCCCTCGGGTGAAAAACCGAGGCGGAGACTCCAACGGTTAAGTTAGTATTAGGAGGGGTAAAAGGTGAATGAGGCCTGGGAGGTGAGCGCATAAACGATGCCACAAGAATTCTCAGGTATTAGCTAGAGTCTTAGTTCTGATCCCTTACCTTGAAGGGGTCACCTCCTATTTATACTTGAGGGCGCCTGGAGGTAAGTGAGCTCGGACGGTCTGGATGGGGTTCATACACGGGGAGCATGGCCATCCGAGGCTGCCAGGTGACTCAAATGGAAGATGTCATGTTAAGCGAAGGAGAAATATTAGAGAGCATTGTCGTGCCTCGATAGAGGTTAGCATCAAAAAAGGGAGTACTATCGTCCTTGCACAAGATAGTGGTGGCAGCAGGAGTGTGAAGAGGTTTGGCACCCTCCATCTTTGTTTTGGAGAGAAGATTAAAAAAGCACTTCCATTGAGACAAGAACAATCCATTGGAAGTACGAGCAACCTTTATACCAAGGAGATGGCTGAGCGACCCAAGGTCCTTAACTACAAAGTGTAGACCCATATTTGTGATTAGATGTTGGACAACAAGTGTTAGACTAGGAGTGAAATCCAATGGATAAAAGGTAGGAGCTCAGTTTATGAAACCATGAGCGAGGTGCTTGCTTTAAACTGTAGAGTGATTTCTTTAAGAGACAAACATGACTGGGGTGATCTTTCCCAACAAAGCCAGTGGGGTGATCACCATGTAGAAACTCATTTTAGACATCCAATTGATATAACCAGGCCAACCTCGAGCAACAAGTGCAAGAAAAATTCAAACAGTGGTAATCAATACCCTCTTGTTGGTTGTAGACCGTGGCAACTAGGAAGGCTTTGAACCAATCAATGGTGGCATCCGCTTTACTCTTGATTTGAAAGACCCATTTGCATGCAATAATGTGGGAAGTAGGAGGTCTTGGAGTGAGAACCCAAGTAGCGTATGTTACGTAAGAGAGCATTGAGCTAATTATTCATAACAAAATAGCAATGGGGATCAACAAGAGCTTAAGTAATGATACACAACCCGAAAGAAGTTGGAGGTAGAGGATGCTTTGTAGAGATGTGAGCAACACAATTCAACCAAACACTTTTAAGGATCTAGCTTCCATCTAGGTTTAATTTGGATCTAGTAATCATGCTATCTATGATTGTTGCCTGGAGCTAATTTTGGAAGAGAATTGTCAATGAAGGAAGGGCAACAAGAGAGATATCAGCAGTCAATGGGGTTTCAAATGGAGTAACAATGGGAGGTAGCAAAGGAGATATTGATGATTAAGGAACAACAATTGGTGGTGCGTCAAGAGGAGAGAGTGGTGGTGAAGCTGGTAGAGGAATGAGAATTAATTAAAGATGGAGGAGAAACAATACAAGGGAATAATTAATTGTTCATTGAACAATACATCTCTAGAATAATATAAATGTGACCTGTGGTACGATCATAATACTTGTAGCATTTCTGATTTCAACTATGCCCAATGAACACACATGATGTAGATCGAAAATCCAACTTGTGTTTGGCATAAGGTTAGAGATGAGGAAAACATTCATGGCCAAAGAGCTTGAGAAGCATGTAATCTGGTTTCTTACCATAAAGAAACTCAAGTGGAGATTTCCAGTTCGGAACCTTGCATGGAAGCCAATTAGAAATCATGAAGACAATACCCTTTTGAGCCTGGGTATTAAGGCAACTGAATTGATGATGAATTCCCTCACCTTTCAAGTATGATTCAAAGTGTTTGAATTCTGTGGCATGGTGAGATGGTAAAGCAAGCGATTTGCAATTGAGTTGTTATTGAACCATGAAAACGTTTAACGCATTAGATTTCTTCTTTAAAGGATAAATCCATGCAATGGTTTATTAAGAAAACAACTTTGTGATAGAAATGAGAGGTGATGACCTTTTCTAAGTGGACAGGTAGAACAAAAACTAATAAATTTAGAACTAGAAGAAATTCCATACAGCAACCATGGACCATGGTACTTGTTATATAAAAGGAAAATGATACTAAAATAGAAAAACAAGACATATGCATAACAATTTCACCCAAATTTATTTTGGTAACTTCCAGGATTTTTATTGTTATCTCCATAGCTTTATAATAAATACCATAGACAAATTATCAACTTGAAAACACTATGGTGGTGTTTGGCTCCATACTTTCATTAATGTTTTCTGAGAAATTAAACAGTGCCACATCGGTCAATAATTCACCTTCAAATGTTTGAATCTATTATTTGGTTAGCTGTTTTCTTAGAACATGGAAAAAACACACACAACATAAAAATGAAATCACATCAATTCACTAAATTCAAGAAAACTGGCAGGTGCCATTTTTTTGTGTTGTTTTTCTTTCTCTAATGTTGCAAGGCATGGTCGCTGATGTGCCACTATTTTCTTAGATAATGACAATGGAGCCAAACACCTTTAAACACTAGTTTTCTAGAAAACACCAGACCGTTGCATTGTCATTTGAAAAAACACAAATGGTGGCATTTGTCTTCTTCTCTCATAACATATTAAAACTTTTTCTCCTAGAGATGCAAGAACAAAACAACCAAAATTTAAAATCCACTCATCATGAATGCACATACCTTTTTAGTTATCTATGGTTTAGATGATTCTTGTAGTAATTAAAAGTATTGAAAAAGAAAAACTTCCAACTAGAAGTAAACCAAACGAAAGGAAAATGAGCAAAGGGCATACAAATATCCATAAAACCCTAAGAATTATTTATTCTCCTTGAATTGGTGGAGGGGTGTTATTTGTTGGCTTCGCCTCTCTCTCTTAGTTGGGCCCTAGTTTGGTTCTTGAGTTGGTGGAGATGTATTTTGAGCCCATTCCTGTATTTTCTTTTTTTTTTCTTTTCTTTTTCTTTTTAATATATTTTCCATTTTACTACAAAAAAAATTATTTATACTTCTTACTTTTGCCTATAAAGAAAATATTAAATCAAATATCATGCTATTATCACCATTTAAGCCTTGTCCTAACTAGGAGTGCAATTTGGGTAGGGTTGGATTGAGAATTTGTTAAATTTTCAATGACTGAATCCTGGACCAAAGCTCAATATACTTTAGTTTTGTTATTCCGAACCAAAAAACTCTGGTCAAATCATGGACCGGGGTGCAGGAAGGCACAATTCAATATTTGTTCTGAAAGCATATCTTTGGGGGAAAATTATAGATAGGTACACTGTACTTTGGGATAGTGTGACAACCAAGTATCCTGAACTTTCAAAAATCAACACTGAAGTTGTTGAGCTGACAACCAAGTCCAACACTAGGGGTGTTCACGGGTCGGGTTGGGTCGGTTTCATGGGATTTTCCCAACCGACCCGACCTAGTCAGGTTACCAGAAGTGGGAACCGAAGCCGACCTACTGATAGGCCAAATCAACTTGGTCGGTTTGAGTCGGGTTGGGTCGGTTTGGGTTGGTTTCGGTTTTGCTCCTGTACAAAGCCGAATAAACTCTGAATTAGTTGAGGATTTGAGTTGAGGACTTGAGTTGAGGGGGGCGGACCAACCAAGTTAAGTTAGAGAATAGAAGATTTTAAAAGAAGACAAAAGTGGAATTAGAAGACTAGTAGGAAACTAGGAATTCTAATTGTAATTGCCTAATGGGCCTTCTAGTTCTAATAGGAATTCTAATTGTAATTGCCTAATCTAGGTAAAAAACTAAAAAGGACACCTAATTAATTGAATTCTAATTGTAATTGCCTAATCTAGGTAAAAAACTAAAAAATGACACCTAATTAATTGAATTCTAATTGTAATTGCCTAATCTAGGTAAAAAACTAAAAAATGACACCTAATTAATTCAATTCTAATTGTAATTGCCTAATGGGCCTTCTATTTCTAGTAGAAGTCTAGATGATTAGTATGAATTAGGAAACTACTCAAATTAGGAAGTAAGAACTACCAAACTAGTAGAAGAAAGACTAGTTCGGTTCGGGTTGGTTTCGGTTTTCACATCGGTTTTTTTATGTGCCCAACCCGAAACCGACCAATATGAATGAAAACCCGGCCGACTCGAGTTGGCTCGGTCTGGGTTGGTCGGTTTGGTTGGGTTGGGCATTCTTATGAACAGCCCTATCCAACACCATCAACCAACCTTACAATGAATGGTAAAATTACCAAAATACCCATTTTAAATTCCTTTTATGCAGTTCTGGTAATGGATTTGTTGAGCTGGTTTGGGAGAATGGTTAGATTCTGATGAAAGGTCAGTCTAGTAAAACTTGAAAAATCCCTCATGAAATAGTCTTATAAATAAAGGATAGTTTTGGGATAATTAATGGAGTGGATTTAGAGTTGATTTTTAAAAGTTTAGGGTAATTGGTTGTGACACTTGAAAGTTGAGGCCTCAAGTGTCATTATATAATTTTCCCTATCTTTTATTATTTATTTCTGAATTAAAAACAGTGAATATTTAGATGGAGTTCAGACTTTTTCTTTTTTTTTGAATATTTGATGATACAGGCACAACATTAATAAAGTGGTTTCTGGAATCCAATCCCGTGCGTATGCTGGAGCGAAGTGGCTAACATATATCAGTAACGAGTCTGGATCTGCTGCACATTTTGTCCCTGCAGATCTCCCTGTACATCATCAAATTAGAGAGGGTGCACCCTTTCATGCGTGAATTTCACATGTACAAGTGGGATTAACAAATGTTTCAAACGTCCTCCATTCCTCTTATCCCGTTTTTAATATATTGAAATTTAGATTAAATTTTAAAACAAATTAAAAATAGGGGTTAAGGGTTTCTTCTTCCTCTTAATTTGCGAGTACAAAAAAAAAAAATAACTAATTTGATGTTGTAAACTAGTTTGCGTGCTCTAGGATTAGGATTAAGATGTTGAATTGACAATAATGAAATTTGGTAGGGGCATCATCTTTTCACCACTTGGGCACACATGAATTTTCTTCTTCTCTATATTTGCCTTTTGTTTCATACTTAGTCTTTTGAACAACACAAATTGCAAAAACAAGATAAAGATGCTAGGCCTTCTTTTTCTCTAGTTCCTATTTGGACTACAGATTTTGTTAAAAATTTGTATTCTAGCTATCACCAGCCACTCCCAACTACTTTCTTTTCTGTGTTTTTTATCCCAATAATTTACCCATGTGATCTAAGGAGGTATTATTACTGTAGAACCATATTGATCTTTATAAAGAGAGTTTACAGAAGTCTAAAGCTCCTTTTGCATAAACTCCTGCTTTTGTGCTTCAGGCTGTTAAAAAAAAATTGAAACAAAAAGTGATTTGAGCATTTGTTAAGAGTTGTTTCTAAACCATTATAATCTGAAGTCACAACACTTTTAAAACCCTAAAAATGCAAAGCCTAAAATTGGGGTTTTATGCTTTTTGGAGCTTTAAAAACACAAATTTTGAAGTTTATCCAAACACAACCTACCTAAATTAATATTTAATAAAATAAGCTTGAAGCCTTAAACTTTGAAGTCACTCAAACTGATTAAATCTTCTTTTATTCATCCTTACACTCATAAATGCATTAGTACATGAAAGAATACAAAGAAAATACAAACAGAAACAAGATACAGGAGGAAGAACAAAAAAAAAAAAAAATCTATTGCTATGTATACAACAGTATTATTCTCAATTATCAGCCATGATCATCTATCGACAACACCACTACTGCCTTGGTCAATAGGCCTCATCATACAATAGCCTGCGGTTGCTGAAAATTGTGGAACTAACTACATGATGAAAGGCATTTCCAGCTTTTGCTGTTCAACATGTGAAAGCTTGGCTCTCTGGGAATTGTTGGTGGCCTCCTTGACCTGTAAGAGAGCAAACAAAATGAAAAACCCAATTAAGTAATTAACTCATTCATTGTACTTCTGAACCTGCTAGCATTACTCAAAGCTGGACCAAGTTGGCCCAACTCCAATCAAGTATGAAGTTTCTACTCTGGCAAGCCTTCCAAAGGTTTGGTCCAACCATTCGGTCACTGATCCAACTACATAACCACAACCCCAGAAGGGTTATCGGGTCATTGATCCAACCATTCTGTCTAGTCCAACTACATAACTATGGCAAAAGCGATATGTGGGGTCCCCTATCGATGGATGGTTTGTTTTAGGCTTTTAGCCACAAAATTTCTTCATATTGTAGAAAATAGGTGGGAACGCTCTAGGGGTTTTCTTTGATTGACCCAATTAATGTCCAAAATGGTCCCAACATTCAGCCTTGGGCTTATTAAGTCTTGGGATGCCCAGCCCACTTACATAGTTGGATTCAATGTCTAGATCCAATCCTGATCCTTTTAGCAGGCTGGGTTCAGTTACCCATGAGCAGAGCCCAATACTTTTAAACCTCTATTTATAGTCACATCATATTCCTCAATTGTGCAAATGGATCATTTATTAAAACACCCTTATAATTTGCAACTTAATCAATCTTCTATGACAAAATGGGTCATTTATTAATTTCATTGCGATGCCTCTTCTTTATCATTTTGTTAATGTGGTAAGAGAGTATGTCCACATTTTACCAGGGGTAAGAACAACATTTCCATTTTTATTTGCTTTTGATTAAATTTATTGCAAATTATATGGGGTGTTTTAATAAAACATAAAATATGAGATAGGTTTTGATAAATACGTGAAACTATAGAGGGCATTTTAATAAATGACCCATCAAAATAAGATACCTAGGGTTTTGAATATTTTAGGAAAAAAAAAAAGATTGGTGAAGTTAGATAGGTTCATTTTCTTTCCTTTTCAGTTAGTTTAGTGGATTTGTTAAGGTGTCACGTCACTAAAGGTTAATGTGTTACTACTGCACTGTACCTTTGTGGGAAGAAAGGCCTGTCAAAATATGGCATCAATTGGGCTTTTGGGATCATTTCCTTTCTCAACATCCGAATCTCTTCTTCTTCTATAATCTGATTCATTCATTTCAACGACTCCATGAGATTGAGTTCATGCACATTTCCATTTTGTATTCTGTGGGGAGCAATAGATATTCATCAGCATATCTTACCTTCTGCACCCTCTCTTCTAGTTGCTTCTGTATTTCTAATTTGGTCATCTTACATGCAACCTGTGAGTTTGACAGAAAACTTGATAAGGATTTTAGTACAGAGAGGGAATCATAAAATGATGAAAATATTTTCAATATCATATATGGAACCCAACAGTCTCTCTAACTACTTACAAAAAAATTGAATTCTGCTCGCTTGGCAGCTCTTGTTTCAGTATGAAGCTTGAAGTCCGATGGCTTGCTTTGCTCTTTCAGAGGAGTTTTATTGGAAGGCTACAGATGGGTAATGATCAATTTTGCAGTAAAAGAGAGAGAGAGAGAGAGAGAGAGAGAGAATGGATTACCTTCTCTTTATCAAAAGATCGATCATCATAAAGCTGTCCTTTGGGCTGTAGAAATATCAAAGCGCATGAGGCTTGCATCAATACGTAAAAACAACATCTACAGAAACAGAGTTCATATCTTACCTCACTGTGAAGTCTTGCAGATTGTTGAGGCCGAGTGCACCTCACCGTTGATCTGGCTGTCGAATACATTGTAGAACTAGGCTACAAGTACTTGAATATGAAAAAAAAAAAAAGTCACTTAATAGTTCTTGAATTTGAATAAATAACAAGACCCAAAAAATAAAAAACAAATTAAAATAAAAAACTAATAGAATGGTGAGATTAGAAGTAGAAAAAGTTCTTGGGTGCTCTATATCTGGCCCCCAATAAGTGCTTAGGTGATGTGGGCTTTGATTCATGGATTCTGTGGATGGGCAATTTATGGGCCTAACTCAAGACAGGATTAAAGGGTATACTAAAGCAAAATAATTCACAAGGCTGCTCGACCTAGACGTATATGCCAGTTTCCCACTAGGTTTGGACTGTCAGACATTGCAAGTCCTACAGCCTGAGCTCAACCAAAGGCTCAATGTATCATGAACTCTTAAAAGCTGGGGACTGGTTGGATGGGTTTCCTACCACCTTACCACCACCACCACCAGCAGCCACACAAGCATCCACTACTTCTGATTAATTTCTAAAAGAGTAGGAGCAGATCTAGAAAACAAGGATCTGAGGTCTTAACCTTGGGTGAAGATGAGTTACTAGGGTTTTCTATGATGAACTGATGACACAGTTCCACATTGAACAGGATATATATAAAAAGATGGGTCAGGGAGCTAGAGGTAGTCTTTAGACAGGTGAGAGATGAGCTTTCTTTCTGTTGCTACATCAGCAGCTTTCATGGTTTCTTCATTCTTTGGTTCATCAATCCATCTTCTAAACCAAACTTTCTGCTCAAACCTCCTTCTCAAATATTTCCATTATTCTTTAAAGTATGAAGTTGCTTCAAATCTGTTTGTGGGTTTAATCAGGCAAAACGGTTTCCTTCATCCAACACAGTAATGAATCAAACAGTCAAGCTAACAACCAACTATTGTCTTTTTGTTTTTCTAGTCAATAGTGAAATCCAAAAAGGGTCATCAGCCAAGGGTTGTTCACATCCCATTTTCAATTGGTTTCTTGTCTCATCCGTTATCTAACAAAGAATAAACCTTTTACGGGAATTGAAAGGTACCCAAATGGAATAGAACCCTGTTCCAAAAGTTAGGTTACCGATTGGAATGCTGACCTACTTGGCTACTTATTAGGTACTTGTAGTTGAAGTTAGGAATAGGTAAAGTAGCTTTGCCTCCAAATAGCAATCCTCTAATTCAAACCTTGGTTTAATTTCTATGATCTTTTTACCTACCACCAAGGTTCAAAATATTTATACATGCAATATTTAACCTTCAAAAAGTGGCCTAATGTCCCAACTCTATTGTAATATTTAGGCTTTGTTTCCTAAATGGTCAGTGATTTAGATGGGTAAATGCATTTATTTGGACAAATGTTTTCTTACAATGACCATTTTATCAATGAAAGTACTGTTATTATTAAAGGGATAATATTGTTTCCTCATGTATCAGCAAATTTATACGTGGATAGGAAATTTATTTAAATTTCAAGAGACTATTACTTATTACTTACCCAGGTAAATGAATCACTTGGGAATTGTTATTTTTCGTGAAACCCACTAATACCGATATACAAACGAAGGTTTCTTTCATTTTTGTAGAACCCACCAGCTTACCCAACCTATTTACTAGAAAACAGACGTGCCCTTAGTGCATGGTGGGTTAAAAAATTGATATATATCGATACTTTGAACCTTATCTAATACTGCTATTACTAAAAGTTTTGTTTTGATGATGATTGCAAAGGCATTTAAAAGGATTAAATTTCAGCTAAAGTGGGGACCTTTCCGGCCCCTAAGTTCAGCAATTTCAGCCATTATCAAACGGCACCTAGTATTGTTATATTCTATAATTGGTGTTTTTATTTGTAGTGTTTCTAGATTTGAATCTTGTTTATCCACATTATAGATTCCGAATGGTTTCCCCTACTTGATTTAAAAGAGAGGGCTGTCAATGGGTCGAATGGACCCAACAGAATCGTACCTAACCGACCCTATTATGGCCTATGATGAGGGTGCCCTCATTGATGTTTTAAATTGAAAATAATATATTATTATTATAAAAAAATTACTTAAATCATCATGTATTTTAAATTTTGCAAAAACCTCCTTTAACCTTTTAAATAAATATGCAAATTCCCCCTTGTAAATGAGATTTTGAAATCACTATGCCCTTGTAATATAATTATATATAAATTTACATGGTGAACACCGTTGCTCTATTTTCAAATTGTCTAAGTATGGCATTTCTAGTAATAGGGGAGGTTTAAATTCAACCCAACTTGGCTTTTGTTGTTCATTCAATAAAGTGAATAATGAAACCTAATAAAATAAAGTGAATCACTTTTTAGCGGTAATTTCATAAATCTTCCTTCCAATAAAGTTTTTTATGGGCAAAGATGAGATTTTAAAAGCTTTAATGCATCACATCAGTGACTTTTGTCAAAGAAATTAAAGCTGCATTTGGAAATGGTGCAAATAAGTGTAAATGCAAATATGTAGAGTGTAAAATGGTTCATATAATTTATAAAATTGGGTTAATTTTGCACTGACAAATTTATCTTCTTACCAAACAGACTTTTAATGTAATGGATGCAAATATGAATTTTAATAAAGCATATGCTTTTTTTATCAAAAGCCCACTTGAATGCAAATTTACTTTATTTTATAGATGTACTTTTACATCTTATTATCAATGTAAATATGCATTGGTCTGTCATCTGGCAATACATAAATGTAATGTTGCCAAACACAGGCAAAAATGAACCAGAATACAAGTTTACCCTGAAACGGGATTTACACTCCATTTGCATTGTTTCCGAATGTAGCCTAATGAAAAATTTTTGTAGATGCATCAAAATAGAGGTTCAAGTATTCGTAAGAAAACACAGGAGAGGTTTTAAGTAATTCTCCCTATTATTAATTTAATATTATACAGTATAGATACTAGAGTCAAGAACTCATAAATATAAATAAATAAACAAAAAACCAACTTATTAATTTAAATTTGATTGCTCTTTGACATGAAAAAGTATTGAAATTAGGTGAAGTTCCAACCCTAAAGCTTTGGAGCTCATTAGAGATGATTTAAGCTTTGGTTGAACTGCTTTGGAGAAGCCACTAAAAATGGTTTCAACATAAAACTTTTTTTTGGTTGAAAGACAGCAAATCTGGATTTTCAAAATTTTCACAAAAGTATTGCTAATATCCTGCCAGTTGGAGCCAGTTGGAGCCAACATCAAAATGCCATAATACCCAACGTGAAAGTCCTGCAAACAACGAAAAAAGGGTCTTTCAACTGATATGGCTTCTCCAAAACAGCTCGACCAAAGCTTCAGCTCTCCCAACTGAACCATACTTGGTGTTAAGGAGGGTTGACCTCTCGAGCTGCTTTCTCAAAGCCCAACTAGGGGGAACCCTAGTAGGAGTAGAGCTTGGGCGGATTTGGGTTGTGCTTTTGTCAAAATTTAAATGAATTTAAGTCCAATGTAGTGTAAAATGTTAACTTGGATCAACCCGAATTGCACCCTATGCCCAACCGATTGGCGGTTCTAACAAAGCTCAATGCCTAATAAAGTTTTAAACATATTCTTTCTAAAACAAAACATAATAAATCAAAAGCATCTTAAAGGACTAAGGGCTCATTTGGGAGAGCTGAGCTGACGATTCAATTAAGCTGGTTCAGCTGCTTTGAAGCACTCTAGATATATAAGCTTTTCAAAGAGACTGAAGTGGACAGCTCTTTAAATGATTGACTGGCAACCAATTAAAATTAGGGTTCTCTGGAATTTTCACCAAACACAACTTAAAGGCTGTCCATGTGGAGACCAGATTTGCTCCTCACACAGGGTGCCTCACACGTGCATCCTACCATGCATTGGGAACATCTCCCATACTTATAAGTTATTATTCACGGGAGATGCTCCCAGAGCACAGTGGATGTGCATGTGAGGCGCCCATGTGTGAGGAGCAGATCCCATCTCGTCCATGTGAGGCCCACTTTGGAAAGTTACAACCGCGATATATGCTTCAGCCCTCACAAACAAGCACTAAATTACTATAAATTTTCATGATTAATTAAAAGGATTTAGAGCACATACGGTAACATATAATTAAGTGTTTATTCGTTCCTTGTACTCCAGTTGGCCCTAAATCTTCAGTGTCACTAAGGCATATTTTGAAAGGAGTACAAATGCAAATATGAAGAGTGCAAAATCTTATATTTTGTATGTATTTGCATTGTAAATTTGTACTCTTTTCAAACTGAGCCTAAGACTGCATTTGGAAACAATGCAAATGGAGTGTAAATCCCGGTTCATGGTAAATTTGCATTCTGATTCACTTTTGCGTGTATTTGGCAACAATATATTTATGCATTGACAAATGACAGAAAACACAATTTTCAATACATATTTACATTGATAATAAGATGTAAATTTACATCAATAAAAAAGAAATAAATTTGCATTCAAGTGGACTTTTGATAAAAAAATGACATGCTTTATTAGAATTCGTGTTTGCATCCATTACAGCTAAAAATCTGTTTGGTAAGAAGATAAATTTGTCAGTGCAAAATTAACCCAAACGCAACCTTAATTAGTTTAATTATCACTCTTTCCTAGCATAAAAATTAAAATACAATGCTTGATATTTTGAGCATGGACCAACTTAGGCTTAATTAAGCAGTGTTTTAACTTTCAAATCCACAGTGGTAAGGTCAGTCTGGGGATTGATAAATGATGGGTTTCTTTCCTTGACCACATCATCAGCTTGCTTTGGGTTCTTGTTCTGTTTCATTAATCCACCTTGTAAAGCAAACTTTCTGTTCAAACTTCCTTCTCAAATATTCCTTTTCCACCTTTTATGGTGTTACTTGGGAGTCCGTTTTTGGGTTTAATCAGGCAAAAAAGTCTCAACCTTCACAGTAACGAAGCAAACAGTCGAGTCAACTATCCACAGTTGTCCTTTTCCAGTCTGTTCTGAAGTCCATAAGGGTCTGGTAATAACCAAACGTGTGTTGATAGCCCATTCTCAGGTCATTTGTTTTGTCATCTTATGATCTATCAAAGACTTTGGGGTTGTTTGTAATGACTGAAGTGCTGAACTGAATAACTTTTTACTTTGTCTTTTAGAGGATATAACAAAGATTTTAGGGTTGTTTGTAATGCCTGAAGTGGCTGAACTGAATGACTTATTATTTTGTCTTTTCAAGAATATAACAAAGACTTTGGGGTTGTTTGTAATGCCTGAAGTGGCTGAACTAAATGACTTATTATTTTGTCTTTTAGAGAATAAAATAATTAAATAATAAAATCTTTAAGTGTAGAGTAAATTAGTAATCAACCCAACTTCAACATCAGCATTGAGGAAGATGACAACCTGCTTAAAAACTTATTCACTAAAGCCATTTCAGCTGTTGTCTAACGTTTCCTTCACCATTTATAGTGAATTAAAATGTGCCCCTATAGAATATATATAGCTATAGAGGTCTCAAAGATAGGTTTGTTGTTGGAATATTGGTCTACTTAATGATGCTTTTAGTTGAAGTTGGCACAATTTGAAGTTAAGACTTAGGACCCTTGAAATATGGTATGTGTAAGAGGAAGGTGAATTGCAGCTTTTCAACAACAAACCATAGTCTAGTATTAATCTATCTATTTATTAAATTTTGTAGAAAAATAATTAGCATTCCTAATTTTTAATTTCTGAATTGACTGATCCTTCTGTGATTCTTAAGGTCTAGTTTGTTTGTCATGTGAATTTCATTTGGACTTGTATAAATGCATGGGAGTGCAAATAGGTTGAATGTAAATTCCCGCTTACTCTTCTTCATATTTTACTGTTTTATTTGTTTGTAAGAAGTAGGAAGTCATCACATTATATGGAAGAGAATAGAAGTATGAGGGGATTATTTGTTTGGAGCTAAGGTGGGAAGCAAGATGACTTGGTCCACACTTTATATGAGAGATAAGATAGGAGGAACTAGGAAGGTGGTGTAAATTTTACATCAGCTTTTGGGATGCAAAATTCACATTGTGAGAGAGACAAAAAGTACAATTTTGTATCAGTTAGGATGTATAAGTAATAAACATATGGATACAAAACTGATTTGGTTGCAAAGTTTATCTTCTGGTTCACATGTGCACAGTTCATAAACAGAGACTAAATTGAAAAAAAAAAAGAGTATTTGAAGGATGTAATTGATGGCTTTCAAAGGCCATTAACACGAGATTAAAACCTTTTGGATGGTCTGTTGTCTGCTGGTTGCATTTTGTTAGATATTGAAAATTATAGATAAACATTTCAATGTAAAAAAAAAAAGCAAACAGTTTAAATGTTCATTTCTCCAAGAAAATTGAATGATTTTTTTTTACCACATTACTTTGAATTAATAATGATTTACTAAAAATCTTTTAAAATGTTAAAACTTCAACCAGAAAAAGATGAAAATTGATTTGTTTCTTTTTTGATGATGAGTGATACAAAACTAATAAATTTTAGAAAAGAAAAATCAACATGAAAGCTGATAATGAATTATAAGTAAATTATTATTATTATTATTATTATTAAAGATCTGCTTCATTTGCAATAAGAATCGAAATCAAAATTCTTCAAAATCACAATCAGAATGGAAATTGGCTGGAATGGACTCTCATTCCCAAACGAGGGGAAGGAATATCCATTGATCGATTCCCTCAAACAGTGGAGAATGCCATTTTACAAAAAAAATGGGAATGGGATTCTGATCCCATCTAGCCAAAAGGTTGGAATCGAAATATATCATTCCCCGCAAACCAAACAGGACACTCAGATCTTTAATTTAATTAAAATTAATTAACAGGCCATGGTTTCATAGCTGGAACCAAACAACTTCTAGCAGTGTTTAGGAAAACAGAAGAACCAAACAACCTCTCAGTTTAGACTGAGAGGTTCCAATATGGAAATATAGAACTAGGATAGCCATAAATATTGAGATGCTCCAGCCATTTGTGTGGTAGTAAATTCTTGAGCACAGTCTCAGCCATTTCTCTTCGCATATTCTCAATGTTGTTGCTACAACTTAATGTCAATTTCTTGATCTTTTTATTTTGCAGTAGATTGACATTCTCATGCTCATTGTATAAAACGTTTTCTAGATTGCAGATTTCAAGTTCCCCCTGGAGGTTCTGTAATCCTTTTAACTCTCATATCCTGTAGCCATCATGTCGACCTACAACAAACAAAGGCAATGTTCTGAGACATGTCAGTTTCCCAATTCTTGCTGGTCTATGGTATCGCCACAAGTTGTCATTCATCAATAGATGTTGGAGATTAATTAGGTTTGATATGCCTTTTGGCAGCTCATTAAGTACAATGCAACTTTCTAGATTCAATTTTTGCAGGTCATAGAGGTTACAGATTGATTCAGGCAATATATCAATAAGACTGTCAGAAATGATGAGGCATCAAAGGTGTTTCAAATTGCCAATGAAATCTGGAAGGCTCTTACTCTTGAGGCACAAACTCAAAACATGTAGGCATTTCAATTTTTCTAATACATCAATACTACACTCTGAGTAATATGAGAGAAGTGTGGATAATCTCTTACATTTACAGAGTTCCTTTCTTGTCTAATCAAATGAGTCCAAACCAAGGAAATCTTTTCTTTGCTTATAGTTAAGCTGAACTAATGAAACATGTCGGTCTCCTTCAGAAACTGCACATGATTTTCCACCTTCGATTCTAAAACACATACCTTTAGAAACCAACCGAGCTAAATTGTGTATGAGATCATGCATCACAAAGCATGGCTTTTCCTGCGCCTTATATTGAAAGAAAGACCTATGCCACAGATCATCAAAATATTATCCACCCGTGTCTTCCATTCTTTCTGCTTTCTTAGATTGAACAAATCCTTCAGCAATCCAAGACTAACTAAATCTTGTTTTTCAAATTCATGATCTTTAGGAAATAGTGAGCAGTATGCAAAGCATTGTTTTAGATGTGGTGGAAGATGATCACAACTTAATCTCAGAACTGGCAAAATCTCACGTTCTTTTATGTCCCACATCTCACTATCTAGGATATATTGCCATTCATCCTCATCTAATATAATACCCTGCAGAAGGCCTCCAATTGTGTTTATTGTCAGTGGTAATCCTTGGCACTTTTTTACAATTTCTCTACCTAGGGATTCTAAGTTAGGATAAAAATCAAGTTTTTGATCAAGAGAAATGCATTTTTTGAACAACAACCACGAGTCTTCAACTGACAGACCTTTCAAATGATAAGTTTCATCTAATTCCATGAGGGTAGAAACTTTACTATTTCGATTGGTTACCAAAATTCTACTTCCCCTTTTTGCTAATTTCAATGCAACTAGCAGATCATTCCAATATTGACGATCTTCACTCCATACATCATCCAACACAATTAAACTTCTCTTCTCTCCTAATTGCATTTTAAGCTTAACTTGTAGTGCATCTAAGGATGTTAAACCACAAGGACTGCTAGTTAATGACTCCACAGTTGATCTGATTAACCTTATAACATTGAACTCAAAGACACAAACCCATGCCTTCACATCAAAATGGTTTTCTACATCTGGATCATTGTAAATGAGTTGAGCAAATTTGGTCTTACCTAAACCCCCCATGCCCACAATGGAAACCACAGAAAAAATCTCCTTATTCTCATCATATTTATTAGATATCTACATGCCTTTTATATGGTTTACATCTTCCTGTCTCCCCAAAACATCAGATTCATCAACTGAGGAACCAGTATGCTGCCTTGTACTAGTTGATGAAATGGATTGTAGTCTCAGTAGCATCTTATGGCCCCTACTCTCAGCTAACCCGTCAAAGTAGTGGCTTTTGAGCTCCTTTTCAATGCTAACTAGTTCCTCATTGATTTCAGTGATGAAAGGGGCAATTTCATGCCGACCCAATATTTGGTTTTCATTTAAGGAGAAGGAGAGAAAGTTGGAGCTTACCTGTCCACTCATTCCAATTCGATATTTTTCTTCATACAGGAACTCATCCAACACATCATCTGCGTAATAAGCCTTATTGCGAACATCTTCAAGGCAAAGTTTCAGAAGCTCATCCTTCATTTGATTTACCTCCAAGACATCAAGAAGTCACTTTATTCACTTGGCCGTATTGAAAAGCTCGCCTAGCTCCTTCTTAACTACCCATCTTGATCCAAAATCATGTAGCGCAGAGGAACCCAATTTCTCAAGGATAGCCTGAATTACTGGGGATACAACTATGTCTACTCCTCTTTCCATATCTTGGGAAAAAAAGAGAAATACAGGACCAAGGTTGTAGAGTTTGTGCCTTTGTGATGATATGGAATGTAATTTAGATGAGTCCCTTAAAATTAGACCATAGAGTTTTTTCCTTTCTTTTCGGACCAAGACAAAGTCATCGCTTACTCTCTTTGTTTTTCTTTGTTTTTTCCATATTATCATCTCTCAAGGAATAGTTTTTGCCATCACAACAGTAGTGGAGCGATTAATTTTCAGACATTTGCTAGATTATATTTTTAAACAGGGATGTTTGACTTAGGAGGGGAGAAAGTTTTATTTTTTGAAAGATTTCTTTTTTTGAAAGAAGAAAGTTTTACTGCATAAGTGCATATACCAATGATTTAGAGAGAGTAATATTATATTTTTTATGATCCCAAGTAAAATGATTTAACCTATTAAACAACCTATTGTTGTTGTTTAAAGTCTGACTATTCTTTTGATGGTTTTGGCTAACATGACAGTCACCCTAATATTCACGTATTATGGTCCAATAGTATTTTCATTGATTGGGCCAATGGTTGCGGTCAAGTTAGGTTTTGTTTGTTTTATAAGTTGATTTTTCTTAGTGTGTCCATCAACTTGAAGATGCCAATCGAGGGCTGACTCGTTGGTGTGTTAGCTGGGTTGCTCCAGCATTGATGCGGAATCAAGTCCGACAATCAATACTTTGGGAAAAAAAGGGTAAAGGGGAAGTTATGGGTGATTAATCAAAAAAACAAAAAAATCTTGCTTAGTTGATAAGGTCTTTACCGACAGGCAACCCACATTTAGTCGCCTCACGAACCCCAAAAAAAAAATAATAATAAATGGCAAGTTCATGTTTGATTCGCTGCTGTGGGCCTCATTTTCTTAATTCTTGCTCATTTTAAGCATGAATGATTAACATTATAGTGTTAGGTTACAAATTTCTTGCCAAGGGCTACATTCTTTCTAGAATGAAAAAATAGTTTCATAGCACAAAAATTGAGTAGCTTGTAGCTTGAAAAATAATCATGCCCCATCTTGCTCATTTCATTTTTTGAGGAAACTCTGCCTGCAACGAGTTGCAGCGACAAATTGGGTAGAAATCACCTCTTCCGAACCATTTCCTTCCTCTTCTCTCTCCTGCAGCTCCAACTCGTTTCAATTAGTAGAAGAAGAAGAAAGAAGAAAATGATAAGAAACGTACCTCTGTCGCAGAAGTATCACGAGTTTCAAATTTTTGCCACATACATCGGGAAGCTCAAAGCTCAAAAAGACTATAAACTTCATGTTCAGCTTATCAAATGTAGACCATTCTGGGCTTTTATGGTCTTTTTGGAATTTTGTCTTCCAATCTAGTGGGCTTTTACTAGCCAAACAAAAAAAAGACTGTTTTTAATCTGCTGAACTTCTAAAAACCCATCAGATCTTTTAAAAAGATTTGCCAACCAGGGCCTTAATAAATTTGATCTGGTCTTTGGAACTATGGGACTCGTGAAAAAAAAAATGGTGGATCTTGAATCCCCCATAGTTCTGAGAGTATGCTGGGCTATTTGAACCCATTATTCAATAAAAGATCTGTTGGAGCAGAAATCGGGTCAATCAAATGTTCCAAATCAAGTTGTATATTAATCTGATCATGCTCCGGTGCTTGTGCAAAATTGCTCCTAATTGGGTCCATTTAAAGGATTTACGAAGCGAAGTACCAAATGCAAGCTTAGCAGATAATCCACTATTTATTTTTAGGTGTAAGAGATAGACAGAATGCATTTAATTAGGTGGAGGCTCAGTCCGTTAAACCTTTAGGCTATGCTTGGTTTGAAGGAAAAGGTGGGAAAAGAAAGGAAAAGACAGAGAAACAAAGGTTTTCCTATTTTTTCCTTCCTTTCCCTATATTTTCCTTCAAACAAAACATAGCCTTATTGTTTGAAAATGGAGCAATATATGAGATATTGGTCCTTAAGCCCAAGGTGTGGATTCTAGGATCCACACTTTTATGTTGGACTTTAGACCCAAAGCGCAGAAACTTCAATCGATCCTAAGCGAGTCCAACCGTAAAACTTACAGAGAAGTACGGACAGCCCCAATACAGATTTCTGAATTCCACTGCAGAGCTATAAACATTCAAAATGCCAAAAACCCCTATTCTATACATCAATACTTGCCTGTGAATTGGCATCAATTCGGAACTGGTACTCACCCCAGCTATACTTTGGGCCTAAAAAATTCTGACCCTGGGCTGAACCGTCATTCTCCCTAAAATTTATGGCTGAAATAGTCAGAGAATCTTTTTTTTTTTCAGAACTTCTACAACCAAGTGAAAATCAAACCATTGAAAAATAATCCGTCTATGCATCAGAAAGGCTCTGTTTACGCAGTGCAAATCTCAACTGGATACAAATTTTAAACCTAGTTCAGATTTGTATATACTTGTTTGTAACCTTAACTTGCACTCTTATTTTTTTTGGTAAAAGAGCTATGTATAGTTGTATACCCATAAACATCGCAAATTTTGTATACTAAAAATTGATGCAAAGTTTGCACCACCTTCTACTTTAATTCTCTTCATATAAAGTGGGGATCAATTCACTTTACTTGTTTTAATACTCCCAAACAAAAACTATTCTCCTACCTTTTCTCTTCAAAATAAAGTAGGGACCACATCATTTTACTTTCCATTTTACTCCTCAGGCTGCATTTGGTTGTGGTGCAAATCCGAACTAAATGCAAATTTTAAACCTATTTGTTTGTAATAATAATAATCTTTACTTTTTGTCTCATTTATATTTACTGGCACTGCAAATTTAGCATCTCAAGAACTGATGCAAAATTTGCAGCACCTTCCTCTTGTCTCCATTCTCTTGCATATACCACACCATTTTATCTCCTATTATACTTTTCAAAACAAATAAGAAAGGTCAAATCTGAAGCAAAAATAAATTGGAATTAACACTCAGCCTTTTTACACTCCCATGCATTTATACAAGTGTAAATGAAATTTGCACTGCAACCACAAAGCCTCATGAATGGATATAACAAAAGTCAAACTTGAAACAAAGTTAAACCAAATTTTACACACAACCCATTTGTACTCCCATGCATTTACACCAATGCAAATTTGTTTTGCAAACAAACTGCGCCTAAGGACAGCCAACGAGTCAGGATTGATCCCAAAATTCAAACTGGAATTTGAATTAGTTAATTCTCTAATCAGATTATGTTGTTAAGACCCCCAGTACTCTCCATTTTGATGTTTTAGGAAACATTTATTGTTTTTTTGAAATAAAACCAACTTTTTTTGCTGATGTGGCAATTTCAAAAATAAATGAAAACAAAAATTCCCATTCTGTAGAGTACCCCAACATCGTGCACAACTTCCACAGATGAATAAGGACTCTTAGTACTAGTGCTATTATTATTATTATTATTATCTTTTATGATCAATACTGGTAAAATCATTATTTAGTACCATATAAAATTATAGCCTTTTACAAACATAAGTTACAATTTCATGCATACCCAAGGTTTAAAGTATCGGCACGTATCAGCCCATATTAACTAATATGTATTATACCAGGAGCCCTTCGATACACCCCTACAAAGGGTGTATCGAGGTTCTGACCGGTTCAAGGGGTGGAGGAGCTTTAAACTGCCCCCCCTGAATCAATTTTGAAAAAAAAAATAAAAGAAAAGTATTGATACTACTGACGTATTGAGCATATTGATATTTAGAACCTTATGCATACCGTTAAAGATAATTTCACATGCTTTACATTTTAATTTCAAGAGTTTGACACACATGGATTTGAGCAGGTCATTTCCTTCATGTTAGCCAGTGGTGCTGGGGCAGGATTCGGCTATACTATTGATGGCAAGAGGACCTTGAATCTATTGACAAGTTCTTTAAAATAGCAAATGTCTCTACTAGGCTTCTTTTGCATGGGATTATGGTCTGTGCTCTCATCTCTTGCCCTCCCAAGGAAACGATAATTTTAGTTCTTTGGTGTAGCAAATTGCATCTATCGTTCTCATCAAGGAAAGAAGGGTTTCCACTGCAGTTCTTCTCTTATTAAGCTAAGGGTTCATTCTCAACTATTATAATTCGTAATTCTTATTAATGTATTCATCTTGTGATGCATTAGCTGAAAATGGAAAAATGCTACGTGAGAAATAAACAAGGCTCAAAATATCGATATATATGGTGTGTATTGACTGATATGTATTGGTTTTCAGGGTGAGTGATGATGAATTAAATAAACATTATTACATGATTTCATTTATTTGAAACTGTAACCAGTGATGGGGCA
Organism: Nelumbo nucifera; assembly: GCF_000365185.1. The sequence continues at coordinate 95,456 of NW_010729140.1, forward strand.
GTTCTCTTGTAAAATAACCGAAAATATAAAATATAAGAGTTTTGTTCGAGAAAAACTCTCCAGACTCAAAGATTATCAATATTTTGAACCATAGAAATAAGTAGCACAAATAATTTTTTCCTCAATAAGTGTTCGACTATGATGTCGGAAAGACATGAAGCCGGAAAGCCTTATAACCAATCAACCACTATCAGAAGTGGTAACCAATCAGGTGGCTTTTCATCAAAATTCATCTAGGAGAGGGGCACTGGTTGGTCAAAGCCTTTTGAGTATCATGTTTTTTCAGCATTAAAAATGTTTCCTCTAAAGATACAATGTTTGGAAATTTAAAGACTTTTTTTTTCTGTTTTAAATTCCATCAAGTTGAGTGGATTGCTTAGTAGGGTGACACAGCTCATGCTCAAGACTTCTTTTTCTATCAAAATAAAGTGGTTAGACATTGCTCTTTAGGCTCAGATTGGAAGGAGTATAAATACAAATATGTAGAGTGTAAAACCTTGTATTTTGTATTATTTTATATACATTTGTACTGTGAGTATTTATATTTATACTCTTTCGAAACTGAGCCTTAGGAGTACAAATACAAATATGTTGAACGAAAAACCTTGTATTTTATATTATTTTGTATGTATTTTTACTGTGGGATCAGAGAGTAGATCAGACTAGTTGAGCTAATTATATTCATGAATTGCTTCAAATCCACAAGGGAGATGTGTAAAGATTTTCCTTTTTCCATTGGTGGGCAAAAACATTTTAAGGGAGAGAAGTTCTATATAAATTACAAAGCATTGGAGCTCCATATATAACAAACTTCCCATGCAAAATGAACTATATCTATACAAAGGCCTTAAAATTAAAGATCGAAAAGGAAAAAAAAATACGGTTTAGGAGTTTGACATAATTAGTGAGATCCACCAAAACAGAGCAATTATGAGCTTTATGTCTAAAAGATTGGGTTGGCCTGGTATCAAGCCCGTCCTTCATTGGGCTTATGTTCAAAAGTAAAACTCAATTCCAAGTATAAAGTCTGCACATATGGGCTGGATCAGGTCTGGAAGAAATATGGCTTCCTAGGCCCAGAATTTCTTGGTCGGTTTATGAGGACCTGGGCTAAAACGATCAGGCCTAATATGAGAGAACTTGTAATTTGGATTGAAAAAAAGAAGGAACTACTATTTGAAGGAGAAGCCCTATTATCCTGGGTTTGGCCTAAAAAGATCTTACCTTTTGATGGGGAATTGGATTCCGTTGATGGCCAATCTGTTGGTTAAAATGACCTCCCAGATTTGGATGGCCCGTGTCCTGATTTAACGTGGAAGTTTGTTCAATCACAATTTATGAGGTCAATCGACTCATACACACACAAAGAAGAGAAAAAAAAAAAAAGAACCAATGAATGAATGAATGAATCAGAACTTGGAATCCAATAAAACCTATCCCATCTGATCCAATTATGTTGCTAACTTGGTCCAACTCAGCTTATTTTTTTCTCTACCCTTTGCTTCCCAACCCCATCAAAATTTTTTGGTCTTTTGTGATTTTCTGAAGAAAAAATTGGGATCCTTTAAACTCACCCACACAACCAATGCGGTTTCCTTTAAACTCGCCCACAATCAATTTCTCATTGAACATGTGCATCTTTTAAACCAGTCTGTGCATCACACCAATCTCTCCTAGTATTTAGTATTTACAATAAATCTGTTAAATTTTTATTTTAATTATTCCAGAAGTATGATTTAACAATCCCCCATGTGGCAATTTCATTTTCTTGATATCCATTAAGTTGAGCAGGTAATTTCCTACTTGTTGGCTTCTGGCGTTGCGGCAGCTTTGGACGTTACCATTGATCTCAAGAACAGGGGTGATGTTTATAAGCTGTTGAAGAACACTGCCTCATAGATCTTTCATGAGAAATATCAGACCTAAACAAGTTCTTCAACATGGGAAATGTTGAAGTCTTGTCATCCTTAGCCCTCTCTAAAAACAGATAATCTGAAGTACAATAAAAATATTTAGTTGAAGAATTTCACAAGGATTGTTTTGGGTATGTATGTATGTTATGGGAGGATGCCAACTGACCATCTAGACTACATGGTTGTCACTAGTGTAAGCTTTCCTTTATGCAAACGAAATGTCTCTATCAATAAATCTGTTATATAGTTTACTCCTAAACAACAAACAATGGACAGATAACCGCAAGCAAAGCATACCTTAAACTCTGTATTGTATCACCTCCTTTGGGTTTGCTTTGTTTTCAAAGATTCATCCATTTCTTTCTGCTCAGATGCAACAGAAAATGACCAGTGGTATTATTCCCCATACACCTGACCTTTCTCAGTTAAGACCAGTCAGCTGCCATTCCTTAGACATTTACAGAATTTGGGAAACAACAATGTTGGTTGGCTAAAACAGGGGACAACTTATCCAATACATAAGAACCACATTGGTTGGCTTTTCTCCATAGATCATAGCAAACCAACCACATTTAGGGTCATGTAAGAATTTCCAGTCCCAACATCCAAAGCTGCAAGCCCAACTGAGCAGAAAGATCAAGTTGGATAATTGATCTGTATGGATTAATATTTAGTAGGAAATTTTTGTCAAACAAATACTCCTCATCTATCCATAGATATCTCCTCTGTACTTGTACCACATGGTTGCCTTGACAAATTTAGTTTCTTCCACTCCTGAAAGTTGAGCCAAAATAACTTGATCAAATATGATGAACAACGGTTAATAAAACTTTTTTGAGATTCAAAAGGATAGCATGGAAAGCCAATTACATGGAACATGAGGGTATGCCTCCATTCTTGACCAGAGACGTGCTAATCTGTCGAAGAGAGTAGATCCAGGTATGCTGTTCATGTTCATCCAATAATCCTCCTTGATGAGAAACCGAACAAATATAGAACTCCCTCTTGTAAAATTGGAAGTTTGGTTTGAATATGTGCATTTAATTGCCCACATTAAGAGTTGAACTCTCTACAAGTGAACATTAAAAAGTGTATTTGTGAGTCATGCCATGTGGTGTTTGGGAGTGTTTATTGTTTAAATAAATGCTTATTAAATAAGCATTTTATGAGTGTTTGATGAAAAAGTGCTTCTTTCATAGGGGATTTTTTAGGGCCAAGATGGGCAGAAAAGCGCATATTAAAAAGCTCAAAATTTGGGCTTCTTCAAAATGGGCTTATTGAAAAAACACTTATTGGGGATTTTTTACCAAAATGCCCATAATTGCTTTTTCAGGTGCTTTTGGAATGTTTTAAGCGATTTTCCCAATAAGCACTCCCAAAAGAGGCTAAAAACACAGCACATAATACAGCACATGTGGCAACCCAAGATACTCAGGTTGCCGGTACTACTCGGGACCACCTTTCTAATTCTGACCCCAAGGAAAATATAATGAATTCCTTCAGAGACCACCTTCATTTCTCAAAGGAAATACACCCCTGATCTATTACAAGACACAGGCAAATTAGGTGCAAGGCCAACAGATACTCCCATGGATGTTGATCACAAGTTGGGTGACTGTGATGGTGAACCTCTAAAAGATGTGAAACAGTTCCAAAGGTTAGTGGGAAAGCTGATTTATTTGTCCAT
>NW_010729140.1:99915-145229 GCF_000365185.1 Nelumbo nucifera
TTTGTCTCTCAATCATATCTTCCTCTTCTTCTCTTTCTCTCTCTCGTCTCTCTCTCTCCATAAATGATTACAGCTCTCATTTTGAATGYAAACATGTCTTGAAATCTGTGTTTGCTGTCATTTTCAAGACATAAATGCACTCTTACCAAACATTAGCAAAACTGAACTGGCATTTGCACTCTTCCAAAACGGARCCTTAATCATTTTTTCTTTCTTTCCTGATAATTGATAAAGTAACTTATAAAGCCATATAGCAAAGAGAGGGATGAAGTCTCACTAGAAACAAGATTTTATAAGGTTAATGAGTTAGAACCATGTACACAATATACAAGCATGTATGTTACACCTCAAAAAGGTATGTGTAGAGTCTATTTTCATATATTACAAAAAGAGCCAGCCTATTGTTGCTGCTCCACAGCTCCAAATAGAGTTAAAATTGTATGAATTCTTTAGTCTAAAGGGTATCCACCCCTAATGGAAGTATGCCTACTAACTCACTCTCAGGTTAGAGAGTTAAACAATATAGTTAGTAAACCTAGGAATCCAGTCAAAAACAACTAATGGCCAAGTGTCATGCTTCACCAATCAGATGTCTTAAAAATGCCAAGATCTTCTCCTTTCTCCTCTTAACCAACTAATGTTTTTACTTTGAATACCCTACTACAAGCAGGTTCCTGTATTCTGATGTCTGCGCCAGTCTGAGACCTTGAAGCAGAGCTCGAAGTTCTTCCAGTTTAGAATTCCCGAACCTATCAGATCCCTTTTTTTATTTCTTCAGAAGGGCTACAAACCAGGGGTAGCCCATCCCCCAACCCACTGGTTGGCACCTTACAATAAAATGCTCCCCCGGCACCTGAATCACCTGGACTCCACATGCATCATCCATCAAAATATAATTATACTCTATTAATGGAGGAGATAACCATTTCAAAAACTACTTCTATGTACTTTGTTGACCTTCAAAGGTTAAGTCTAACGGATAAAGCAAAAAGGACAAAAAGTGTCCCTCACTGTTCATTACACTTTCAAAACATGACCCTACCCTTGCAAGCACAAGGAAAACAACCACGGAAGCCTTTAATTCCAAGTTCTGTTTTGGGTTACTGGGACAGAGATCTCTTCCAGTGAAGCAGGTAAGAGTGGGGCTTGGGCTTCAGGTTTTAAGTTGAAGCAAATGAAATGCAATCTGATTTTAACCGGTTCCTACGATTTCAAGTGGTATCATGCTTGGTAGAGCTGTTCAGAAACTTTTTCGGTGCCAGACAAGAGATGATGTCTTCAGATATAGAGGGTGTTTGGTTCCGTAGGCATTTATTTAATAAACACTGTCATTTAGGTGCCACTTCAGCAGTTTCTCTCTCATGTTCTTTCATACAGATCGAAAATAACAAAAGTGGACTTCGGTTTTTATGCACGCTTACCATTTGGGGAAGTTGTTTTTTAAAGCTTCCACAAACGGTTAGACATTTTTTCACTATTACGCTGATGTGGTGCCTAGTGGCGCCTAATTGTTATAAACAGTTATAATTATTACCTTTCTCAGTTTTACCAACAAATAAAGTATAAACGCTAAATGATAAAACATAAACGAAACCAAATATATACTTAAATCTGCAATGCTTTTTTTTCTTTTTCTTAATCATCATAGAACAAATAGATTCTTGATATTCTCGGTGGGTATCTCCCTGTTGGCCTCAATCTACGACAGGACAGAGGGTAAGTTTCCTTTTCTTTACAGCTTTCTCTCTATGATTGTGATACTTTGAAAAGCAGAAGCACTTGTGTGCAATGAACCAAGAATAGTGGTAGAGGGAGAGAAAAGAGAGAGAGAGATGAGGACTGCAGTGAGATCTCTTACTTTGGTGTTTGAACATAGATTGGGGGTGGTCGCAAGTTTTAGGTTGCAAAGGCTTATTTTGGTTGAGAAATTTGAAGAACATAAATAGTGTTTTTAAAGTAGACGGGTAAACTTGGGATTACAAAAATATTTAATGATAACTATAAACAGCCCTAAATGTTTCCTAACCAAGGGTCTATTTGTGTGATGTGGGGCCATCCTAAAAGGTATATATAAGTAGTTTTTAAAATTACAGTAGTATCCTCAAATCTCAGGGTTATATATAACTACTAAACCCTAAAGTAATGTTTAGGAATACGAGCCTTACATTGATCTGATTTCCAGTTCACAACTTTATTTCAGATTCTCAACTATTTCCTTTGAATGCTATTGATTATTCTTAGCTACAAAAACTTTGTTGCTTGAGTATAGGCCAGTCCACGAGAGCTCAAATCCCAAAATGAGGTCTCTGAATTCAATATTTTATGTTTTGTTTATAGGCTTAAACTATGAACTTGAGATGCACAATCAGACTCATAAAGCTTAAATATGAACCCTTTTTCTTCTGAAAGATGAGACTTGAAAAATTCCTAATCTTGCCAAATACGGAGGCAACTCAAATGTGAAAAGGTTGCAAAGATTGAAAACTCAGTTAGGAGCAAATAGTTTGGATCAGAAACCTAACTTACCAAACTCAGTGGACAAATACAATTGCATGGAGTTAAGAAACACTAAAACTCAAGAATTTAATTTGAATATGAAGTTTATGAAGATAAGTCCTGAAATTATTTCAATCATGTAGTTTCAAAACAAAAAGAAAAGAAAAAACTCAGGGATTCTTAACATATTGGAGTCCATTTTCTTCCTGGAGCAATGCCAAGGTAGCCAAGCCTCAATTTGATGTGCAAGAAACTGTTCAACTTCAGGCCCAAAACAAATCAAACCAACCATAATTTGTAAAAATAACATTTGATCTTGAAATTTTTCTAATAGGGGACACATTACCAGAAAAGGAAAACAAAGAAATTAAAAACCTGAGGAACAAGGGAAGAAGGAAAATACTTACCTCTGCTATTTCTTCCACTTGCCATACTTCAAGCTCTGTTTGCCACTCACTGCAGCAGTCAGTAAACATAGATAAATATTAAAATTGAAAAAGAGAAAAGGTAGAAAGATCGAACCTGCTGATTTTGCATATCGGTGATTAATCAAAGTTCTAGAAACCTCCCAACTGATAAAAGTTACTGGAGTTGTAGGTTTGTGCTCCCAGCTACGTAATCTCTGATGCCATCAATCTACCTTGTCAATCCATTTAAACAGGCTCCATTGTAACAATTCTTCTATTTCCCCTCATATAAATATGTGGATGCGTGATATTTTGTGCCGATCTTCCCCACCATAGTTCAAAAGAACATCTGCTAAGATAGCTTGTGGACATCCCCTCCTCGCCTCCTCGAGCAAAGACATGATACTACAACATCTGATAACATTCAATTCTTTCAGAAATAATAAGTTCTGCAGACCCTTTGGTAGGGACTTCAGGTAACTAATATCCTGTAGTTCAAGATACTTTAAGCAAGGGAGGTAGCAACTTCTCCTCTTCTAGGAAGAATGCCAATTGAGCACAATTTGAAAGAGAGATATACTCCAAGAAAGAATGCTTACTAATTCCTTTCTAGAGTGACCTTAGATTATAGCAATCAGCAATGATTAAATGTTTAAGAATAGGTGGCATAACTCCGACTTCTTCATCAAATGATTTAAGCTGGACACAATTGATGATTTCTAGTATCTCGAGAGAGGTGAGGCTGTGCAGTCCACTTGGAAAAGGATGTCAGACCAGGACAATGGATGATTTTTAAACACTTGAGAGAGGAAAGGGGTTGTAGCACTGCCTGGGGCAAGGTTATGGAATCTTCATAAGTTGATATTTCCAAAGAGGAAAGAAAAGGGTATTGATGACGCATGGAACTTAATAAGCTCTCATTACAGTTATTAAGTACTAGGTCCCGAAGTGCTGGAAGCTTAGGGAGATTAGGCAAAACATCACAGGAATCTAGTTTTAATTTTTCCTATGTAGGAAGGAAAGGAGGTAGGTGTCTCAATTTGGGACAATTTTTAATGCTAAGCTGTTCAAGGCAAGGGAACTCACCTTCCTCAGCTCCATACCATTCCTCCACAGATTTCATGTGTTTGAATTTTAAGACTTTTAACTTTTGACACCTCTTCCATTTATCTGAAGGAACTTCGAAGAAACGTAGCTTTCCAAAAGGTGGAAGGTGTTAGATAGTGTATGCCCTTACCTCCAATCAAAATGATGTACATTATGACATTTAATGTAAATGAATAAAGTACATATTTGATTCATGTTATCATGATGTGTTTCTGTGTAACACCCTTAAACTAGATACATATGCGATTCGTTTTAATTTAGAATCTTCACAGCCGTTGGATAGATCTTAGGAGATTTATCCTGCCAAGGCTGACACTGATGTGCTGCCAAGTTGGTTGGAGTGGCTTGTCTCAACTGCTAGGGTGTGAGACCTTAGGTATATGCAGTGTGGGTTTTCTTGAAACCCTGAACCGGACCAGAATTCTATTATTGCCTTGGACCTTGGAGATAGATGGGCAAAACTGGAATGTTACACCTGACCCCTAGACTCGATTATGATATTGTACTACGTGTTGGATTGGACTGTCTTTGATATGCCAATCAGTGAGATCCTTAGAGGGGGTCAAAACCTGGGTATGTTGGGATAGTCCAAGAATTCATCTGAGTGGGTGATCATAGTGATAGGATCAGCCCCTTTGTTAGACAAAGTGAATGATCGGTGATGCACTCTCTCTGAGGGAAACCAAAACTGTCGGCAGTCGATTTCAACCGTTGAAATTTGTTTTGCAAAATATATTTATATAGAGATATACATGTTATATTATGGTTTCAAAATATTTGCAAAAGGTTTTAATTCCCGGGATCCATGTGAGTAGAGAGTGCAACACTATACCTTGCAGCTGAGGGAGAGATCCTCTCTTGTTGGGCAGTGTTTGATCGTTAAAGGCTGAGAGGTTAAGTGTAAGACCATTGAGGGTAATACCTGATGGGCTAATATTGCATCTGCCCACAGTCCTTGGGTTTTTATAAGGTGGCTTGACCCAAGGACCATTTAGTGTAAATGTTGAGCCCATTAAAGAGCCCATAGTGATGGACTCAGGGGTTCATTGTCTCCTGCAGTGAATTCGGCCAGGCCTTGTAACAGAGGCTGGGCTGAACCCATGTGGCTGATGTGTAGATCAATGTTTGGGTCCCACGCCATACAAGGATATCCAACTGTGTAGCAGTTTGGAGGGTAAGTGAGCATATAGACTTAATGGGCCTAAAGCCTAATTCGAATTGACTTAATGAGATTAATTAAAGGAGGGCGGTTCTGGGATTTAGATCAGTAGATAGGATAAGGGATTGTCCCTATCCACTCAGAGAGTCCAGATCCAAATAAAGTTTTGGATCAGGAAACTCCTAATTAGATTAGGAGGACTGATCTTTATCTGTAGATAAGATAAGGGATTATCCTTATCTCTTAAAGAGATTCCAGATCCAAATACAAGATTTAGATTAGGAAACTCCTAATGGGATTAGGAGAACCTCTCTTTAAGGCTATAAAAAGGAGAGTAGGGCGAACCCTCAAAAAAAAAAAAAAAAAACAACAGAAACCAATCTGACTGCTGAATTCAAAGAGAGACAACACAGTTAGACTGCATTGTCTCCTTCTCTCTTATATATGCCCTATAGCATGGTTTGAGGAAACTACTTATATATGCCCTATAGCATGGTTTTCAAAATCGGACTGGAAAAATCGGGAACCAGTCAGGTGACCAGTTCCATTTTACCCCATAACCATTATTTCCCCAAAAACCGCTGACCTAGGCGGTTGAACCATTTGAACCGTCCAACAGTTTGGTAGTTTTATAGTTTTTTGTCAGAATGGGCCATCCATTCGGTTCAAACCGTCAGATCGTTTGACTCGGAGACCGGTTCGTTGTCCGATTCGGTTCTAAAAACCTTGCCCTATAGTTTTAAAATGTACTTATATAATCTTGTTGATCTTTCAAAAATTAACTCTAACTAATAAAATGTAAAGAACAAAATTGTCCTTAGTTGTTCATTAAATTTTCGAAACATGCCATTTTCTCATCATCATCATCATCATCATCATCATCATCATCATCTTCTTCTTCTTCTTCTTCTTCTTCTTCTTCTTCTTCACCTCTGCCAATACCACCTTAATGAGAACAATGCCATCTCTCTCTCTCTCTCTCTCTCTCTCTCTATATATATATATATCTTTCTCTCTCCTTTCCTCGTCTTCCTACTTCCTCCCTTCTTCCCTACTTTCTCATTGATGCCAAGGTCACCAAACAAAAAGAACTCACCCTTGAAAATGACAACTTCAATCCTAGTCCTACACCACCTACCTATGAAGGAGGCCAAGCAATAGTTGATGATATATATGAAGGAGTTGAACCTCGGAACTGATGAATCTAGACCAATCCATGTTAGTGCATTCCCAAGTCCAAAAGTTGTTGCTCACCACCTCTCTATTAGGCACAAGGTACAACTACTTAAGAAAACATAATGTCAATTCCAACCCAAGTTAATTTCATAATTTGAAGATGGAATTAACAAGGTCATTAATGTTGGGTTCATTTGGGAGATGAAGTACCCAATTTGGATCGCTAACATTAGAATGACCAAATTAGGATTTGACTTCCAAAACTTGAATTCAGCATACCCAAAGGATGAATTCCCCTTACCCATCACCAAGCTCATGGTAGATGTTACTATATGACATGAGGCATTATCCTTTATAGATGGTTCATTTAGCTACAACCAAATTCACATGCCACCTAAGGATGAAGAATTCATTGCCTCCCAAACTTTGAAAAGGATCTACTATTACAAAGTGATGCCTTTTGGACTTAAGAATGCCAACGTTACATACCAACATCCAGTGTAGTGGATCTTTGATGACATGCTTCAAAAGAAGGTCGAGTGCTATGTCAACAACTTAGTTTTCAAATCTAAGAAAAGAGAAAACCATCTTGATGACTTGCATAGTGTCTTCAACAGGTTGAGAAAATATTAGTTAAAGATGAATCCTCTAAAATGCGCTTTTGGAATTACTTCAATGAAGTTCCTTAGGTTCATTGTTTGCCATCAAGAAATTGAAATTGATTAATTAAAGATTGACACCATCCAAAATATGTTTGAACCATGAAACCTCCAAGAGTTTAAAAGTCTTCAAGGACAACTAATTTACATTCGGCAATTCATTTCCAATCTTGCAAGACAATGCTAACCATTCAATAAGATGATAAAGAAGTATGTCCCATTTGAGTAGGATAAATTCTAGAAGAATGCCTTAGAAAGTACAAAGAAATACCTCCTCAAATCAATAGTACTTGTCGCACCAATCCTAAAAAGCTGCTCATCCTCTAGATTGCAGCACAAGAGCAACCGTTAGGAGATTTACTAGCACAAGTTAATGAAGAAGAGAGAAACAATGCACTCTACTACGTTTGTCGAACACAAATAGGAGTAAAGTTAAACTATTAACCCATGGACAGGACTTGTCTTGCTCTCACCTTTGCCACTAAGAAATTACAATACTACATGTTGGTACATATCATTCACCTTATCTCAAGGGTGGACCCCTCAAGTACATCATGGCACGACTTGTTTTATTAAGGATACTAGTTACATGGGCTCTCCTCTTGTTAGAATTTGATATCATCTACATCCTATAGAAGGCTATGAAAGGACAAGCACTAGCAGATTTCCTTGTAGACCACCCTATTACAACAAATTGGGAACACTTTGAAAACCAACTTGATGAAGAGGTGTTCCACATAAATGTCTTACTAGCATATATGATGTTCTTCCATGGAGCAACTTGTAAAGATGGTGTAGGAGCTATAATTGTATTTGTTTCACTTGAAAGAGAAGTTTTCCCCTACTTATTTGTCTTCGCTAAGCTTTTCTCCAACAACTTGGAAAAGTAACAAGTTCTCATCCATCAACTTAGAAATGGCCATTAACATGAAAATTAACCACCTAATAGTGTACAAGGACTTAAAGTTGGTGATCGACTAATTAAAGATAGAGTATGAGGTGTGCAAGAATGACTTGGTTTCTTATGATGCACAATCTGGCAGCTCCTTCTAGCTGATGACTTAGAATTTGAGTTGGAGAATTCCTTGATGGAAGGTGACTCGGATGCCAAGCTGAGTAAAGCTGAGCTAGAAGATAGCTCGGATGTCGAGCTATATAACGGAGAGCTATGTAATTTTCTAGGAGACCTACAAGGATACAATATTAGAGTACCTAGGTTTCTTTACCTGGGGTGGGCACTCTGATGCTTAAGTCAGCGAATTGGAGATTTTTGAGAGCTATGAGAACTAAATTGTGGATCATCAATTGGTGCCGTCTATGCGAATTACACTACAAAAATCTAAGTTATTTTTTTTTAGCATCTTATACTAATACTCATGGCTTCATCAAGCAACCAACCTTCTAATAACAACAATAACCAAGTCTCTGGAGGACAAGAACAACTCAGCATGATCCTAGAAGTCCCTTCAACAACTATTGGACAAATTAATGTACCTTTAATTTCACCAAGCGTCCAACCTGCTTTGAATCTGACCTTAGCGCCATCTCATGTGAACACGCCTCCTCTAGCAGTCAAGCCATCTATAGCTCCCACCGAAGTCAATGTGCACCAGCTCTATGACCTAGTGCAATGTGTTCGTGGAATGAGCAATCAGATGATATCCTGGGAGGACAAGTTCGCCACCCTAATAGGGGGGCAACAACATCAGACTCATCCAAAACTTCAAAACCAGCAAGTTCAGCAGCCCTGACTACAATAGTAGTAAAATGTCGGGCTAAACCGTAACCAGGCCCTTGCTTGGGTTCCCAGTCAGGTCCCCAACCAAGTCTCCAACTGGGTTCCTGATAAGAACCACAATAAGCCCCTAGAAGAGAATTGGGTCCCCAATTAGAACCAAAATTAGCTCCTAGTGGAAAGCCGAGTTACTGCTCCCATATGAACTAAAGCCACTAGTTCCTCCGAAGGTTCCAAAAGAATGTGCCAAAGATGTGCTCACTATGCCTCAAAGAAAAGTTATCTCGCTTCATCTATGAGTGTGATGGACAAAAAGGAAGAAAGTAAAGAAACCAAGCAGGCAGACACCTCTTCTAGTGACCTATATCTCAAGCCTCACCATTGGCCCTTGAGGTACTTATGGCCCCATGGCCAAAAAACTTCAGGGCACCTAGCCTTGAAACTTACAATGGAACAATAGACCCTGTGGACCACGTCGATAGTTTTCAAGCGCTAATGCAGCTCCATGGGAACAATGATGCGAGTTTGTGTATCGCCTTCTCTACAACTCTCCAAGACACAACTCGGTTATGGTACTCTAGATTGGCCCCTGGCTCCATAAAGAGATGGGACCAATTCGCCAATCTGTTCATCTCACACTTCGCCACCAGAAAGAGACACCCCAAATTTATGACTTGTCTACTAAATGTCGTACAACAACCTAATTAGACACTCCGGGAATACATCAAGAGGTTCAACTTGGAGCTTCTCCAAATCCCCAACCTTGACCCGGCCGTACAACTCACTACGGCAACAAACAAACGACATCTGCCATCCTAACCTGCGTTGGGAGATCAAGTTGAACCCTCCAACTTCTATGGAGAAGTTCCTCGCCGAAGCTAATAAATTCATTAAGGCAAAAGAGGCTTTGGGATCCCGGTCAGAGTTGTATGGAAAAAGGAAATGAGCTAAAGAAGTAGTAGGTAGCAGTAAGTCGCCTAAAAGGAGTCAGTCACCTCGTAGTGGGCGAAGCAAGTCCCCCAGAAGGAAGAGTAAGTCTCCTCATTGGAGTTTTGAATCAGACTGGCGATCTAGAACCCCACCTTTGTACAATAAAATTTATACTACCCTAAATGTAAAAGGGGGTAAGATTTTAATGCAAATAAAAACAACTTAATATGTAAAGTTGTCATCCTAGAAGAAGGGTGACCAAGCAAATAGGAACCCAAATAAATACTACCATTTCCACCATGACATTGGTCACGATACCGAGAAACGCAAGAAACTTAAGGATGAGATCTAAGAACTGGTCTACTACGGGTACCTAAGGCAGTTCATCAAGAGAGATGAAGCAAGCCGACCTGTCGAGCAGCACAAGGAGGCACCCCAAACCAACAAGGAGCAAGAGAGGGACCAAGCTCCCTGAGATCAGCAACAACCAGAGTGGCCTGTCCAAGGGGTCATTGACATGATTACTGGAGGGTCGACAGTAGTAGGACATACCGCTTCAACAGGAAGAACTTCAGTCCGAGTCTGCATGACAACAACAACTCGCCAAAGCGCCCCCACAGGGAAGAGGTAATCTACTTCACTAAAGACAACATGCATGGAATACAGTATCCGCATGATGACGCTCTAGTATTGAAGTTGGCAATAAATGATTTTGAGGTGAAAAGAGTTTTGGTCGACTCGTGGAGCTCTACTGATATCATTTTTCAAGAGGCATTCGAGTGCATGGAGCTCGACACAAAGGACTTACAGATAGATGACGTACCCTTGGTTGGCATCAACGGAGAGGTAGTCTGGCCCTTGGTCGGGTGAGGTACCAATTGTAGCAGGCTCGCCCCCTAACTTAGTCCGGTTTGATCATGACTTCCTCGAGGTTGCAACGCCCTCCCCTTATAACGCCATCTTGGGCTGACCTATTCTGCATGCCCTTCGTGTAGTAGTGTCAACCTACCACTTGGTAGTGGAATTCCCTACTCCAAAGGCAAGATAGCCGTCAACGTCGATTTGGAGTCTTCCCCTAAGAACATAGATGAGTGAGCTTGACCCATGGAGGATGCTGTCCTAGTGTTGGTTTCAATGGTCGAGCCAGAGAAGATAGTGCAAATAGGACCCACCTAACCGAACTGGTGCACTCTAACTTGTTAGACCAGTCTAACAGAGGAAAAGGAACCTGACCCCGAAAAGATTGAAGATAGTAGACGAGGAAGTAGGGAAGCTACTCACAACAGACTTTGTTAGAGAGGTCCAATATCTGAGCTAGATTACGAACCCAATACTCATAAAGAAAGCCAATGGAAAGTGGCACAATTTGAACATTCTACCATTATGCAATTCAACTCTTAAAGCAATTTGAGCATGCTACCATTGAACATGTACCTAGAAGTGAAAACAAGTAAATAGATGACATTACAAGTCTAGCAACAGTCTTAGTACTTTCAAGCCATGAAGCAACAACAATAAATGTCTATGTGAAATGGGTCTTACCTCCCAAGTTACCTTAAGAAGAAGAGGAACAAGAATGTAACCTAGTTTATGTATTCACTATTGAAGTCGAGGACTGAAGACAACCCATCATCAACTACCTACAACATGGAAGGTTACTAGACAACCCCAAGCATAGAGTTAAGATACGAGATTGAGCACCTTGCTTCTTATATTACAACAACAACCTCCACAAATTCTCCTTCAATGATGTCTATATGAGGTGCATCCACGGTGATGAGATCTAAAGTGCATTTAACCAAGCCCTAGAATTTGTGGTTGCTCACCAATCTGAACCTAAGCTCCATGAACAGCTTAAGCAAATTGACTTTTACTAGCCGACAATGGTGTAAGACTTAATAGAGTATTCCTAAAGGATTTAAGTGTGTCAATTTCATAGGGACTTCATTCACTAATCAACTGAATCTATACATCTTATAGTGGCATCATGAACATTTGATGTATGAGAACTTAACATGGTTGGACCTTTACCTAAGTCTTTGTGCTAATGTTTCTTCATCTCAATAGCAATTGACTACTTTTCCAAATAGGCAGAAGTTATCCCTCTTCAAGAAATAAAGAAAGAAGATGCTATCAACTTCCTCTGAACTCATATTATCTGCCACTATGGTGTTCCTACCATGTATAATTTAACAACCAATGAACTTGTAAAGGCCTTTAAAAAATCCTCTACAAATTATACTATCCAAGTCCAAGAGGGATTGGCAGGAGCATTTGGATGAAGCCTTATAGGCATATTATATATCTTATTGCACTACTATAAATGCAATTCCTTTTTACATAGTGTACGGTATAGAAGTTGTCCTCCCCTTAGAGATAAATGAACTCCTTAAGCATGATTATCTAGGAGGGGATTATAAAATATGAAAAATACAAAGTTACGGTTTGCTAAGCTCGAGGCACAAGGTGAAAAGAGGTTAGGAACTCAACAAAGAATAGAATGCTACTAACCTCATTTGGTTCGTGCATTCAACAAAAAGGTTTGACTCCATTCCTTTAAAAAATGAGACCTAGTTCTTGCTATTCAATGAATCATCGTCCTCTCACACCATTCAAGCAAGAAGTTTGACCCTAAGTGGGATAGGCCTCATGTAGTGAAAGAAATCTACACTAATGGCTCCTACCTCCTTATTACACCAGAAGGTCTTCATCTTGGACCTATTAATGGAAGTACCTTAAGAAGTACTATACCTAATCTTCTCATTGTAACGCTCCTGGTCACATGAGCCTGAACTATGAATGACAAAATAAAACAAAAAAAAAGAATTATTTTCTTTGTAATGCTCATGGTCACATGAGCCTAAACTGTGAATGGAAAATAAGAGAAGTCATTTCTTTTTAATGCTCTTGACTTGCATGAGTT
This sequence comes from Nelumbo nucifera, assembly GCF_000365185.1. Next base: position 112,508 of record NW_010729140.1, read on the forward strand.
TAAATTGTGAATGACAAAACAAAACAAAAAAGTCTTTTCTTAGTAATGCTATTGACCCGCATAAGCTTAAACTATGAATAACTATTGCAATGCAAAAGTTATCTCATTTGCAAGAGAAAGATTATTTCTTAGAATTGTACATAATCAAATCTACTTTGGAAAGAGTAATGAATGCTTCTATAAGTTGTGCTCTCATCTTATCATTGTTTGCTCTATTGCCTTCTTGTTCATTCTTAGCTGGACTGCTATCTCTTAATGCTAAGGTAGCATGTTGTTCATGTATTGCTCCCCTTTCCCCCTTAGACCCACAAGATAGTACATCAATGAGGGGTTGCTTATTGTCAACAGAAGTCATGTCAACTTTGATTTGAATTCTTTGGCCGTTGAAGGATTTGTTCAATTTATATGCATCACTTCAACAACTAAATCTTCTAATTCCACCTCCTTTCCTAGAGAATGCTTAACTTTATTGCTATAAGAAAGGTACTCGTTTCCACATGATGACAAGGAACCAACTTCATAGAAAAATGATAATATCAAGATGGTAAACCTCTTCAAGAGCCTCTGTCACTATAGGTAGTTGGGTTGTAAGCATCCCCATGTGTGGATAGAACTCTTATTTTCAACATGCCCTAGTTTATAATTCAAGAATAAACTTATCCCTTCTATGTTAAAGAAATGTGCATATCTCATATGATCTTCAACATGAATAGTAGATTCTTCAAAGGAAGTAAAAGACTTTGACGCTGCATAATTTACAACAACTCTTAAGTTAGAGAAGTGGATATGAACTAGACAAGCAAGAGAAACAACAACATGAGGTTGACATGCTTGAATGGTATATGCTTCCTTAATATGGCCTTTATCATGCATGTTAGAAGGTACATACCTAAGCACCTCATTATTAAGGAGGGAAAAGACATCAATATTCATTGATGAAGAGCATATATGCTTCCTTAATATGGCCTTTATCATGCATGTTAGAAGGTACATGCCCAAGCACTTCATTATTAAGGAGGGAAAAGACATCAATGTTCATTGATGAAGAGCACAAAGGGAAATCAATGGTCCTACTTATGGACAAAATGTCAAGTAATTGAACTATAACTAAATATGAGAGTCTTTTAGAATAATGATCCACCTTCTATGGCTGAAGACATTATGTTAGAAGGTACATGCCCAAGCATCGGTCCTACTTATGGACAAAATGTCAAGTAATTGAACTGCAACTAAATATGAGAGTCTTGTAGAACATGATCCACCTTCTATGGCTGAAGATACTAAGGAATTTTGCAAACTGACTCCTTGATATTGGAGATGGGAAAATCAATGGATTATCAATTAAGAAAACATTGATAAAAGATGATGGTCGAAAGTTCATTCATTAATTGAAAACATTTTCCAAGTATAGAAAGCATGTTCAAAGATGAATATTACATATGTAAATGAACAATATTAGCTCCAACAAATGATGGAGTTGATGCCATTAAATTGTACACATATATAAATGATACTGGGACATTGTTGGAACATGCAAATTCCAAAGAGCAAATCACTCTAAACAAGTTTGTCGAATGATATTCATGACATTTCTTTATCCAACTTCTATCCATCATATAACACTATAGCAAAAGATATCCTATAAATAGAAAAATAACATGTTGAAATAAAGATCTACTCACCTTTAATTTTAACAAGTATATTCACCAACTTATTGAGGGAAAAAGTGTATAAATTACGACCTATGCCATCTGATGATCAATTTGCTATATAGTTGGAGGTATTTTCCATGTGCGATTCATTCAAGGCTCGACCATTCTGCAAGTTAATGGTGATTGTTCCAAAATTCCATCCTACAAATATAACTTTGTGGCATTTGAGAAGTTTCCTATCTACAAAAGCAAGAATATATACGTTGGTAAGCACCTTCCTATTTACCCAACCACTAATAACTACATCTAGATTTATGTATATTTATACAATATGTCACAATATATATATAGCAACATCATTTGGAACCCAGACATCCTTGAGGCAAGGCTACTAAAATCTTGGTAACTTATATTTTCAGCAATTTTACCTTAAAATATCAAGCAATTACCCCTATTAATATCACATATTTTATACAACCTACCATTAATAACATTAAACTACTTCCACTACAAGGGCAACACAAAACGAGGGTATCCAAAGAGCAATTGGATATTACAATTGGTTCCTCATTACACCAAGTTGCACAAGCAAAAACCATTAGTCTTTTAGAATTCAACATACAATATATTATATACTTATTTGTCCAAAAAATACATTGATGTTCAGCAAGGCTTTTGCTATAAAGCATGTTCTATCTGCAAAAAGAAGGCAACTCCACTTCACTTGAGAATGGGTTTGCATGCTTAAACTGCAACATTGACATAACTTCTACAATTGAACTCCCCGCTTTTGTCCTTGTACTAGATTATTCTTAAAACTAACTCCTTTAATTTCTTAGCTACAAGCTCTCAATTTGATTTCAAGATTGGTTTAGAATTTCTTCTTTGGAAGCCTACCTTTGAATTAAAAAGAAGTCCTTCAGCTACTCGATATACATATAATATAAATGCATACATCATGCATGCATATATACATATATTCTAAACGTAACTATTTTACTCAACATTTTCAACTAAACAAATTAGGACAATTCTTGGTGGTTAAGTGAGCATGCTAATACACTCATCTATTTGGAGGCCCTATACCATTATTGTGGAATCCCCAAAGCAACTCTTACCCATAATCATGTTCATGTCAATTGTAGATTGGGTTGAGGAAAGCTGGACCCTACTATTTGAAATTGAGAAACTAATGTCAAGCCGAGGTATGTGCCTCAAAATTTATAATGAAATATTATATCATCAAACCAATAAACTCAATCATTGTATTGATTGATATAACAACTCCTCTTTTAAATTCACGGCAAAAATTGCCAACCAACCCAAATCAAGATACATTTTTGATGCTATTCGATCCGATCTGAGGTGATGTACGAACTAAGGAAGGCAGTTAGATAATTTTTATCAACAGGACAGAATCAAGGTGGAAGGATGGATCACACTTCAAGACCTGTGAGATTCTCAAAGTTATTCAAATTCAATCTTCTTATCATAGGAAATCATGATTTAAATTGTTTATACTTTCAAGTTTCAGCAACACCTTTTATATTCATAGGGCACTATTATAGCAACTTGTACATCAAAGAAAGCAATTCACAAAACAAGCGTCAGAAACCAATTCCCAATTCACAAAACAAACTTTTGTAAGAACTAACAGTTCTATTTGCAAATGTTACTTTTTTAGTATTCTTTTGTTATCTAACCAATGATGTTTATTTGGGCTACGACATCTAACATATAACCACTATATATAGTATTATGTGCTTCTTATGTCATGAGATGAATATTATAATCAAGGCTTTTTGGTGGGGTTTTAAAGATCAAAACAACTACACATATACATCACGTCATGGTCTAATTTCTACAAACCCAGATCATATGGTAGACTAGGGATCTGAAAGGCAAGATTAAGAAATAGAGGAGCTTAACACACTTTCCTCAACCTTTTACATGGAAAATATCTCAAACAACAAAATTTTTGGATGATCAAACCCTAAGTTGTGACCTCCTAATTAATTCTTTTCTAGATTGTTACTTGTAACAGGAACTTGCTGGATTATTTCTGGTAATGGGGCAAATATTAAGCTGTATTTGGTTTGAAAGACAAGGGAAATTAAGTCAATTAGGAAGATGTTTTTCTTCCCTTTTCTTTCAAACCAAACGCAGCATTAAGGTTAGGACAGACCCATGGTTATGGGCTAGTCCTAAGCGAGGTTAGATGCCCCAGAATTCCTTGTTGCTAGGGATGTTAATGGATTGGATAGACCCGAAAACTCGAAACTGAACTAACCCCTCCAATTATATAGTGTCTAGGTCTGCACTATATGTCCCCACTATAATTGGGTCAGGATCGGCTTTGGTTGTTCCCAACCAATTTCGACCAGAACCAACTAGATATAATTTGATATATGATCATGAATATGTATATTAGCATACCCCCATTTTAATACCTATTTTTCTTACGGAAAAGTATGGATAGGTCCAATCCAGATTACTGATTTCCACTGCAGAGTTATAAACATTTAAAATGACAATAACCCACATTCTATGCATCAACGCCCGCCCATGAATTGGCATCAATTCCAATCTGGCATCTACCCCAATAGTTCTTTGGGCCTACAAATTCTGACCCTGGGCTGAATCGTCATTCTCCCTTTTTCTTATGATATAGATGTAATGTGATCATACTATAATGAATGTATCATACCTTTCTGGCATCATAGATTTATCCTTTTGTTATACCAAGAGGATTAGATGACACTAGTATTTGTATATTTGGCATCATAAGTCACAAAACAATATTTTTAACCTTCGAATTAGCAAAGAAGGAGATGAATATTGACTCAGCTATCCCAACTGAATAGCAGGCAAACTTTCCCATTCAAGCAGGGTAAAGAACATCACTTAAAGTTATTTTTTATACTTAAAATAGGGGTATAATTTTGGGCGAGTCCGGATCTCCTGCCCACGAGAGCTCTGCTCATGTTTGCCCACATAACATCGCTGTCACACATGAAGAATATCTCATCTTCCTATATAGTATTATGCAGAGGGAGATATTCCCAATTTACGGGATAGTGTGTTGTGAGTAGACATGGACAGAGTTCTAGAGTTCTAGTGGGCAGGAGATCCTGTGTCATTTTGGGCAAGCTTGGGTTGGGATTTTGTAGAAATTTGAATGGGCCCAAATTCCCAGGTCTATTACAGTGTATAATCTTAAAATTGGATACCCGACTTGCACCTAGGGTATTTTTATTGGAGAGTGTTTTAAGTGTTTTTGATAGTGTCATGCGGATCTCTCTCTCTCTCTCGTATTATTTACAGCTAACAATGGGGTTTCGGAGCCAAGAATCTGTTCTCTAATTTCCTACCCCGCCTGCCGTTGTGTAGATCTCAGTGATGGGCCTATTGGGCTAGTCGATGGATTGTCAAAGTGCAAACTTAGGCAACCAAATGTGGCCCAATAACATTTATTTAGTGTGGAGCTTGATGAGAAAATATTACTGATCCATGCACAAGCCCATTAGTGGGCATTATGATTAGGCCTATCCCATAACTTTGCAGACAACCCATGTTATCAGTGAAGGGCCCATTGTAGTGGTCCATCATAATTGTACAATCAGGTCGGTTTTCTTACCACATGAAAGGACTTCTGAAGGACTTGACTTTCTTTTCATTTCTGAATGTTTCCTTTACATAATTGTGTCTATCAAGGAACTAACATAATTGTTTCCTTTACATAATTTCTTAGAAACTAACATGGTTCCCAATTAAGCGATCAATTGGGCCAGGGATCATTTCTTTTGAGGGCTGTAAATGATATTCATTAAAATCCGAATTCGAATTCAAATTCAATCCTGTTAAGGATGATCCCATTTTGATCCATCTACAATTGGATCAAATTTGGATCCACTCCAATTTGATATGATATAATATATGATTCGGTTTAATTTAAAGTATATGCTAAAATATCTATTAGTAAAGTAGGTCTTGATGTTATGATTTTACTAAAGAGATATTGATTCAAGTTGCTTATATAAATTTTATTTTCAATATATTTTGTTCATGATATACAACATCAAGTCTTTTTTAATTCATTTTTATTAATAATATATAATGTTTTGGTTCATTTTTAGTTTAGATACAAACAAATAATTAATAACTTAAAACACCTTGACTTTGGAGTTAAATTACCAAAGTAGTTGATTTTCTTTTATTTTATTTAGCAATTAATCTGCATTTGGGTTGGGCTCGCCAAAGATGTACGAAAACCCATCAATTCCTTAGCTTGGGCCTAGAACTGAATCCACATGGGGGTGGGCCAAAATGGACCTTTACTCCGTTACTAGGTGTTAGGCAATCCTTGGACTTTATACTGAGGATAAATGAACAAACTGGATTTAGATTCAGTTTTGGCAAAGATGATGACTGGACTCCTCTGATAACCTCTTTGACATTCTCCGATAGTTGATATTGATACCTCATATCTGGGGATTGGGGAATTCTTGTTGAGTGAAGACAAATTTATGGTTTTGTGAAAATATTAGGTTGATGAGTAGATCATGACTCTGTTCCAAACGCTTCCTTATTTTAGGCCGGATCCACACTATTAAGCACTTATTGACATTTGATAAATAAGTCTCAACAAGTGCTTATTCATGGAAAAAAAGAAAAAGTCTATTTTCAAGAAGCTAAGATTTTAGGCTTATTTTTAAGTATTTATTCAACAAGTGCTTTCACATCACTTTGAAAGTACCTATACTATCCTATTTGAAATAAGCACTCCCAAACAGGGTCTAAGTTGGTTCAGCTGCTTATTAATGCTTTGGACAAACTATTTAAAGAGGTTGAAGCAGACTGACTTTCAATTTTCAAACGAATGACTCACTCGATTTGGGTTCTCCTTATTTTTCACCAAACATAGCTTATAGGCTGTCTGTGTGGAGCCTACTTTAAGGCCAAAAGTGTTGGGGTTCAGCCCTTCCAAACAGGCACACGCAGATGCAGTGGCCTTTGTCTTTGCAAGGTGGGCTCCATGTTTCAAAGCCAAGAAGTTATATTTGGTAAAAAACCCATAAAGCCAAAATACCTTTTCAAAATAATTAATAAATCGACTTTCTGGTTAAGGTAATTTCAGTGACTTCTATAACGCAGTTCAATCAAAGCTGAAGCCCTGCCAAACGGGCACTATATTCGGACCTGTTGCATGGATTGTTTAAAATTTTAAATATGTCTTGACATCATTGCAGGGCTCTTGTTCTTGCTAGTTATTTGTAATTGTTGGAACTTTGCCAAAAATGACTTTTGAGAAATGATTTAGCTAGCCACCATTGGCAGAAAGAAGCACCTTGCGGTTTTAAAATTAGAATGAAAACTCGATTTACTTGAACTCCTATCGATTTTTATAAGATTATTATATTAAATGAAACATTGAATAAATCATGATTTTGTTGTCATTTAAAGATATGGTGTAACTTGTAAGTGAACTAGTATAAAGCGCATCTACATCCAATACACCTCAATGAACTACGGGGTCAATTAAGGGGGTGTTTGGTTATGGGGTCCACTCTTTTTAATCAATTCTGAAATTGGAAACAACCTTACACTGTTCATGGATGATATGGATTTGCCACACCATTCCTACACATGGAATGAGTAGTAGGGCTGTTTATAACAAGACCTAAATTGACCAAACCAACCAACCTGGTCTGATCCAACTCGAGTTGATCAGTTTTTCTTCAGCAGCGGTCGGTTTCGGGTTACAAAAAAAACATAAACCAATGGTTCAGTTCGGTTTCGATTTTCATGTGTGAAAACTGAAACCGAACCAACCCGAACTGACTTAGATATATATTATATATATTATATTTAATTTCCAGACATCCAGCCTTCGCTTCTTAGACTTGAATCCTTTACCATTCACATTGAGAGAATCATTCACAAAACCGACCCAAACCAACTCAGACCGATCAGGTCGGTTTTACTTAGTACGGGGTCGGTTTCAATTTCATTTCTAAATGAACCGGCCAGGTCGGGTCAGTTGGAAAAACACCAATAAACCTGTAAACAGCCCTAACGAGTAGGGCAAGTTCCTGGACAATATTCAACTTGACTCAATTACAAGTTAATTTCCTTGTTTTAGCCCCAAACTTTGCTCCAGGCGGAGGGGCAACCACCTTAAAATTTTATTAAGAAAACCAATACCATGAGCATAAAAAAGGGAAAACATAGCCTACCTTGCCCCAAAATTCAAGATACATGAAATCTCTCCCTGAAACACACAATCCAGCCCCAAGAAAGATATAATACAATAGAAAACCTTTAGGGGGAGCGTCTTTTTTTTTTTTTTTTWTTTTTGGGGGGGGGGGGGGGGGAGTTGGTCAATAAGATTTTGGTTCCCACTGACCAAAAAACTCATCTTCTTCTTTTAGATTTATGTGGGAATGAGCAAAACTTTTCTTAGGTGTCACTTACCCAAGTATGTGATACACATCTCCTAGGTGGCTAAATAACTTTCCCACCTGGGGGGAAAGTTGCAAATATTTGAATGGGACAAAATGCCCCTTTTAACAAACGGTCATTATCTTATTTACTTGAAAAATAAAAGAATAAAAACAAATGCACTTACTTGAATAAATTTTTTCTAAGAAACACTTACCCTAATAAGTGCATTTACCCAGATAAATAACTTACTGAAAAGTAAACAGTGTATTAAATTAATATTGGAACAGTATAAAATCCTCCAAACTATAACTTTCCTTTGATTTGGCAGATGAGATTGAACCACAGAAAAAAAGCATCAGAGCATAAGTCAATGCCCCCGCAAGCCTATTAGCTTCACATATGAAATTCACTTCCATCTACAATTAAGTGATACACTTCCTGCATTTGATGTTGATGGTAGACAGACCCAGGAATAGGCTCATTCTTGTGTATTAGATCCACCAAAATTTTATTATCACACTCAGCAAGGATATGAGACCAATTGAAATCAAGACAAAGAGCTAAACCGTCATGGACAATACAAACTTTTGCTTGAAATTAATGAGGTACAATGATCAAAGTAAGAGGATGCCACTTAGTTAATGAGGTACAATTGCCATCTATATTTTATTTAAAAATGCCACTTAACAGCTTTGATTGGAACTGGAATCGCATCTACTATTGGGATCTATGAATTGGGGGAGGGGCAGCCAAAATATTTAATTGAAAAGGCCAGCATTTAATATGAATTATAACCTAATTAGCTGAACTAGACTTACCTTCATAGCTAGCAATGGTGATATCTTTCCACTCAAATTTGGCAAAGAAGAACGAAGCTAAGGAAGGAGCATTAAAATTTGATTTCGCTGAGAATTCTTTGTGCAGAAACTCCACCAATATGTGATTCTACATTTGACATGCTGAGATCTATGAAGAGGGATTTCAACTAATCCCAACATTTAGACGCTAGAACTCCATTAGAGAACAAGTTCTTGGTTCAGGTTTCCGCAGCATTTCACTTAGAAGCCATGCTTATACCCTTTTTTTTGATAAATTCATCAATATAGCTAGAGGCTTAATTGGACATAAATCGCCATATAAAGACAGCATATTTAGAATAATGCCTTAGCCGTGCTGTACAGTGGGCTGTGGAATCAATGATAATGTTCCATGCCAGCGATAAAATACATGAGGCCCACGATAAAATGTCAAAAGGTTGTAGGCTCCATGTATAAAAAAGAGGGGATTTTATGGTTCAGTCCACCTCAGAAATCTTAGCTTCACCATATAGGTGGGGTGAATCCTGACTGTGAATTGATATCAAATCCACGAACAGGATGCAGTTTATAGGGGGCTACTAATAGACTAGGAGGGGGCTGTAATTTCAGATTTCTAAAGTGAACTTCAGTCTATTTATTCCTAAAAAAAACTGGTATGGGGAATTATCATTACTCCCACAGCCTAGTTATTGTGTTCAGCTAATCCTATCTCTTTTTAGAAGATAGCCCTGCATCCCTCAGAAACTTTGACATCAATTAACTCTTCTTGATCCTTGCTCTCTAACCATCCTCCATACAGAAGGCACTGAAAATCTTTCATTCCAATGGCCTTTCCAAATTAACCAGCTGATCATAAGTATTTGTGCAGTAGATATTAGTTAGAGTGCACAACCAACTATTGATTATTCACATCAGCATTAAGTTAATTGGAAAATTCCACATTCCATTAGCACTTTGAACCTCACCCACCTTGAAGTCAGTGATCTTAGGTTGATACATTCTGTGAACTAGTAGTGGTGCTCACAGGTTGTTTAACTGAATCATAAGCAAATTTCTGAAACCGAACTGGTCCTACCGATTTTTATATTTCCCCTAATCGAAACTGAATCAATACCATCGGTTAATTGGTTGATTGGATTCGGTTTTTAATCAGTTCAGTTCTTCATTTTTTTTTTGTTTTTTATATTTATAACATATATTATAAATAAATAAATAAAATATTTTATTTTATAAATAATAAAAGATATCTAATATATTATAAATACTATAAATATTTATAATATATACATATTTATATATAATATATAGATAATATGTGATATATATATGAAAAAAAAAAATATATATATATATATACCAGTCGGTTCAGTTAATTACATTTTTCAATTTGATTTTTCTTGATTTTTCAATTTTTGGATTTTTTATGAACACCCCTATGAACTAGGAGACTGTTTCTGTCCAAATGTGCAACCAAAGGCAAACATTAATAATTACCAGTCCCAATTAGACAAATACCTTGCTCAATGGTAATTCTCCAACTTAGAAGACCTCCTTCTAGTACTAGTAGATGTGGGAGTGGGGAGCCGTCCCAAAAGGAGAAGATCCAAGATATCTTGAAGTAAAAAACTTAGCCCAATGCAAAGAGTTTTCAATTACAAATTTGAGGTAAGCATTTATACGGAAAGCCTTCATGAATAACCAAATTCCAATTGAAATGAAATCTTTAGGAGGAATAATGAAACGACATCAATTCAAATCTTGGATCTTTGAATTGAGAGAGATATGAGAAAGATCAAGAATTCTCACTATTTCTTATTGAACGTTCCCATTGATACAGAGCCAATTTCAATAGGCTTATTGAACGTTCCCATTGGCATGCATCCAGCAGGAATTGAACCTACAAATTTTCCTTAATGACCTCAAAGTATAGATTGGATACCTAAATTACCTTTTCCACAAGGGTTACAAATTTGATCCCAACTTCGCAAATGATGGTTAGGTATTAGGACCATACTCTAATTGGCCCTAGGAAAAATTTGTGGATATGATGAATTACTTTTTTAGGAGGGGCATGAACTTAATTAACACATGATCGAATAAACTCTCTACAACACATTCTCTACTTTTGAAATTAAAATAATGAAAGTCAAAGTATAATACTTGGATAGAGACTTAGTTTTGAGTTCTACTTCATAGTTCTGAAGTAGTGCACAACCAACTTGCAATTATAAGTATTCGACTCTTGAAACTCATATAAAGACTTAAAAGAGATCATCATGTGCTCGTTTTTTAAATATTGTTTTAGCAAAGTATTTCATATAAAAGAACATGATCATACAGTAACAGTAAAGAGTTCTACTTCATACTTGTCCTTTGTTTCACATCGAGAACTCCTAGTTGACTCAGACGGTAGGACCATTTGGCCCGGGAACCATCTAGGCAACCTGTTCCATTTTACTCCAAACCCGACCCCTGGCCAAAAATTGTTGAATCAGTCAACGACCCGTTGACCCAGGCGGTCAAACCATTGACCCATTGACCCGTTCAACGATTTTTGGCCATTTTTTAATTTTAATTATTTTTTCATTTTTGTTGTTAGAACGGGTCATCCATTCAAACCGAAAGGTCGAACTGTCGACCTAGAAACTGGTGGCCAGAACAATTCCGTTTCCAAGTCATTTTCTATAAATGTCAATAATTAGACGAAATAACTTTGTAGTCATAGTCATGGGAAGGGTGAACATTGCAAGGGATTCCAAAACCTTGAAAGATAAATCCAAAGTGACCTTAAACACCGAAAAAAATTGGTGGTAAATCCACAAAACTGGAAAAACCAAGGAAAATAATCAGAAAATTGAGTCAAATTTCTGCTTTGAGATGGAGCTAAACATACATGCAATCAAAGAAAGGGACCAAAGTAGATAATCTTGTAAGAAAATAAAAAAAAAAAGAATCACAAAGAAAAAACAAAATGGTGGTAAACCCTACACCGCTATGGAGGATCTTGAAGAAGAAGACCAAATACACAAAAATAAAATAAAAGCAGAAAATGAAAAAAAAAGGAACATACCACACATGGTTGAATAAATTCCACAATAGAAGAAACCTTTGAATAGTGAAAATCCAAAATCATAAAAACTATGATTTTCTAACCGTCGTTGACCCAGACGGATGGATATTTTGGCTTGGGAACCATCCAAGCAACTGGTTCTGTTTTACCCCAATCCCAGTCCCTGGCCAAAAACCGCTGAATTGGTCAACAACTCATTGACCTGGGCGGTCGAACCGTCGACCCGTTAACTTGTTCAATAGTTTTTGGTCGTTTTTTTTATTTTTTTAATTGGGAACCATCCAAGCAACCGGTTCCGTTTTATCCCAATCCTAGTCCTTGGCCAAAAACCATTGAATCGGTCAATGACCCATTGACCCGGGCAATTGAACCATCGACCCGTTGATCCATTCAATGGTTTTCGGTCGTTTTTTTATTTTTAAAATTTTTGTTGTCAAAACGAGCCATCCATTTGAATTGGACGGTAGAACTGTTGACCCAAAAGCTGGTGGCCAAAACGGTTCCATTTTCTAGTCGTATGAGTCACACACTCGAATGACATAACATGTATGATACTGCCTAATGGACCTAATACACTCAATTTTTTGCTTGTAATTTTTTATGTCAGAATAGGTCGTCTGTTTTTTTTTATTTTTTTAATTGGGAACCGTCTAGGCAACCGGTTCCATTTTACCCCAATCTCGATCTCTAGCAAAAAACTGTTGAATTAGTCAATGACCCATTGACCTGAGAGGTTGAATTGTCAACCTATTGACCCATTCAATAGTTTTTGGCTGTTTTTTTTTATATTTTTAATTTTTGTTTTTAGAATGGACCATCACCCGATAACTGGTAGCCAGAATGGTTCCATTTCCAGGTCGTATGAGACACGTTCGAATGATATAACACGTATGATACTGCTTAATGGACCTCACACACTCATTTTTTTGCCTATAATTTGTGTTGTCAGAACGAGCCGTCCATTCAAACTAAATGATCAAACCGTTGACCCAAAAACTAGTGCCAGAACGATTTCGTAATTTTTTTGTTGTCAGAATGGGTCATCCATTCGAACCAGACATTTGAACCATTGACCCAAAAACTAGTGACCAGAAGAGTTCCATTTTCAGTTCGTATGAGTCACACGCTTGAATGACATAACACGTATGATTCTGCTTAATGGACTTCACACACTCAATTTTTTGCATGTAATTTTTGTTGTCAAAATGGGCCGTCCGTTCAAACCGAACAATCGAACCGTCAACCCAAAAAATGGTGGCCAAAATGGTTTTATAATTTTTTATTGTAACTTTTGTTGTCTGAACAAGCCATCCGTTTGAACCAGATGATCGAATCGTCGACCCGAAAACCGGATAGTCGAACCTTATGTTTCAATGAAGAATCTTATATATCCAATATATATACGTAAATATATTAAAGGAAGGTCTTCAGGCCATAGCCCCCCACCATTTAGACATGTGCCAACCTCAACTTTTTTAAAAAAGAAAACCCACTCCTCGTATACATAAGTTGCTTTTAACTCAAACATGTGGCACTTTAAGACAGGTGTCATACACTCAATAATAGTTCTTTAGAAATACATGAGAAGTGGGAAGCTCCCATTCTCATCCATTCCTAAAAAATGTAGGAAATGTAGAAGTGGTTATATCCTCAACCACTTCTGCCTACAACCACTTCAATCTACATTATGCAATTTCAATAGTTAGTTTTATTTGAATTTCAAATATAAATATAATTATTAGACAAATAGTGAAACTCAAATAAAATCTTCTCAAAAGAACTCAAATAAAATAATATTATTATAAAAAACAAAAAAAAGAGTAAAATCTAGAATGATACATATGTGTGACTGCCCCATAATGAGGCCACATACTAAATAAAATATGGTAAGTCTCTTAAATCAAATAAAAATCTATCAAAACAACAAATGAGAAACCTAACCTAAATTTTTAATATAAATGATTTAAAAAAATTGAAAATTGAAAATAGTTCATATTAGTGGCCACTACTGAGTATGGAAAAATTTTCTCAAAAAAAAGAAAAACTTAAATAAAATAATATTACTATAAAAAACAAAAAAAAAGAGTAAAAACCAAAATGATACATATGTGTGACTGTCCCATAATGGGGTCACATACTAAATAAAATATGGTAAGTCTCTTAAATCAAATAAAAATCTATCAAAACAACAAATGAAAAACCTAACTTAAAATTTTAATATAAATAATTTAAAAAAAATGAAAATTTAAAATAGTTCGTATTAGTAGCCCGTACTGAGTACGGGAGTCATGCCTAGTATATATATTAAAGGGAAATACCGCCATTTGGCAAACGGGGAGACCACCCCTTTCCCTTTAATATATATATATATATATATCCATACTGGACACAAAGGTCATGAAATCCGGGTCAATGACCTATTTTTTCAAATTTTGAAGAGATTGAGAGGTTTGGAGAAGAGAAGAAGAGAGAAGAATGAATAGAATGGGGTAGCCAAAAAATTTGATTCTCTCAGTTGGCCATAGATCTTTTACTAAGATTTAAACATACTGGTACAAGAACGTACCAAAAATACCCCTGATTAATAGCACTCTTAATTAAAGACTTAAAAACACCTATTGGACCGAATATGGTTTTCAAAACTGGATCAGACCGAACGGTTAGATAGGAAAAATTGGGAACCGGTCAGGGGTGTCAATGGACTTGATACATATTGGTTATGCTCAGCTTGCCAAGAAGATCATGAAGCTTCATAGAAGTAAGTCACTTGCTTAGGGGTGTCAATGGACTAGATTTGGACTAGACCTAATCTGACTCGAATCTTAATTGGATGGGATTGGACAGTCCAATGAAACATATCGAAGTGGACATAGTTCACTTGTCCAACGGTTTGTCCAATTCAAACATATCTAATGATCTCTTTTTGCTGATTTCACCGTTTCTCTAGATCCTCCTCAGATCTCACTGGCTCTTGTGCCTGACACCGAAAACCCGACTCCCTCTCCCCCCACCTCTTTCCCCTGCCAACAAGGCTCCGTCATTTCCACCTTCTATCTTGGCTTCTTTACTGGATGTCATTTCTCTTGAACACAAACACCCACATTAAGGATAGCAATTAGTATGGAGTACTAATAGTATACATGTGAGTTGCTCTTCACTTTGGGTAGATCAATTTTAGCCTCTAGGACTGAAAAAACAGAGGACCAATTTGGATAATTTGGCATCCTGATTACAGAAATCATTCTAAACAAAAAAAGCTCAATTAATTACCACTTCTCTTAAATACTGAGAGCATGTCCATCTTTGCCCGAAGATTCAATGCCTTGCTGAAATAGTCATGCTCATTGAGGACAAAGCAAACACACCATATGTTTTCCACGTATTTTCCACCGGTGGTGACTCTCGTTGCTTGGGTATTTGATGCTAGGCCAGTAGCAATACAAGCCCTTTAAGTCCGAGAACTGCATTGGATCAACAAGAGAATATAATCATGGTAAGAACGTTAAATGTGTACAGTCTAGTAAGAAATTCCTTGAAAAGGATGCTAATGGCTACATCGAGCTAGATCAACTCTACTAATTAATTCCATTAATGATCCAGTCATGAGATCATATATAAACGTAGTTTGAACTTCAAGGGCATGTGATATGTAAAGTGTAAATCAACCTCATCAAGATAGAAAGGGCTCATATTCCACTATGTAAAGGCCTTCCTGCCATTAGAGTAAGGCAGTTGGAGGCCTTTCACAAGGAAGTCAAGTTCAGGTTGGTCGGTCTTAGGAAGGCAACACCTTGCATGCATTGGTTTGCTTGCAATAAGAACCATACCACTGCAAATTAATTATTACCATGCTATACCCATGTTAGCTATATCATACCAAGGATAAAACCAGTCACAATTGTCTCCATGGGAGGTGCAAGTACAAGAACAACAACAGTGCCAAAAAAGCTATAGGCACAGGACGTAGGAAAGCCATGATGTGTGTCGATGAAAGAGGAGTGGTTCAGAGCCCAAATCCCAACAACAGGCCAAAGATTAACTAGGACTAGGAGAGGGGATGGTTTGTTGATGAGAAGATTCATGACCCATCCATCAACACCTTTTTATAGTCATAAATGCAGCTACAACTAGAAAATTAAAATAAGATTGGAATAGCCATCGGACTCACATTCGCGCTTGTATATTTAGCTTCTTAGGTTTTGTTTTCAAGAAACACCAAGATAACATCTGCAAGTATGGGTATGCCGGGAAGAGAGAACTTCATAGTTACAATGTTCTTTTTAGAGATGATCCTGATGATGATAATTCGTTCTATATATTCTTTTAGTGTACGTACTTGATGATGGACAATTTGCTTCTGAAAAATTGGGATTTGAGTTTCTTTAACTGAGAGCGCCAATTCTTCCTTTGCTTTAGTTAGTTTAGTTCTTTGAACTTTCTTACATCTTTTCCATCGATTGCTCTGTGTTCATCCAAACTCCGAATCTCGCTCTACATCTCTCTCACCTTTTATTCATACCTCGTCTTTTTGTTTCAGTATCAGTAAGTATTAGTTTTAGACCATACATGTAGATGAGTGATGTCAGTTTGTGACTTCAAAGGATCCAACACAAGAAGCTTAAAAAATGCCTTGACGATTTAGGCAAGGGTAATTTTATAACGTTATACATTTTCTGTTGGGATTAATGGCGGAAGGGAGGTTTTTGTTGATTTTTTTAAAAGTTCAGGGAGCTATTTGTTAAACTGAAACTAAAGGGGAGGTTTTTATTATTGCCAAAAACTTCATGGGAGGTTTTTGTATTTTACCCAAAAAAACACTCGTCTCTATGAAAACCCATGGCAGGAAGAATCATCACTTTCCTCGAGGATGATCTCCAACAATGGTGAGCCTTTAATAGAAGATCAGAGTTGTAATTTGTTAATGATAATCCTCCCATCTCTTTGTTCGAGATGGAGGATGTGGTCTAGTGTTTCTCTTTTTGCTCAGTTTCACCTCTCTATCTCTCTCTACTCTTTTACATATAGATTAAGATTGTAAGTTGGGATTTTCTTCTCCATGCTTTTTATTAGTCCATCCATAGTATTTTCTTTATTTTTTGTATTTCTCTTAATTTTTGATACATTTTTTCTCAATTATATTGAATTTAAAAATGGACTAATTTTTTATTTCAATAAGTTTGGATCTGATGTAATCGTTTCTGGTCACGTACCAATTTTTTGTGATGTATCAATTTTTTTTTGGCCAAGTGCCTCGCCATTTGACCTGCTCCCAGGAGAGGATGGTGGAGCTCCCTAGTGGTGAGCTACTTGGTGATGAGCTCCCTGGTGGTGAGCTACCTGGTGACAAGCTCCCTGGTGGTGAGCTACTTGGTGACGAGCTCCCTAGTGGTGAGCTACCTGGTGACGAGCTCCCTGGTGGTGAGTTACTTGGGGACGATCTCCCTGGCGGTGAGCTACCTGGTGATGAGCTCCCTGGTGACGAGCTCCCTGGTGGTGAGCTACTTGGGTGGACTCATCATTTGACCTGCTCCTAGGTGGCCTCTAACACAGGGGATGGTTGAGCTCCCTGGTGTAGCGCAACCCGACTGCCCTCTGCATGAGGTGATCTYCTCTCCTTTGTAGGCRGYGGGAGCTGAGGGACCTGCGAGAACTCCATCTTTTCCTCCTCTTTGTAGGCGGCGGGAGCTGAGGAACCAGCGAGAACTGAATCAGAGGACCCAGGGGTATTTTCCCGGCGGGGACTCTCCGATGCCTAAGTTAGCATTCTAATTGTAGGGAGCTTGGAGAGAAATGAGAGAGCTAGAGAGCAGGGATTACCTCCATTTTTTCATTCTCTCTCCTTTGTCTTTGGGGGTCGGAGTCCTTATATAGTGGTGTCCTGTCAAATCAGGTATAACAGCCTCTGTCAAGTCAGGCATAACCGCCTTTGTCTCTCTGCCGTAGCCGTTACTGCCAGATCTGAGGTGGCGGGTGTAGGCGGTTGCTGTAGAGTACGGCTCTGCCAGTCAAGGGACAACTCTCAGGACTGGCAGGCACGGCGCCGCCTAGAGAGAGACGTGGGGCAGGTCTCCGGACCTATCAGGTACGGTTGTCAGGTAAGAGATCTTCCTGCGATACACCGAGCTACCCCTAAGTGGCGAGCTCTTCGTAAGATGCCAGGCTGCTTGTGGAGTGGCGAGCTGCTTGTGGCGAGCTGCCTATGCCGAGCTACCTATAAGTGCCGAGCTGCCCCTAAGTGGCGAGCTCTTCATAAGACGCCAGGCTACCTGTGGCCAGCTGCCTATGCCGAGCTGCCCCTAGCTGTAACGAGATCCCCGAGCTATGCCGAGCTGCTTGTGCCGAGCTCTGCTGAGATGCCTGTGGCGAGCTCTACCGAGCTGCCTGTGATGAGCTCTGTCGAGCTGCCTGTGGCGAGCCATGCTGAGCTGTCTGTAAGTGGCAAGTTGTGGCAAGCTCTGTCGAGTTGCCCGAGCTGCCCAGTTGTCAAGAGGCTGCACTTGGTTTGCATGAGGTGCCAGGTGTGACAATTTCACTGGAGGGCCAAATCCGCCCTCATCATTTTCCCCCTACTCCCGAGTTGAGAGTAACTCAGCAAAGGGAGTAGATTTCTTCTTTTGGCCCGTAAGTCGACGAGCTAGTAAGTGCTGATCCAATTTCTTAGGCTTTGGGAGTTGCCTGTATGTGGCGAGCTGCCTACCAATGGCGAGCTGCCTGTAAGGTGAGGAGGTCTCCGCCAGTTCAATAGTGTAGCCCTTAGGCTCTGGGGCAACTTATAGTTCACTTTTGCTGATTTTGCTCATGTTGAGGAAGCGACTGGGTATTTAGCAATAGTGTGGCCCGTAGACTTTGGGAGCGACTCGTAGTCCACTCTTCTTGACTTTGCCCATGCCGAAGAGGCGACTGAGTCTTAAGCAGTAATGTGGCCCGTAGGCTTTGGGAGCGACTCGTAGTGCGCTCTTCTTTGACTTTGCACGTGCCGAAGAGGCGACTGGGTCTTAAGTAGTAATGTGGCCCGTAGGCTTTTGGGAGTGACTCGTAGTCCACTCTTTTTTGACTTTGCCCATGCCGAAGAGGTGACTGGGTCTTAAGTAGTAATGTGGCCCGTAGGCTTTTGGGAGTGACTCGTAGTCCACTCTTTTTTGACTTTGCCCTTGCCGAAGAGGCGACTGGGTCTTAAGCAGTAATGTGGCCCATAGGCTTTGCCTGTGAGGTGCCGAACTGACCAGGTGTTGAGCTACCTGTGAGGTGTCGGGCTGACCAGGTGCCGAGCTACCTATGAGGTGCCGAACTAACCAAGTGTTGAGCTGCCTGCAAGGTGCCGAGCTGACCAGGTGTCAAGCTACCAGTGAGGTGCCGAGCTGACAAGGTGTCGAGCTACCTGCAAGGTGCCGAGCTGACCAGGTGCCGAGCTACCAGTAAGGTGCTGAGCTGACCAAGTGCCGAGCTACCTATAAGGTGCCGAGCCGACCAGGTGGGTACCTTAGAGCTATGATTGCGCTGCATCAGCTTCATAATGCTGGTTACCCACTCCTACAAGAAGCTACTAGGAGCTCAACCTTCGGGGGCAGCACTACTAACTTTAGGTCGCCAACTCACACGGGAGCCTTGGAAGGCTCGACCAGTAAGGGCGCCTATGTAGTCTGTTGGCCGCCAACTCCCGCAGAAGGCACGAAGAGCTCATCTTTGTAGGGGGGACCTTGCGAAGAGGATTGATGACGCTTTAACTGAATTGAAAGTAAACCTAGTCTGTTAGCTCCCTACGTTGTCTTTGAGTTCATAAAAAATGTAAACTATAAAGCGAGAGCTTCAATTTCTAAAAAGTGAGGACTTAGCTTTCTAGGAGAAGATGACTTAGCTTTTGTAGGATGAGAACTTAGCTTTGTGTAGCGTGTTCCCACAGACGACGCCAATTGATGTAACTGTTTCTGGTCACATACCAATTTTTTGTGATGTATCAATTTTTTTTTTTGGCTAAGTGCCTTGCCTTTGACCTGCTCCCAGGAGAGGATGGTGGAGCACCCTGNGATGTATCAATTTTTTTTTTTGGCTAAGTGCCTTGCCTTTGACCTGCTCCCAGGAGAGGATGGTGGAGCACCCTGGTGGTGAGCTACCTGGTGACGAGCTCCCTGGTGGTGAGCTACCTGGTGACGAGCTCCYTRGYGGTGAGCTACYTGGTGRCGAGCTCCCTGGTGGTGAGCTACTTGGTGACGAGCTCCTTGGGGGTGAGCTACCTAGTGACGAGCTCCCTGGTGGTGAGCTACCTGGTGATGAGCTCCCTAGTGGTGAGCTACCTGGTGACGAGCTCCCTGGTGGTGAGCTACCTAGGTGGACTCGTCATTTGATCTGCTCCTAGGTGGCCTGTAAATAGGGGATGGTGGAGCTCCTTGGTGTAGCGCAACCCGATTGCCCTCTGCATGAGGTGATCTCCTCACCTTTGTAGGCAACGGGAGATGAGGGACCTGCGAGAACTCCATATTTTCCTCCTCTTTGTACGCGGCGGGAGCTGAGAAACCTGCGAGAACTAAATCAGAGGACTCGGGGATATTTTCTTGGTGGGGACTCTCCGATGCCTAAGTTACCATTTTGATTGTAGGGAGCTTGGAGAGAAATGAGAGAGCTAGAGAGCAGGGATTACCTCCATTTTTTCATTCTCTCTCCTTTGTCTTTAGGGGTCGGAGTTCTTATATAGTGGTGTCCTGTCAAATCAGGCATAACAGCCTTTGTCAAGTCAGGCGTAACCGCCTCTGTCTCTCTGCCGCAACCGTTACTACCAGAGCTGAGGTGGCGGGTGCAGGCAGCTGCTGTAGAGTACGGCTCTACCAGTCAAGGGACAGCTCTCAGGACTGGAAGGCACGGCGCCGCCTAGTGAGAGACGTGGGGCAGGTCTTCGGATCCGTCAAATATGGTTGTCAGGTAGGAGATCTTCCTGCGATACGCCGAGCTGCCCCTAAGTGCCAACCTACCTATGCCGAGCTACCTGTAAGTGCCGAGCTGCTCCTAAGTGGCGAGCTCTTCGTAAGACGCCCGGCTGCTTGCGGAGTGGCCAGCTGCCTATGCCGAGCTACTTGTAAGTTCCGAGCTGCCCCTAAGTGGCGAGCTCTTCGTAAGACGCCAGGCTGCCTGCGGAGTGGCTAGCTGCCTATGCCGAGCTGCCCCTATCTATACCGAACTCCCCGAGCTATGCCGAGCTGCTTGTGGTGAGCTCTGCCGAGCTGCCTGTGGTGAGCCATGCCGAGCGGTCTGTAAGTGGCAAGCTGTGGCAAGCTTTGCCGAGCTGCCTGAGCTGCCCAGTTGTCAAGAGGTTGCACTTGGTTTGCATGAGGTGCCAGGTGTCACAATTTCACTGGAGGGCCAAATCCGCCCTCATCAGGATCAGATTGGGTCCAATTTGATCCATTTGCATATGAATTGGATAGGATTGGACTATCTCTTTGTCAAATTCGGATCAAGTTAGGTTTATTCCATCTCTTAATTGACATCAACTGCATTAAATCGGATTAGACCAAAATCCTGGTAAATTGACACCCTACCCTTGCTAAGAACATTTGCTAGCTATAGTTATGAATGTGATTAGGGAATACAGCGCTCCTGAAACAATTCTCTTTGGAACAAAGTGTTTATCAACCTCTATATGTGTTAGTCCTATATATAATGTTGCACTAGATTCTTGACGATGTTAATGGTAACTTTATTATCAAAATACAATATAAGAGGACAATTAATCATTGTCCCATACTTGATTTGGTAACTACATTCTACTTTTTTACTTCCCCATGTGTCTAATTACCACAAGCAAATGTATAATACCCTGATGTTGATTTATTGTCCCCTACAAAGCATGCCCAGTCAACATCAATAAAGTCTTCAACTTCAAGATTGCCAGGCTTGCTAAATAATAAACCTTTCCCTAGACAAGTCTTCAAGAATAAAAAAATACATTTATTTGCCTTCATATGAGGGACCTTAGGAGCATGCATAAATTTAATAACATTAACAACATAAGCAATGCCTAATTATGTAAGATATAGGTAAATTAACTTACCTACTAGTCTCTAATATCTTTCCTTGTTTGGATAAGCTTCACTTTCTGGTTCTTATAAGCTATGGTTTTGTTCTATAGAAGTATTAGTTGGTTTACTCTCCATTATTCCAGTATCCTTTGATAACTCCATAGCATACTTTAACAAATGTATATTCTTTTTCTTAATCTAGCCACCTCTGCTTCTGCTTAATCCAACCACCTCATTCCCAAGAAAGTATTTCAATGGTCCCAAATCCTTTATTTCAAACTCTGATGCTAAAAACTTCTTCACTTCTCTTACTTTTTCTTCATCATTCCCAATCACCACCATATCATCCACATATACAATAAGAGTTGTAAGATTGTCACTCTATCTTCTAATGAATAATCTATGATCAACATTGCTTTGGGAATATCTCACACTCTTCATGGCTTTACATAGTCTTTCAAACCAAGCACGAGGGATTGTTTTAATCCACTCAAAGCCTTTTTTAGCTTGCATACTTTTCTATAAAATTCATAGCTAGGTGGAGGACTCATGAACACTTCTTCCTGTAAATCTTTATTCAAGAATGTATTCTTCACGTATAGATGATGTAACCCCAGGAAAAATTTTCTACTAAAGACAGAAGCACATGAATAGTGTTTGTCTTATCCATTAGAGCAAAAGTTTTCTTATAATAAATCCCCTCTTTCTATGTAAACCCTTTTGGCACCATTGTTGCCTTGTATCACTCAACTAACCCATCAACCATATGACTACAATAAACATCTATTGGCACCAATCTTCATTCATTACTTCTCTCCACTTTAGATCAATTACAACTTTAGAATATCTTGTTGGAACATACAAAAAAGAAAGAGCAGAAATAAAGGAATAATAATTAGTTGATAGAGATAATAAAAAACATATTTAGCAATGGAATGGTGGATTGTGCAAGAATGGAGAAGTTTATGAACAAGCAAATCTAAATTAGAAATAGGAGGAGAAACAAGGTTAGAGTCACTTGGATCAGATTGCCCAAAGTTTAGTTGGTTGCATTCATTAATCTAAGTCATTTTCCTCTTCCATTGAAAGATAACCAGATCTCTATGCTTCTTAAGGTTGGTATGGCCATTATAGGTGTCTTATTAGAAGTATCTAGACAAGTACAAGAGATAGGAAGATTAGGATGAATACTTTCCACTTGATAGTCTCCCCCTAAAGAGGGTTCTTGGATAATATAAAGAAGGATTGAGACTCAAGGAAATACACATCCTTAGTAACAGATTTTTCTTCAAGACACAAAATCATAACAATTATAGCCTTTATGACTAAGACAATACCTAAAAAAGACACCATGGAGAGCTTTTAGATTTAACTTGGTTCTTTTTGAATTCTTTACATGAATAAAGGGAATACAACCCCAAAACTCTAGGAGGTAAGGGAAATTTTCTTCATTTCTTACAAGACAATAAACATGCTACAAATTTGTTAGCTTGTCTTATTCTGTGATTGCATGTTCTCATACATAGTGTCCTAAAGCAAGTTTCTTCAAAATAATCGCTATTTCTTTGTGGATGTAAGCAAAGGGTCATCGACCTAGAAAAGTAATTGCAAATTATTGGGCTTAATTGAGGGTAATTCAGTTTGGCACATTAGAGAGTGATCCATTTCCTTTTGGCAGGATAAATGGTGTAACCTAGGTCATATAATTCAATATGCTAATGACTTGGATCAAATTGATACATCTTTAACAATCAATAGGTTTCTGGATTCTAATGTTTTTAGGGATTGGAGCCAAGTTGAAGGGCAGCTACATAGAGATATTTTGATTCAGATTGAAAACACAGGTATCTAAACTTGCAGATGGTGTTGATATATGGATTTGTATAGTTAGAATTGAATTTCCAAGGACTTTACTTATAAATCAACTTGGCATGCAACTAGAAATGTTTATCCTAAAAAAAGTTGGGCTAAAAATATTTGGAATAAGTACACTCTGAAGAAAATTTCTTTCTTTATTTGGAAGATATTGCAGGGTAATATTCTTGCTAACACTTCCACACAAAATTTGGGGATTAACCTGGCTTCAACCTGCAATTGTTGTAGTTCCAAAGTTGTGGAAAACATAGATCTTGTCCTTGTTGATAGCATTCTTGCTGTTAAGGTTTAGACCCAATTTGCTACAATTTTTAACATACCTCTTATCCCTTATCATTCAGCCCACTCAAGACTGAAGCACTAGCTCCAATTTAGCCAATCCTCAAGTTCTCAAGTGGCCCAAATGGTTGGAACCACATCTATGTTAATTTTATGGGAAGCCTGGAAGGAATGGAGTAGGAGGTGTGTGAAGGAAAGCGCTTGTCCTGCATCCTCTATAATTTTCACCATCAACATGTGGTTAAAGGAATCTAATGGAAAGCACCAATGTTTGATCCCTTACATGTATATATATATAGAGTTTCCATGGAAATTCTAAACATCCTAATTTTGAAGCCTAAAAAACTCAAAAATGCAGATGGGTTATGTGGTTGCCTCCAACAAGAGGAACAATAAAAATTAATGTAGATGGGGCCTCTAGGAGCAACCCAAGTGAAAGTGTAACAGACTAGCAGTGGTGTTTTTAGAAACCATGTAGGTAGTTTCCTCTTTGGTTTTACACACTATTTTGGTGTTTGCTCAAATATGAATGCAGAACTTCAAGCTATTTGGCAAGCTTTAGTTCATGCAAAATATTTAAACCTCATAATCTTATGGATCAAGAATGACTCAAAGGTTTCCATTGACATCCTAAATGGAAAATGCTCTTGCCCGTGGTAGGTGCTGAGTATCTTTGACTTTATTAATAAGGCTGCATTTGATTTTGAAATCACCTACACTTATATTCTCAGAGAAGGGAACATGGTGGTTGATTCCCTTGCAAATTTTGGATGTGATGAAAGGAATAATTTCACTTTCCACTCAAAACATAAGCTTTCAGGACCGTCAAGGCTTGCATTATTTGATGATTTGCTTCAGCCCCTTAAGCTTAGATTTTATTGATTTGGTTTGTTTTTGCATGAGGTAGATATATCTATAAGCTACTATTGTGCATTGTATAGCTTTTCAAAGGATTAAGGTTTTTATGCCCCCTTCATAGGTTTATTTTTCTATTTTAATAAAATCCATGGGGATCCCCCCTCCACTGAAAGTAAAGTTTAGGCTTAAAAAATCATTAGTTCAAAAATAGCAAGAAAATATATGTGCAGACTTGAATTATCTTCCTTAATTTTTGTAGAGACTTTTTGTTTCTGATACCTTTGATATTCCAGGAAATAGCTCTTATCACAGTTAGAAACTTGGAGAATCATCCAACTTATCATTCAACGGCCTAGAAGCCTTTCTTGTGTTTCTTCCTTGGAACTACATTCCTATTAGTTCAGTATAGTTTAATTTTAATTGGTTTGTGCATGGACTATCCTCATAAATGGAAATATCCTTTACATTTTCAAGTATGGCTACAACACTTTCTAGCGAGTTTGACAATACCACATTTTTGAACTTGTTACTAAGGATTATAGAGTTGGAATTTGTAGTTCTTTCAACCATTGCTAAAACCTAGAAAAAAACTCCTTTATTCTATGAATGAATTCGACCACCATCTATTGATTTAAGTAACAAATGATATAAATTTAAAGGACTAAAGGTTGCTTCATTCTATGAAGGAAAACAAGACATTTTGTACAAAGTGTTCTCACAAATAACCAAATTCCCTGGGCCATGTTTTTGGGTCCGATTCTTATAAAACCCGGAATTTCCCTAAAAACCATTGAAAAGTCAATAAAAATGTCGGCCTTGGATGGTTGAATCGTCGAACCGGCAACCCAATCACTAGGTCGTGGATTGCATACTATGTATGCAAACTATAAGAGGCCATAACTTTGCACTCCAATGTCCGATTGAGGTGGCTTTATTTTTATTTTAGGTAACTTTTCCAGTGCCAAAGACACCTTGCCTTGGTATTTTAACAAAAACAAAAACTTGTTTGGACTCAAATTGCACTTTTTAATATTTTTATACATAAAAATATTAAAAACTGAATTAGAAAATATAAATTAAATATAGAATAATACATATACCATGTCTAAAATTTAAATATACATTATTTATTGATATATATATTTAATATTCATATATAAACACTGATGTGGCACGGTTTGACCCATTCGACCCAGACAGTCGAACTGATGACCTGCGACTTGAAGGCAAAACGTTTTGGCCTCTGGGTTAGTTTTTGAAACACTGACTATTCCAACCGTATACCATGCCTCTACCTTTACACCTTGAAGACTTGACAACAGTTAATAGTCTTACGGGTCCTATCTAGACCTTTCAAATCTTCAAGATATTATATTGATGATATAATACAAAGAAATGTATCTCAATAGGTTGATAAAACAATTATAAATAAAACTACCCAACATATAAGATACACAATGAATACTCTATGCTCAAATGAGGTTTTTCCCAATTTCTAAGCACAATGGTTTTTCACTCACTTAGCTTAAAGAAGACTCGATAAATGTACTCTTTTGATAACTCATGAATCCCTCTTGTTTTCTTTCCAAACCCTTTGATTCTCACATCATTGTGGTTACTTTCTTCTTCTCACAGATTTTTCATAGGCAAAAAAACATAGTCCTTATTTGACTATTATTAGACCATTAGAGGATGATCAATCCTCTATTAGAACACATTAAAGATGACTTCTGACATGTTTCAAATATTTTTCAAAGAGGAAAGGGCCATTGGAGCTTAAGCAGTCAAATAGAAATCATTCAAGAAACTTTTCTTTATATAGTAATCAACTGCTAGCTTTCCATATATAGTCAACTACTTATCTTATCTAGACATTATTGTCACAAGTAGCCAATTACTTATTTTGGGTAGTTGACTACTCACTATTCACAATAGTAGTCTGTGAAGGGTAGTCAGTTACTAATTTTAGGTAGTCAATTATTTAATATTCACAACCTTAAAGACTTTAAAACTTTTGATTCTAAAGGTTTGGGAATCATTTGCTTAGGCTTCCAAATTTAGTTTTCTCACATTTAAGTTCATGAATAACTCTGGGAACACTTAAGAATTAGAACCACTTCATCAATCGAGTTTGGTGTATTTAAGTCCATGTAGTGTATCTTGCACCTAGTTACATCAAGTTTAAAAAAAAAATAAAGACAAATAAAGTAGTTTGGAGCTTAATGTCTTCTTTCCTCTTGGTGGCTTTCTTCTTCCTTAGAGAGTTTTCACTTCATCATATGAATTATTTTCTTCATTGGAGAGCTTTTAGTCTATCATCTGAATTAGCTACATTTTCTTACCTCATATCAATAAATCCTTTTTCAACTCTTTTAATCTCAAATGAGGTGTGTTTTACTTTAGTTGCATACTTATATTTTAAACTATTAGTACTCTCAATGAGTTAATTATTGTCAAAACACTTGGGGTCAACATGCATATGATAAGACCCACCAAAAAGAAAAATAGGCAACTTGGGAAAATTAATCTATATTGCTAGAGTAGAAGGATCCTCACTATATCTAAAATATGGAGACCTTTTAAAAAATCAAAACAAAATTCCTTAAAAGACTTGATTTCTTTCATCCAAATGAGAAAGAAATCTTACTTTGAGTTCTAGGAAGAAGATTAGTGCAATCGTGTTGTAGACACAGAAGCAGTAGACACACTCATAGGCAACAACACGCACAGCAGCACGCACCGCCCGGCAGCGCGCAGCACGGACCACACGGCAGCAGCACTAGGCAGCGGCACGCACCACACGACAGTAGCACGCACCACACGGCAGCGACACTGTGAGATGTGCACACCGCCCGGCAGCAGCAGTAGGGGGGCCCACACGACAGCTCATCAGGGGCCCACTTACCTTGCCACTCTAGCCAACTCACCACCAGCTTACCTTATCCCTTATCCCATCTACTTATCCCCTATCCTTAATAGGAGTGAGTTACCCTTAGAAATAGGAAGTTAATTAGAAGTAGGAGTTTGAGTTTCGATAGGAGTTTGAGTTGCGATAAGAGAGGGATTATTCTAGCTGAATACAATGAGGAAACCCTCTTGTAACCTCCTATTTAAAGGAGCTTGGAATTGGAATAAAGCATTGAATTTTCGATCAAGGAAAGAGCTTAGGAGAGTTAGGGTGATCTCTTGGATAAATCACCCCCTAGTTCGCCACAATAGGGTCAGCACGCAAAGGGAAGGGCAAGGGAAGGCTAGGAGTTTTCCCCGTGGACCGCCCCGTGACGAGATCCTACGCCTGGGCCCATAACATTCTGGTATCAGAGCCTACCGGCATGGGGGAACAGGAGCCACTGTCTTCCAGGGTCAACGAATTGGAACACAAGCTTGCAGAGACTAGCATGGAGGTTCATGAAGTCAAGGAAGATGTCTGAGAGATGCGACACTTGCTGGAAGCATTCCTCTCCAACAAAGAAAGGAGTTCTGAGGGAATCGCCAACACAGATAGTCACCGTCCGGACTGGGCAGAGGCATCCAGCGAACAACAGATCGCTGCCCCGACAGCCGCAGTTATTCCCAAGTATAGCCGTTTGGAGTTTCCCTCATACAGCAGTAGTGGCGACCCACTGGGATGGTTGTACTGCTGCGAGCAATTCTTTCGTAATTAGCACACGGAGGAGAAGGATAAAGTCAGCCTAGCCGCGTTCCATCTGACAGATGAAGCGCAACTCTGGTTCTACCGAATGGAGCAGGAAGAACCGGGACTTAGTTGGGATCAGTTCAAGTCATACTGCCTCCTTCGGTTCAGACCCCCATTAACGAGCAACCCCTTGGGAGAATTAATTAACCTCAAGCAGAACGAGACCATAGTCGAGTACCAGTGGCAATTTCAGACCCTTCTCGCCAGAGCCTCTTCAGTACGCCCAGACCAGCAGGTGGATATGTTCACCGCAGGGCTAGCAGAACCCCTAAGGGTGGACGTGGAGATGCAACACTCTCCCAACCTGGTCACAGCCATGAACCTAGCACGCGCCTTCGAACGCAAACTACAGCTCAGCCACGGAACCGTTAGTATGGGGTGGCCTCCATCAGCATGGGCATTCCCGGAACCACTCGGAGTGGCTCCATACTCAGCAGCCAGCCAAGAACGGAACCCACAGACAAGCACCAATCCCAGATCAGCATCCAGTGTAGGGAGCAGCGTCGTTACACCCCCTATTAAGCACTTGTCCAGGGCTGAGATGGCAGAACGCAGGGCGAGGGGGCAATGTTTTAATTGCGAGGAACTCTACTCAGCAGGGCACAAGTGCAAGAGACTTTTCTGCCTCCTGGTGAAATAAGAGGAAGATGAAGAGGAACCCCCTTCATGGGAACCCGATCCAGGAGGGCAAAGCCATTCCACCTATCCTGGATTCCTTTGACGGTGTTTCCGACACCCATCCTGAATTCGAGCTTGAGGACAAGCTCGTAGTCCAAGAGGGGTGTAATGTTGCAGACACAGAAGTAGTAGACACACTCATAGGCAGCAGCACGCACAACAGCTCGCACAGCAGCACGCACTGTGCGGCAATAGCACGCACCGCACGACAGCAACACTAGGCAGCGGCACGCACTGCACGGCAGCAGCACGCACCACACGGCAGCAGCACTGTGAGACGCGCGCACCACCCGGTAGCAGCAGTAGGGGGGCCCACATGATAACTCATCAGGGGCCCACTTACCTTGCCACTCTAGCTAACTCACTGCCAGCTTACCTTATCCCTTATCCCATCTACTTATCCCCTATCCTTAATAGGAGTGAGTTACCCTTAGAAATAGGAAGTTAATTAGAAGTAGGAGTTTGAGTTTCGATAGGAGTTTGAGTTGCGATAAGAGAGGGATTATTCTAGCCGAATACAATAAGGAAACCCTCTTGTAACCTCCTATTTAAAGGAGCTTGGAATTGGAATAAAGCATTGAATTTTCGATCAAGGAAATAGCTTAGGAGAGTTAGGGTGATCTCTTGGACAAATCACCCCCTAGTTCGCCACAATAGGGTCAGCACGCAAAGGGAAGGCTAGGAGTTTTCCCTGTGGACCGCCCCGTGACGAGATCCTACGCCCAGGCCCAAAACAAATCAATAACCAAAATCACAATGTTATTCTTGATATCAACCCTATTTTGTAAATTAATTTGATTTCAGGCATTAAAGATCTGCTATAAGAAAACTTACACACGAGGGTTAGAGCAAACAAGGCATAGGCCTTTTTTAATATTTCCTCTTAAGTGAAGAAAACAAGTTGAACATTGGATTTCCAAACTATGTAAATGATAAAGGTTGTAGATCAATTTGCACTTGTTTTTGAGCTCAAGATTTGACAACAATATATAGTCACAAAGGATTTCTTGGGTTTGGAGGAAGGATTCAAATAGGGCATTATGATGGGCTTTAATATTTTCAATATATAGAATGTATTATATTATTTCACCCAAATTTCCAATTTAAAAACATCTTATATACATGTCTTCATTGTTGGGGCCTCACAACAACCACACACAGTATAAAATCACAAAGTATTTGAATTAGCAACCACAAGAAAGCTAATAGCAACAAAAATGATGAAATCCAAGGAAAGACAAATAAAAACAAGCAGCACAATGAACACAAAGATTTACATGGTTCGGCCTTACTACCTACGTCCGCAAGAGAGATGAAACTTGTTCTTCACTATGAAAGAAAACTAAGAAATAAAACAAGTACCTTGTGCCTTGCAACCCAAACCAACCCTTAACCCTTGTACACCCGTTCTCCCTTTTATCTCAAAACCAAAGAACAAAACAAGAGAAAAAAAAACCCACTCTCACACCAAGAGCACTCTGTATTTTTCTCTCACACCTCTCCAAAAAAGCCTTAAACCTACATACAAAAGAGATGTTTTATATGTAAAACCTCTTTAACATAAAGAGGTACCACACCAACCATTAGATTAAAATTAATCAGGTGGTTGTAAAATAAGACACAATCCCAACAATCTCCACCTTGGCTTATTTTTCAACACCTTAGAGATATACTATTTATGCCTCCACCTGTTTGAAAATACTATAGACCTCCATTGACCTTGTAAAATACCACCAGCTACACATAACATGAATCACTTGGTCTTGACTCCACTTGATTCAAACAAATCGTCCAATGTACTTGTGTAACTATACCCAAGCTAAATCCTAGTTAACTTCAAAGAGGGACCTCAATCATTTCTCTCTTCCAATAGGAATCTTCCTCTCACCATCATCTATACCTTGGAAACTTGCAACACTTGTCTCCACTTTATCTGCAAATTAGATCCTCCATGTGGCCACTGGCCACACTACCTTGCGCATTCCGTTTCCAACATCCCATCGAGGTCTTGGAAACCACTGTACTCCCAACCAGATGATACAAACCCT
This sequence comes from Nelumbo nucifera, assembly GCF_000365185.1. The sequence continues at coordinate 143,937 of NW_010729140.1, forward strand.
TGCATTTTTCTCCCTTCATCAGGATCATACCACTATGTATGATTTTCATGGCTCCACCTATAGCAAAAACCTTGCATCCCTTGGAGTCTAACTAGCTAAGTGATATTAGATTCCTATACATTTTTGGAACATACACCACACCACCCAAAGTGTGAACCACTCCATCAAACATTTTGACTTTTATTTTCCCAACACACGTGATGTTACACGTAGATCCATCACCTAAGGAGACAACACCTGTCTTCCTCTCTTGGAACGTGTCAAAATATTCCTCCTTAGAGCAAATATGCATAGAACATCCAAAATCTAAAACCCACTCAATTAGAGAAAAATTGCATATACCTTCGGAGACTGTGAGAATGTCTCCATCATCATTAGATGCAATTGCCATGCTTTCAGATTCACCCCCACTATTTTTTGTGCAAAACAATCTCTCTTCATGTGACCAAATTCCTTGCATCTATAACATTGTATCTTGCCCTTTTCCCTAGCCTAGGATTTAGACTTGTTGCTCTCAAACCCCCTGTTAAACGACCTTCCTTTTCGATTCCTTCTAACATAACCAATGCATAGTCTTGCCTGCTCTCATACTTGGGCTTCCTCCTAACCACATTGGATAGAAGATATGCAGTAACTTCTTCCATCTTCACTATATCTTTCTTGTACAACAATGTTGTCACCAAGTTTTCATACGAATCAGGAAGTGAGGTAACAAGCAAAAGGGCCTTGTCTTCTTTCTCCACCTTGACATCAACTTTCCTTAGTTGATTCAAGAAACTGTTAAACACATTTTGGTGTTTCAGGAGATTCCCACCCTTCTTCCATCTTCAACGTGTACAACTGGTACTTTAGATATAGCTTTAAGCTATTTCCCAAATAAAGCTTCCCCAGCTTATCCCACAATTCCAATGCAGAATATTCCTCCACAACGTTAAACATGATGTTATCACTAGGAGCAATTGAATCGTACTAATAGACCTAGATTCGATGTCCACCCAATCAGCATCCTTCATGTCTTCTAACTTCCCATCCTTTCCCTTCTATGCTCTAGCCAAGCCTTGTTGAACTAGGACACCCTTTACCCTTCTTTGCCATAGGGTAAAACTGCCTTTGCCATTGTCTAGAATTGAGAACCTATACCTTTTGCTGCTATTATCTCTCAAGCAATTTTACAAACACCTTGTAAACACTATCTTGAGAGCTCTGATACCACTTTATTGGGGCCTCACAACAACCACCCACAGTATAAAATCACAAGGTATTTTAAATAGCAACCACGAGAAATCTAATAGT
>NW_010729140.1:150700-240130 GCF_000365185.1 Nelumbo nucifera
ACATAAAAGGGTTCTTATACTGACTTCTTATATTTTTAATAATTTAGTTCAAAAATAAATACCACATTGTGGGAAATGAAAGGAAGAAGATCCATCTGATTGTTGAGGTGAGAGGACTCTTGGCCTCCTATGGATTTAGATAAATTGAAAGTAGAGTTTGTTTTGCATGACTCTCAAATGAATAGCTATACAAGTCAGGGCGTAGACCTTGTATAGAAATTGCTAATGCAAATGTAATTAATGTTTCATTATCGTCTCTTTCATTAATTCCATCTTTACTAGTGCAAATGTTATGTACCATTCACCTGTCTATTTCATTAATTCCATCTTCTTCGTTGTGTCTTGATAATGGTTAGATACTTTGCACCTCTAATATTCCACATGTCGATAATCTTAATGCTTTGTTCTTCGAGGGAATCTTATATCTTCTTGTTATGTTGTCGATGACCACTTTGGAGTCTCCTTCTAACTATAGATTGTTGATGCAATTTTACCTTTTCATTATATCTGATGGAGGACGATTTGGCTCAACCCCATGAACCCAGGACATGTGCGCGTGACCTGGCTTGGGGAACAATCCAGCCTAGTAGCACGATCCCGACTCGGTACGAAGGAAATGCCAAGTCAAAGATAGTCAACTCGCCGAGGGCTAACACCCCGGCGAGTCAGCCCCCTGCCCAGCTCGGAGAGCCCGGGCTCCCCCCTAAGGGACACCAAGCTTTTACCTACCTGGGAAGGAGCACCTCGGTGCTTCTCGGCAGGGACCCATCTACCCTGAAGCACCCCAGTTTGTGGCAGCTCGGCAAACCTCATGATGGAAGGCAGGAAGATCTCCTGCCCGACCGCCGTACCAGACAAATCTAATGGCAGCAGCCATGTCCCTCGTCAGGCAGCATCGTGCCTGCCACCTTTAGAAAGTGCCCAACACCTGACAGACACGTACCCAGCGGTGACGGCCTTGCGCGTGCCACCTCAGCCCAGCCAATAACGATTGTGGTAGGTTGGCAGTGACAGTTATACCCACCCTGTCAGAGAACGACGGAGAGAGGTAACAGATTTCTGCTATAAGGAGTTTAGCATCAAGGTGGGAGGGGGATTGATCTATGGTACGCGCGCTATCTCCACTCTTAGTCTTCATCTTCCTCCTTGCTTCTCCTACCAAGTACTAACTTAATCATCGGAGTGTTCCCGCCGGGTAACTCCCTCCGGAAATTCTCTTCTTCTCAGGTATCTTCCAGGAGTCACATGAGCGCCAGGTAAGAGTGACCGGATCGCGCTACATCAATTTCCTTTCCAATGCATCTAATTATTGTCCTCTTGTTTTGACTAAAGCATCAAAATTGACTTTGATCGTCTCTCATGGTGGTGGTTCTCATGTTATCTATCCTTCTTTTACCTTTACATGTCCATCTTTCTTCCTTGTAATCTATAATTCTATATTCTATATTGTGTCCTTCCACAAAATTCATTAACTTCCTTTGAAATATTTACAATTCTAGCCAGGTTTGAATCTTTATACATAAGTATTAATTCATAAATTAATGTTAATTCATTTCTTTGTATCCACATTTTACAAAAATAGAAGAGATATTTTTTTTTTCCAAATTCACCTTGTATACTTCATTCTCTCTTTATTCTATTCCACCTTTTTCTATTATTTTTGCCATTAGCAGTACAAACAAGGAGCATTCATTTTCTTGTGCTCCACAAGCTTTAGCTCAATATTCATTCCCTTATTCATAAGAAGCCTTCATGTGGATAGACTATGCTTGATAACAACCACAGAAATGCATGATTATTTTTTTATACTATTTCATCTTCCTCACAGGTTTTAGTGCCTTTAACAATTGTTCATTTTTTTTCACCAAAAAGTTAAAAAAAAAAAACGGTTGTTAATTTCCTGAGTTCTCTTGTCTACACAGTTTTGTAGAAAATTTAACACTAATTAAACTTGTTTTTGGTAGTGTGGAAGATATTCATTTGGTTATGGAATTCGTCATGGCGAATATACATATTTTTTAGGTTAGAGAAATACAGTTTGGGATACTCAAAAAATATTGATTTAGAATATTTTGATAAAAACATTTATTTTTCAAATCCCAAGATTTCAGAACACACCATACCGCCACATCATAGAACGTGAAAGTTTGGTGGTAAGTTTCAAAACCTATCATTTCAAACACACTACACCGCCACATCATAGAACATGAAAGTGCGATGAGTTCCAAAATTTTTCATTTCAAACACACCACAGTGGGCCTAGTAGCCTTCAACACATTGCATTTTTTGTAGCGGCTGTATGAAACACCCACTAAAATTGCCATTGGCAATTGGATCCCACCATAATGTATATATTCGTATTGATATATTGGTGTATGTATTGCTTTTTTGATACCAAATGCACACATCCAAGCATTCAGAGCTTAGGTTTTAGGGCTAAGTGTTCACGGTTTGGTTAACTGAACCTTGGGACCTTTTTTTGAACTGAATTGGTACCATTGGTTTTTGGGAAACCGGAAATTGAAATTGAATCGAAACCAATCGGTTAATCAATTGATTGGTTCAGTTCCTTGGTTTTTCGGTTTTATGAATTTATAATATATATTATAAATCAATATATAATTAGATAATATAAATAGTAGAAATATATATATTCATGGACGACCAACTTTTAACTATTAATAGAGCTTTACATCTATCTTTGTATGAAATGGCCTTACAAGTAAGTTCGTGCCCAATAAGCCGGTCTAACTAAGTTGTAACCAAGACCAAACAAGGAGAGCTCATCTAAAATCCAGTTGGGTTGTCAAGGCCGCCCCAGGCCCATGCCCAGGCCCATTTACCATACGTGTTTAAACAAGAATAGTGATACTTTGTGATGTGAAAAGTAAAAAACAAAAGATCTGTACAAAGATATTTGGTCACAAATTTCAGTTTCCAATTATTAAATATATCCACAGAGGCGGGTATATTGATAGCAACGGGAAATTAAATTCAAAATTGGGGCAAGAATTGTAGAAGCCCACTGGGGCTCTGGTTCCAAAACCCAATAGGAACACCACCGAAGGAAACTGAGATGGGATAAAAAGCCCATTGAGGCTCTAGGCTCTGGTTACAAGAGGAACTTTACTGAAGGAAACTGAGATGATGCTAAGAGATTACCCCAAAAAAAACCCTAAGAGGACACGTGCCAAGTCCTGATTGGTTCACTCTGGTTTTTTTATCATACCTTCGTACCAGGTCCGGTATGCTACAGGGAAGATTGAAATATCCTACATAATATAAAACGTACAAGAAATTAATGTATGGATCCGTGCAGTTTCCAGTTGACCATTCTACCATTTACCTACCACAAGACCATTAAAACCTAGAGTGGGGAAGTGGGTAAACTTTTAAATATTTTCTATGTTTCGTTTAAATAATTAGCCACGTCATCATTTTACCATAAATGGGCAAAATTCATGTTTGTTGATGTCCGTTTATGTCAAAACTGTCAATGCAACTGAGTGCATAGGTTTCTTGCAAGGGCAATTGTCATAAACATCATCTTGGTGTTTCTATAGACAAAGGAATTCCCACATGATGTAGCATGCTGGAGAGATAAAAAAGATGACATTTTTTTGAGTTGTCATATTCAAATTGTAGGAAAATTTCCATCATCATTTAAGCCTTATCCTACTTATATGGGTCAAGTACATAGGTGCTTAAATAATTTCTTATTTGTTTTGCTATTCGGTTCTTTGTTTAATGCCGTATCCATTTGTCAAATTATGGGTGCTTAAATCATTTCTTATTTACTTTGCCCCATGCCTTTTTGGTCTATTCCTGACTCTTCTAGCCCCTTTTAAGTTACAAAAACAAAAAGAAATATTTGAAAAATTATTATATCATTTAATTTAAATGCCTAATCAAAAGATGTTATTTCCAGGTATTGCTGGTTAGGTTCAAACACAAATGGATAAGAGAGAAGAAAAAACACCAAGATGCCAAACACCATCTTAGTTTAGTAATCTAGTTGGGATATCAGATGTGACTCCAATCTGAATGAATTTCCAACATTGGGTACAGGTATTTTGGGAGACATTTGTTTTGTAATCTAGTTGCACCCAAATGTACTCATAAAAGGAAAGAAAAAGAGGAAGAATAAGACAATCAAAGAACCAACTGAGAAAATGGAACTGACACTGTTCAGTCTGAATTGGTCCAAAACCCATTTTCTACAATCCTCTAGCCTTCCCCAAGCCACCACTTTGTAAGACCCCAATGATCAAAGGGAGTGATGTGAGGCTTCTTTGGTAGAGTAAAGGAGATATAAGCCAGGTAGGGCATACCAGGCCAGTAGCATTTGGGCCACAGGGAATTTCATACAATAAGCCTCTCTAGCCTTACCCAAGTTACCACTTTGTTAGACTCTAATGGTCATAGGAAGTGAGACTGAGGTAGGGCTTCTTTTTGTTTGGCTTTATTTGGTAGAAATGACGTAGGGAATACCAGTAGCATCTACTAGATGAAACAATATAGTGGGCCAAAATGAAGTAATAAGCATATATATAGAGTAATCCAATACCATTACCACCAACACTACAAGTACTAAGCTAATGTTGGTTATTATTATCTACGGATTATTTCATCTATGGCCTCCACACATTCAGAATAAGCCATCTGCCCTCCATTGCATGCATATATAGTGCAATCACCACCTTTATTTATGTAGATGGTGCTTCCTCTTGATTACAAATTATGGAGAGCATCTACCAAAGAAGCAACCAGAGCTACTATTAATTGGAGATTCAAACATTCAAAAAGTTTTTCACAAAAGCAGCTATTGGGCAGAAAGTTGCCACTTGGACAAAGGATGATGTGGGCCATGTGGCTTATACGTGGAGTCTTTTGGGCTATTATTTTCTCAGTCCCCAACACTTTCACCACTGGTAAGTAGTAAAATAAAACAAAAAAACAAAGTATGGAAATGAAATAATTTTAATAGAATACCTTAGAATGCAGAAAACAAATAATAATAATAATAATAATAAAAGGCACATGGTCCGAGAAAAGATAAAAAAAATGGAAACCCTTCCACGACTTGAACCTACGTTGGTCTCTTTGCTATGGTTTTAGTAGTGAAAGGAAGATAGACATCAACGACTACACACAGTTTTTTAACATGTAAATGCCACTTAACTGAAGTCTTCTACGGTCTCTGCAAAAATAGAAAGATGCTGTTGCTGCTTCTTGGCCCCTGATTCTGATGAGAGTGAAATATGAGAGAAAAGAAATATAGACTGAGAGAGAGGAAGAGAAATAAAGAAGAGGGAGTTTTTAAGTGTTGTTGCGTCTTGAGAGAGACGAGTCTGTCAATAACCCTTACAACTGTGGCACTGAAAAACATGGTGTTTCATAAAACATTTTAAAAAAAGAACAGGACTAGTAATGAAAAGGACTATCTTAATCAGAACCCTCTCTGACCCCTCTCTCTCTCTCTCCTACTTTGTACTGATGCATTTTTAAATTCAGCTTCTAACTTTAGGTCAGTACCCACTTTGAAATAGCTCTGAAAAAACCTAACAGCATAAATGAATGTCAAGATGAATGGAAAAAAAAATATGAGCTAATTAACTTAGTCGGTTTCGGTTACATTCATGTTCAGTTGATCTCCCTTGTAAAATTCATTAAAGAAACAGCAGTTTTAGAAGAAACCCACATCAGATATGAGTTTAAACTCATATAAGGATTGTTAGATTATTCAGAAGAACATTCACAAATGAAGGAAACGTTTGCATGAGAATTTTCTGTAATTATAACCAAAATACAAACAGTTCGATCACGAGAAAATTTTGACTGAAAAACAAAAAGCTAACCCACCGTGGCAGTCTCCTTTCCCTTCCTTGAAAAAATGAAAAAATAAACAAAACGAACACAACATTGCAGGTAATAAAAATCCCGTTAACCAACATTCAACGATAATTACAACACCCCACCTGGTACAGTAATAGAAGAAGTAGGTCTAGATAGAAATCTTGAGAGAGAGAGAGAGAGAGAGAAAGAAAGATCTATGCTTTGGATATTTTTGCTTGATGAGTTTTGTTATCATTCTCACCCTCACCTTCTGTTATTACTGAAGACATATAACTAATGACGAGAGAGTTTTCATCAGGAGGTGCGACTAACGTCGACGCTTGGAACTGTTGCTTGCAGGCGTGACAAGTGATTTGTAGAATGGTAGAGTTGATTTGCTTTGTCGCGTGTTCCTTCAGAATCTGAGCTTTGTCAAGTTCGGCTTGAGCTTGTTGCCTGATTCGCTTGGCGTTTGCGAACTCCTGCTCAGCCAATTCAATCTGCCGCTTCGCTTGTTGTCTCGCCTCTTCGGCAAAGGCCTTCTCTGCCATGGCCAACCGTAGCTGCTCCCTCGCCTGTTCTTTCAACCTAGAAGTTGCCAAAGCTGGTTCTTCAATGGCTTTCTTGTCTCTAGGAGAGACCCTACCTGCATTTTTGCTCGAACTGCCATTGTGTGATTCGATTTTCTCGCCATGATCGCATGATCCAATAGAAAGCTGCAGCTGGGTAGCCTGGTTTTCGTCTGAATTTGGGGAAACCGATACATCAAAGGTGTTCGAGAGAGGATTCGATGAAGGTAACAGCTGAAGTTCCAGATTGTGGCGTTGTTCTATGACTGAAGGATTATTCCGTTCCGGGCATAAGAAGACGGGTTCTGTCGGCTTTTGCATTCTCAATCCCGGCCAAGGAGCTGTACTGAAATTTGTGTCGCTTGATGGGCTCCGGCTTGAAGTTGTTCGAGACAGACAGGCTGATTGTAGTGTCTGCAACTCAGTTCTGAGACGCCCGGCATTGCAAGCGTCTTGGTGTTCAATGAAACTCTCCACTCTGAGAGAAAACAAACGAGTTAGACCGATCAGCTTATAATTTGATTAAATGAGTACTGTATTGGAGTTAAATCATTAATGACGACAACCAATGGAGACTGATCTTGGGAACAGTGGCTATAGGATTCTAGCGTCATTCAACTGTTCAAAATTTATCTAGGTCTTCTCCAATTTCGAAACTTGGATGCCTTTGATCATCAGTTCTGAATTGATTGGTTTTTGGATATAGGAAAGAAGAGAAAGGAGAGAAACCCAGGAAGGAATTTTGGTCGAGCAATACTTACTCTTGATTTGGGGTGTCGACGAAGGAAAGATTTGGAAAAACCCAACAGAAGAAATCAGTGAAGAAAGCAAGCAAGACTGTGTTTTAATGTGTTTGTAAGGGAGGAGGAGGAAACCCTAAGAAGAAAATCAATCGAACCCCTCTGCTTGGAACTGTCACACAGTCCTCCTTGTTGATGAATTTAATTAAACTAACATGAGAGAGAGAGAGAGAGAGAGAGAGAGAGAGAGAACCAAAGTAGATACCTCGAGAAGACACGGCCACAGTCACAGGAATGGCCTCTGGTGCCACAGGTTTTGAGATGAGCCTTGTAATCTGATTGAACAGCGTATCCTTTCGAGCACTTCTCGCACACCCATTGCTTGTGATTGCTGTGCTTCCTTCTAAAATGCTTCTTTATGCCGACGAGATCGCCCAGTGCGTGGCAAGGGTCATGGTGCAAGCAGCTGGGCTCTGGGCATACAAACACTCTCTTTCGAACCTCTGGTGTTTCCCTCTTGAGCAGCTTCCACGGCACCTTATGCCGACGTCGGTGCATCTGGAGGTTCTGGTCTCTCTGGAATCCCTGATTGCAGATCTCGCAGACATAGCGGTCTGACTCCAATAACGTCTTCGGTGATAGGGAAACCACCTCGGCGTCGGGATCTAATCTCAACATAAATGCAAAAGAATCATCAAACACCGAGACCCAAAAGACCCAATTCATCAATTGAAGCAAACGATCAATAAGAACCATAATTAAGATCGAAGGAAAAGAAAAACAACCCATATGTCTGAGGATCTCACCTGGAGTTCCGGCTGGCCTTCTTTTTCTCTTGTTGTTGTTATTTCCATTTTCTAAGCAAGTAAATGCCTCAGAAGATGGAAGACTAGGGGAGGAATTGCTGGCTAACATGGGAATTTCTTTTCTCACTTTTGTTTTGTGGTTATCTCCTCAAATATCCCACCAAAGAGATTCCTCGCTCACTTTCTTCTTTCTTCTATGCCGCTGTTGTTGATATTGGTGCTGTTTCTCTCTCAGGCTTTAAAGATACAATTACTGGTAATGGAAGAAGTGCAAGAGAGAGAGACAGAGAGAGATACAGCTAGAACATGAGGAAAGGAGCTCTCTTTCGGCTATCAGCTTTCTTTCAGCTTTAAGCTTTCAGCTTTTCTATCAGCTTTCTTTCCTTCATCCACTCCTCTCCTTCATCAGGTTTTGTAGTAGGGAGTCCACCTTAATAAACATCAGCACAAGAGAGAGAGAGAGAGAGAGAGAGAGAGAGAGCGAGCGAGAGAGAGAGAAGGGGTCTGACCCAATCACATTGCTCGAAACTTGAGCCCACACTCAGCATTGGGACAGAAAAAAACATCCCCACAAAGAAACAAACACTCATAATTCATCACACAGTAATTTGCATGCATAAATGCAGGCCAGACCCTAAATACACGTGAGCTACCCCTCCTCTTTATTTTTCTTGCTTGCTGTTTGGACAATTAAATCTTTTTTTCTCTTCGGTTTACAGTTTAGTTTCATTGACCAAAGTACCCCTTGTTGATCACTGTATAGTAACCCTGATTAATTTGATAGGGTGCAGCTTTTTATAAAGTTGAAACTGAAGACGTTTAGTCCTTTTCAGGGCTGTTTTGGTCATTTCCACTGCTTTTAATGCTCATCTCCTATAAATTGATAAAAATCCCATTTCCTGTTCCAATCTATTATATATAGGCTCCACCTGTATTTATGCTTAATAGTAGCATAAATATATAATTCTTTTCTACTCAACAAAAAAAAGCCAAAATAGTAGTGTAAAAACCATGAAACTGAGAAAAAAAATAGTTTGATATTCTGGTGTACTTGATACCATTTTCTTCAGTAAATCAGTGACATCCGATTTGATGAACGAATCCAACAAAGACCATTCATCCATGAGATGGGTGATAGTCCTTTGCATGATCAATGGTAAAGGGTTGCAGTATAGTATCATTTCCATTTGATAAAAGGAATCTGGGAAAAGACCTCCGACACCAAAAAAATGTGGCCTCTTGTTTGGTGGCTGCCGGGTTCAAAAAAGAGGTGGACCCATACAAAACTCATACCATAATTTCTCCACCTCATCACCTCCCTCCCCAGTCCCCATAAATTAATTTAAACCAAAGCCCACCAGTGTAGGATAAAAAAGAACAAAAAGCCCAGAAGCAGAGAGGCCTTAATGGATGATAATTAATGTAACAGATCAAAATGCCAAAAGTTTAATTTAATAATAATTAAGAACAAAAGGAGAAAGGTAGCAAAGGTCAGTTTGTTTGTTTTGTTAATTAAAATAATCAGAAGGAAGCAAGAGAAAGCAGCTTCCTTTGTTTTGTTTATTGTGTTGGAAGGAATGGGGAGATGATGGGAGTTGGGAGTTGATTCCCAACACATGTAGCATCAGAAGAGACTGTCTTTGGCAATTATCCTTCCCAAGTGTTCTCGATCCCGAATCTAATCATCCCTTATTAAATTAAAGCAAAAATCACAATAAACTAAGCAGAACCTGTCCAAACAAGATCTACAATCTCTCTCTCTCACATACAAGACATGAGTTTTTTTTTTTTTCATATATATATATGTATATACTTGTAGCTTTATATAATAGATGCAAATGGGTTGCCCATGAATGGAACCAAAGGCATCAACAAGTAGTACATCCTGTCTTTTTCTCAAAAGTACTTTATTTTGTTTAATTGAATTGAATTAAAAAAAAAGAAATTAAACTTATACAGTGTTCTTGGGGATGTGTTGAGATGGGTGTGTACTCTGTAGCCTGTTGAGGGTATATACTACGCACGCCAAGTATAATATCAAATCAGAGGAATAGAGAGAAAGAGATAACGAGATATGAATGTTGGGTGCTAAGGGTATCTGTGTCGCTCAATAATTTCATTATGGGTAGTAGAGATAATGGCCCTGCTATCACACTGCCACCTGATGCTTTTGTCTGGTTTATATTTGTTCGTATTCTTAGTACTGAATGAGAGTTAGTATGTATGAATTGAAGTCGGTTAACCCTGGAATCCTTTGAAACAACAGTATAAACGGGAGCTAGCTCTCTCTCTCTGTGAAAGAAAGAAGAAGAGATGTTTGTTGGTTTTAGGATTTTTTTTATGGGTCTTATTTCCTTTAGTTTTTGTTGTGTTTTCAAAGTAAGAAGGGAAAAGGAGAAGCTGACAATAGGTGTGATGGGTGGTGTCGGAGTCTGAAAAGCCAACGTTCCTTCCCTTAGGAAAAACAAAAATTAAAAACAAAAAAATCAGAGAAAAATAAAAAGAAGAGAAATATATAGATAGATAGGGTGAGAAGCTAAGTAGATATCCAGACCAGACGTCCTGACCAGACAGTAAGTACGTTTCAACTCCTCACAGTGACATAAATACCCATTTCCGGAAACCCATTTCAACTGCACACTACCCATTCTCTCTCTCTTTCTCTCTAGAAATAAATAAATTTTCTAGACGGGTCAGCTGGGCTTCTTTTTCTACACTGATGAGTTATCCTATTCTGTCCACTGCACTAATGACGTGGCCAAGGGCAAAGCCAAGTACACTGATATCAGTTTCATACACCAGCATTTTGTTGGAGTTTTCCCCCAAATGATAAGCTTCAATTTCCAAGCTTAAGGACATAATCTAGCCACGTGGCATGATGATACAAGAAAGGCTGAAAGAAGAGTACGTGGAGTCCCCTGCTACTGCCAACTAAGCTACCAAAGCCTCTACTGCCCGTCTAGAGAGAGAGAGAGCCGTGCAGTCAGTCAGGACTCAGGACTCAGGACTCGGGAGTCAGGAGCGGGACCTCCCTTGTTTCTATAGATAGGTCCTACTGCACCAGTCACGCTCGCTACTTTCCTCTTTAATCTTTCAGATGGAGCGCAAAGGAAGAAAGGCCAAAATGTCCTCGAAAGGGAAGTAAGAAACCAGCACGAAGCGGGATAAAAGCAGGATCCGAAATCAAAGAATTTCTTTCTTTTTTCTTGGAACTACATTACAAAAAAAACCCATAAATGCAGTGGGCGAAACAGTAGCTGACATGCAAAATATGTAATATTACTGGTAGAAGAAGAAAACCCAAAATCACTCAAGAGTAATCCAAAAATTTGCACTAGCCGTAGTGTTGTAGTCACTGTCTTCCTCGTTTCCTACCACTTTCCATCATCGTCTCGTTATATAACAGTGCTGAGGACTGAGGGGAGTTACAGAGACAGAAGCAGAGAACTATTTGTCGAGAGAGATGTATATGGAAACAGAAAATAGAAGAAAAAACAAGTGTTTCGAAATTTCCTACTTCTTTCGGTTATCGTCTCTTTGTAAAAGGAAGTACAAAAATTGAAAGAGAGTTGTTTGTCCTTGGAGGAGAGAAAGAAAACGTGTTAATTAATTGGATGCTTAATTTGGTTACTTGAAACACTTAGCTTCATTCTTCATGTCAAAGATGTTTCCATCTCTGATGACTTATCATCGTACATTGTCAAATCCATTACATGAATACACTGATGTGTGCAGAATTACTCAAGATTTTATGATGGGGTGAGGAAAAAAAATGATCATCTCAGAAGTTGGATCTGGAATGAACTTTGAATGCTCATGACTGTGAGTGAATTTGGAATTATCGTCACATCATCCACTTATGTTCTTAGTAGGTGTAAAGACTCCCCAATCCTCATCCATGTATATATCCATTTAACTGCTGAAGCCCCACAAATGAGGTTTCATCTTTTAATAATAAAGTAACTCCAAAAGTAAGGTTTATTTTGGACTCAAATTTACCTCCCCCCCTCTCTACTGAGGAACATTTTGAGCCCCAAACCAATTTGCGGCATGGAAGATTCCTTGATGTTTCAGAACATTTATTTTAAAATTTGTACTGGTACAATCTTCACATACTTTGAAGAGGAACAAAATTCAGTACTGTACAGACAGGAAATGGCAGGTTGGTGAACCCCACGATGAACTTGAAATTTGAATTATTTAAACATGATACTATAATACACATGATTAGTTTTGTTTATTTGTTCACAAAGGAATAACTAAATTGTGATAAAGAAACAAAAATGTCCTGGTGTCCAAACCTTTTTCTTAATTGTAGAATTGTTTAGTACTGGTAATAGGCTGTTTAGATTAGATACCTTCTTAGTTTCATATTCATGTGGTGAAGCAACAACTCTTAATTCTGTCTTTGCTTTTGCTAAACCACAAAATAAAGAGTGTCGATATATATGCAAATATAGTTTCTAGTCCTGTTTGTTATTAATTGCACCTTGAGATTCAATAACTTCTCCTTGATTAGGAAGCGCCCTTACTCTTAATTACAATGCAACAAAATAGTTCATACAAAGAGAGTTGACTTTGCATGTATGACAATCAATGATCGTTACAGTTTTGGATGATAATGGTTATTTTTCTATTTTTCCTTTTTTTTCATTAATTTTCTATTTCCTCAAGAATCTGATTGCAAGCCAACAAGCCCAAAAAATAAATAAAAAATCCACAAAATACAGAAGATGAAATGGGGCAAGACTGATGAACAGATGTCTTACATCCCAAGAAATCCTTTCCAAGAAAATGGGGTCCAAGGGTTTTGTAACTGAAATGTGAAATTTGATATTTAATTTAAACTTAACTCTATGTTAAACTAGCTTCTGCACTAGCGTTGTTATTTTTGAAAGAAAGTGAAATTTCATAGGGGTTCATGCTCCAATGTGTAGGAAGAAATCATCAAATCACATTAAATTTTATATTTTCTGTATATATTTGTGATTCACATTCACTTGCATGATTTCTTTTCTTTTTTTTTTTTACATCAGAATTGGTATTATCAATGAAATTTGATGAGAAAAGAAGTTTCAGTTTATGACAAAGAAGCGCAAAAGACATATTGGTATATTGAAAGAGAAGAAGCTTGATGAGATGAAGGACAATGATTGGGAAAAACTTGGGATGAAAGTTTTGGGGTACTATTTATTTGAATCTTGAGGATGAAGCTATCTATAACATGGTGGGTGAAGAATTGGCCCCTTGTGAAAGAAACTGGAGGTATGGCAAACGTATTAATGAATAGACCTGTTTATGGGCTGGATAATACGATTGGCTGGCCCAGTCGGGCCTGTTCTAAATCGGGTTTGGACAAAATTCGCAGGTTCAGGCTCGGGTTTTACCAAATAAGTCTGGCCCGATAATATTATATATAATAAAAAATATAATATATATTATATAATAATAAAATCAGTAGTGAAAAAGTATTATATATATTATAACATATAGAATATTATAAAATATATCATATATTATTAATAATATATAAAATATTTGTCTAGATCGGACCGGGATCAAGCTCGGGCTTTGTCATTTTCTGTTTATAAAGAGGAAAAGCCCGACCCAGCTAGTGAACAGGTCTACAAATGAATAAACTATTTCTAAAGCAACAACCACAGAAAATGTAGATACTAAAAGGATTATACATCCAACAAGATTATTAGCAAGCTATATATTGAGGTTTCATATAAACTTTAAAGAAAATGATAAGATGATTTTGTTAATAGCATCATTTCCCCCTTTTTATGATCATCTAGTCATATAATATTATAATATATAGATAGCCCTATAGTTTGCTTATATATCCCCTAGATTCACATATTTACTAAAACCTACCCTCTATTTTGCATATTACTCAAACTCCTCCTATAATTTGTAACAGTTTTACTTAATTGACATTCTGTCAGAAACTAATTGTATTTCTGTCTCTTAAAATGTGTTAATGATGTAAAAGGGTATGGGTCTAAGTTTTCTATTCAAAAAATATCCCTACAGTTCTCATAACACGCACACTCCACGCCTTCTCTAGGCCAAGTTATAATGTGCGTGTGTGTGTCTAAAAAGGTTGATATGAAAATTATTGGGAGTAATTTCAAAATAAAGAATACTACTGTTCCTATGCCTTTTTCTCACATTTTTCCACTCGTTTTAAGAGGTCATGTGACCATTGGAAGGTCAATTTAGTAAGCAGTTACAAACTACTATAAAGGGTGTTTTAGTAATATGCAAACTTCAAAGTAGCTTTTAATAAATATGTAAAACTATAGAAATATCTAAATAAATGACCCTTTAATTTATAGAAAAGAAACCCACAAATAAAATGTTTGAAAAAAATATTAAATAAGAAAGTAATGTAGGAAAAAATAATTCTCTTCTCCATATCCTTTCATCTCTTCCACTTCTTTCACTCAATTACAGACCTAAACCTTCCAATCCAATACAAAAACCCATGTTTTTCTCATCTCCAGCAGGAATTTATCGTAAAAAACTTGCACTTTACTATATGTTCTGCATAAATATTAGAGTGACCATTAAATTAATCCAATTAGATAATTTATAGATCCCTGAGTTTGGCTTCTGCTAGGGAAAATCGGTGCTCACACCGTTCGAGCAGCCCCTTGCAACGTTGCATTGGGAATATCTCCAATGAAATAAGTTGCGCAAATATGGATATATTCCCAGCGCAAGGTTATTGGAACAGGCTTTGCCTTGGCCGAAACTGGACTCTGAATCCCTGCCCATCAATTCAGAGTCTGTCTTAATTTCTCTTGGATGTTAACCTTGCAAAAATAATAGGTTTAACCAAAGAAATACATGATGGTCTAATTTCTAAGACGAGAAGACTTGAGAACACTAAGAATGACACATATATTAGGAATATCTGACAAAGGAGATATTCCCGGTGCACGGCTCTAATATCCTGTGGGTAGGGATGTGAAAAGAGCTTGTGTGTAGGGGATACGGGCTCCTTTTTAGTTGGGTTATTTGGTCCCAACTAAACCATTCATGAGGTGAAGATCCAATTACAAACCATTCATGAGATGGTTTGGGTCATGGTGTTAGTTCAGCTTATGTCAGCCAAGGAGATATCATGGATGGGATAAATGTTAACAATCATGCCTGAAACTTTCTTGTATTGCTTCCAAAGATGTTCAGAGGTCAAAAGAGCCATAGCTTGTTACTTGTGGCAATTGGGGTTGCAATTTGCAATCAAGTGAAAGAGGGCAAAGAAGATGAGGAAGAGAATTACTTGCTCATACGTCTCTTTCCCAATTCTCCTTTGTATTTTCTTTTGAAGATTTATAATAATGCTGCTGGTTAATCATTGACCCACAAGATTGACCAGCTGAGTTGAGTTGGCAAAATCTCATTAGACCAGTGGGGGATTCTCTTCTAGCTGAACTGCAGAGGTTGTTAGTAGGAAAGTTGGGCATCTACAAAAGAAAAATCAAATTCAAAAAGTATAGCAGAAGGTCTTGACAACAATGATAGAAAGGTACTCTTAGCCTCATCAAGTACATTTAGCTGATATTTGGATTTTGAATTCTCTACATGTTCTTATCATATATTTCTTAATAGAAAATAGATTGAAACGTATAAGTCTAGTAATTATGGCTTGTCCTTAATAGGTAATGATGTTTCTTCTTTCTTTTTGAATGCATCAAAGTATAATCATTCATTCAAACTCGGTGAGAAATATCAGATTTTACAGCGGCAACCAAGAAATCAAGACATACAGACAGACCATGTAATAGTCAAGTGAGAATAAGATAAAAGTGATTCAGCAAGTTTATGGGCAGCCGTATTTGCCACCGAGCATGCAGAAAAGTCCACATTTGGCTGGAGACAAAATCATATACAGTGGGTTGGCTTGGGTAACCTATCACGAGTAAACACACCAGTGTTCCGTATGGATAAGGTGCGGGCCTCGCATGCGTTCCATTTACATGAAACACTGGCATTCACTCGCGATAAGTTGTCAAATTGCACGTTAGGTCATTAGTATTTAGGAATGGCAACAGGGTGGATTTGGGCTAGGGATCATAGTTCCCGTCCTGATCCTGATTTTGAAATATATCCCTGTCCCCAATCGTTGATCCTAACCCCAATCCTTGCTTCGGATAAAAATTATCCTCCATCCCCGATCCACGACAAAGAAACAATCTCCATCCCAGACTTGATACAAGTACTGTGATGGAGAAAATTTCCATCCCTATTAGTATTGATATTATGAAAATGAAGAAGTATGATGGAGCTATTAAGAAGCAACATTAGACAAAACCCAAAGTTAAAACCAAGTATATACTAATTTAAGAGGAAACCAGGTGCAAATGGAGGAGGAGGAGGAGGTATCTTGAGAGATAACAGGAATACTCTTTTCTTTAGCCTTGGACATTACTATGATGTATCCATAAATTTAATGATGGAAGATAGAGCCATGATGAACAAAATATATGTCATGTGAAGGTTATGGATTTCTTTTATGTACACATGGTGTAATGTCTTTAGATCACTAAGGGTCAGGTTGATGCCAATGTAAATTAACTTTGGTACGGGAAATACTTATGGAAGTAAGGTATGACTTGAAGATTGAAGTGACCCACACACTATGTAAAGGAAATAGGATGGTGGATGCTTTATCAAATAAGGCATGTGATGAAGCGTACAACTCTTTTTTTCCAAGGGCAAAATGAGCTTAATACCATCCATGGTTACAAATTTTGATCAGAAAGGATGGGCACCTCTCTATCAAAGTTATTACCAAGGATGTCATGATTTTTATGAAGGAACAAAAGATGAAAAACTACAAAAGTTGATAGAAAACACAATTATTGGTGTGGAACTATTGTCTCTTCACCAATAGCACAAAAGTTATAACAATATAGCATGTGTGATTGGTTCATATAAGTTCATTAAGAAAGGAACCATAAAACCTCACAAAAACCTCACAAGGAAAAAAACAAGTAAAAAGCTATTAGAGATCAGAATTAGTCCATATAAATTACATTTCTATATAGATATTATGTTATGGAAAGCAATACAGTTTATTTCATAATAAGGGTTTATTGTCTAATGCTTTGAGACCTCTAGCAATGTTGTCCAGAGGTAAAAGCTTGTTATTTTATGAGTTTTATAGATGATTATATTTCTCAAAGAAGGCCTTGTTATTTTCATGAATCACAAACCAAAGTTGTTCTCTAAAGCTGTATATGTTTGGTTTGAAGGAAAAGGTGAGGAAAGAAAAGAAAAGGTAGGAAAATCCATACAAGGTTTGTAAAGGTTTTTCGGCATTTCCTTTCCTTTTCCTATTTTTTCCTTCAAACCAAACACAGCCTAAGTTCAAACAATAAGAGGAGAAAGTAGAAAATAACAAGAAAATAGATCAGATACCTCAGATAAATAATTAATGAGACAAAGCATAAAAAAAGATTCATAAAGCTTTCAAGAAAGAATACATAATTTAGCATTTTAGTACTTTAGCAGCCTTGCAATAGCATATAATTAAGGGGAAAAAAAGACTTAGGGATTGGTTGAACTGTATATTCAAGTAAAAAAAAAGTTATAAAGTGAAACTAGATGCATAGGAAATAGAAAGCATTATGAAAGGAGCAAAAATTTGAGGCAAAATTAATGGCAAAAAGGTATTTATTGCAATGAAGTCTTCTCAATAATGTAAAAACATACTATAATGAAGGTACGTATGTTGGTGATGATAGCAGAGTCCAACTTAGGTTTAGAGCAATAATATGTAAAGACAATCTCCTCAATGGTGACTTGGAAGACAAACTTGCATAAAATAACTGTTGCTAAGAGAAAGTAAAACAAAAAAAAAAAAGTCTTTGAAACCTTTCTAATTAAGAAAAAAAAAAACTTAATAAAAAGGATCTTTGGTGTTATAACAAAGGGGATCCTTGGAAACCCTTTTACAACCTCTTGAATAATAACACCCACTTTCCCCCTCTTAAAAAAGTAATTATTTTGTTTATTTAAGACCCACACCATAACCCCTTATGATTATTATGGATAGGTTCCAAATAAAAACAAAAGCTAGTAAGAGCTTTACCAACAAATTCTAAAATTGCTACTCTAGTTGTCATTTTTTGTCTCAAATAAAATTTCATTAAATTACAAAGAGATATAACTTTGGGGACTATGTTGAGTTCATTGAATTCATGCATTGCTTACTAAGCTCCTCTATAAAC
Source organism: Nelumbo nucifera (assembly GCF_000365185.1). Next base: position 168,898 of record NW_010729140.1, read on the forward strand.
CTCTTTGCATCATACTCTACCATAATTCTACTCATCCCCAAATTCACCATTTCTGTCAATTCAAATTTGATTGCCAAAACTTCTGTAGTGTGGGCCAAAATTGCTTTTGTGCAAAGAAAGCAGGTAGACACAACTTTGCCCCTATAAAATTATTAAGGAGCCTAAGCCGACTTTATGATTCTCCATGTATCCAACATCGATCAACATTCATTTTGTACCATTCTTCTAGAGGAGTGATTCCACCCACATTAGTTAAAAAGGAAGATTCATGATTTGTCACCCTCTTGAAAGTATACTTCAACCTGACCCATTCAACCCTTAGAATCACTAACATCCATGGTTAACACATGGATGATCTCCATAAGATGGTGTGGTGTTACAATTGAATTGATTCATTGAGGGATTATTGTCAGTACCAGTTTCATGAATCACTCCAATGCAAAGTCTTTCTTGTCCTTGGACCTAAGGAATTTTGTAATTGTAGGGTTATGATCAATCACTTTGATATTCCATAAGAAAGGCTACTAAAGAGCTATAGTTATTAAATTCTCTGTGTTCCGTGATTATTAGTGATTCTATACTTTTGGAAATGCCCAATAAGGGATTTGCTTTCCTAGGTAGTCGTCTTCTTAGGTGAATAAATAACTTTTCTACATAGGGGAAAGTTGCCAATACTTGAATGGAACAAAAATGCCCCTTTTAATAATGGATTTTTATGACTAAAATGATCATTACCTTATTTACATGGAAAATAAAAGAATATGGTAAATGTACTTACTTGAGTAAGTCTTTCCTGGAAAACACTTACCCGGATAAGTGTATTTACCCAGATAAATAACTTTCCAAAAATTAAGCAGGGCCTTAGATAACATTAGGATGAATAAGGAAAGAATCTTAGTTGAACTTGGACTCTTAGAAAAGAATCTTAATTATACTAGGACTCTAGTATTCTAATTCCAAAGGAGTCTAGAGAAATAACCTTTATGGCACTAGGCCTCTCAGAAAAGTTTTGTAGGGCTTGTGCTACAATGTCTTGATTGAATTGGTTATCCATAATCTGTCCATGTGATTCTTGGTTCAAAACAAAGAATCACAACCAGCACCGAACTTAAAAGAGTTTTAAAACAAGAACTTTTACGTGGTTTCCCAACTAGAGTATGATTCTTGGTTAAATCTCATTTGATGGTGATAGGTCTAAACAATGACTCTATAGTGGTGTTCCAATAATTGGATTTAAACACTGTAATACAGAAGGATGGAATTGCCAATTTGTTTTTCATGAAAGGGGCTAATGTGATAATTTTCAAGACCTAGGAATTTAATTGTAAATGTGATCATTTTTAATAAGTCTTTTTAATCTACACAGATTAGAGAGAACGGATGAATAAATCCAATTTGGTAGAACATATCAGTGTTTTCAAAATTGGATTGGACCAGAAAAACTGGGAATCACTCGTTTCACCCCCAAACCACTTTTTGGCCAAAAACCGTTGATTTGGTCAATGAATTATTGACTCGAACAGTCAAATCATTAAACCAAACAATGGTTTTTTGGCTGTTTTTATTTTTTAATTAATTAATTAGTTTATTTTTTAGTTAGAACAGACTATTCATTCAGACTAAACGGTCGAACCGTTCAACCCAAAAACCGATCCCCAGAACAATTCCCTATGCGGTCCGCTTTAAAAAACCTTGATACATATACAAGGTATCTATTTTGAAAACGTAGTCCTTATGGAGTAGATACCCTAATTGATATTACACTCCCTTAGGACATCCACCACAATGGACAACTCGTACAACTTATTCGAATGCCTAATAAATCCAAATTTGAAAGCTAAGTTGTAGTGGACAAAGGGAGCAATATGACTTCTGTTATAGAAATCAATGTGGCATGTTGAATCGCACATACTAGTGGACATTTTAGATTAATAGCAACCATTGAACGTGAGGAGATTAGCTATTAACTCATATGAATTAAAAAGAATTTTAAAAGCATAATCAAATACACCATGAAGATCTTGAGTTTATGGTGAATTTGATTGCTCAACTTTGTTATATATATTCTCACTTTCACACTTTACATTATGGGATTTAATATCCACACCATTATCCCCAGCAAAGCTACTAAGTTAAACCCGTTCATTTTTCTTAACACTAGTCTAGTAATGTTTTTTTTTTTTTTGGTGAAGTGTTGCCCCTTAATCTCTTTTTTCCCTACCAATATATAATATTCAAATGATCAATCAGTTGATTATTTGTTTGTTAGGTACCATCCTGAACTTGCCCTATCATGCCATTGTCTCTTTTGGAGTTGCAGGGTGTAAATTGATCGAATTCGAATCAAATCAATCAATATTCGAATTTGAATATGCTTAGAAAATTCAATATCTGAACAGGGGCGGAGCCAGGAATTTTTTATGAGAGGGGCCCATACTTATGAATGGGCCATAGGAGGGGCCAACCATTTGGTGAAAAGTGAGGGAAGGGAGGAATCTTACATAGAAAAAATGTATTCAGTGTGCAGATTTCTACACCATAGGGAGGGCCATGGCTCCCTTGGGTCCCCTCCCTAGATCCGCCCCTATATCTGAGTTCGATTTGATATCTGACGGATATTGAAAATTAATATTCGAATTTGGATTTGATTAAATTTTTGAATATTTGAATTTGATCAATTAATTATTTTATTTAATTAATAAATATATAAAATAAATATTTTATTTATATAGAGTATATAAATATATAAATTATTTATATAATTTAATTATTATATAAAGCATTTAAATATTTTACATATTATATATAAGAATTAAATAATCAGCCAAATTCAGATATCTATCGAATCGAATGAGGTCATATCCAAATTCGAATACGATTAGCTAACCGGTATGACTAGGATATCCGAATTTGACCAATTACGATATTCAAATTATCCAAATTCAATTCGATTATGTTGAATCTCAAATTCAAAATTGGATTTTCGAATACCATTGACACCCCTCAATAGACATTAGTAGAAAGACAATATTAATAATACGTGCATATTAGGCTATACTATCAGATATTATCTTTACATGTTTGCTGTAAGTGAGCTCCCAACTATATCTCCTCCATTCCTGATGACCGCACTGCTATTTGCACCACCCTTATCTTTAGTTTTCTTGATAAACATTCTCCTGAATATTTCTATGAGGTCCTGTTTGGTTTGTGAGAATAGGGGTCTGGAATTGGAATCAGAATGTCTTATTCTGATTCCAATTGTTTGGTTGGACAGAATTGGAATCCCATTCCCATTCCTGGTGGAATGGCATTCTCCCATTTGAGGAAATGGTCATTCCCTCCTCCTCTCTCGGGAATAAAATCTCATTCCAACTGATTTCACTGTCCATTCAAATTCGTATCTAAACCAAACAGACTATGGGAATAGATCATTTCAATTCCAATTTCAACTACATACCAAACAAACCTTGAGTTGTGATTTTGATTGCCTTCTATTTTCCTCATTCCTAGCAGGAAGTCTCTAGTGTGGCTTTGCTTAGCTTGAAATCATGGTCTGTACCTCTATGTTTTTGAGCTTCCTCCACCAATCTCCTGGTTTTCACTACTATCCCTTCCTTTGAGCATGGACTATTTATGTGCCCAATCCTTCCACATTTGTAGCAGAACTCCACCAATCTTCCTTAGTGAAAACCTACATACTAATACATAGGTATAGAGCAAAGATACAAAGAATCAAATAAAGAAAAAGAAATGTTTCTAGCTTAATGGAATTAAATGAAGAATGGGAGGTAAGAAAGTATCATAAATATTTCTTTGTGGGTATAATCTAGTTTGATTCATCAATGGAAAATGATGCATCTTGAACCAAATCAAGCGCTACCAATGAGTTTGCTACACTAGTAACCATGAAGCTTCCATGGTCTGCATCTTTTTGAATATATCCATTGGTGTGGCTTTGATTGGGACCAAATGTTGTTGAGCCTTGGCTCTCCAAATAAAATGTTTATTTTAAAGACCTTAATCAATAGAGATTTGGTATGGAAATTAATTAGTTACCATTTGAGGTGTAAAGCGGTTAGCAAGGTTTAATTGGCCTCTGACTCTAAGGCAAAGACTTCACAGGATCCTTCATTCCATAGGATTGAGATAGACTAGCTCCCCAGGACCAGACCAGGTAATCAATCATGCAAGAATACAAGGATCCATGTATCCAACTGTTGTTAGACTTTGATCAGACCGGATGGTTGAACATTAATCCAAACTAGAACTAGGAATGAGCAGGAGGCAACCGGTTTTGAGCTGCTTGATTTTTGTTTTTTAATTTTTTTGGTTGGAAAATGTTGACTTGGTCAAACATATCTTAGATACATGTATCAATTATGACCTCTAATAAACGGTTGAATGATCTAACCGGGTTTACATCTGGGTCTGAGTCTGACACAGATATCAGTGGGGGTTCTAACTTCTAATTTGACTAAAAAGCACCTGTACCTGTAGACTAGGCGGTCGAACCAATGACTCAACAACCTTTCTGGGTCCTGCTTAACTGACGGCTAGCTTTCACAGTGGGAACGAACCAACCGGCCAGTTACCAGTAAAACCGTGACCCAATGAGGATTCCGGCTTTCTGTCCGATCTGAATCTGACAACGTTGCCCTAAAAAGAAGTCAGTCAGTAATCAGTATGATAGAGGAGGGTACTGTGTGTCTAGGAAAAATGATTAATACATATAATAACTAAGAAAAGAAAAATAATTAATAAATCAATAAAAAAAAATTTTGGGGGGGACGACTGAAAAGGCTAAACTAAATGGTGTATGGTGATAGGGCCTCAAAGAGGTGGTCGACTTTTTCTTCCCCAAGAACGTTCTTTACTTACACCATCCAACACATGAGCACGTGAACATGCAAGAGTCTGAATAAAGTTGTTTTCCCACTCATGGCTAGCTTAAGCATATATGTCTCCTTTTCTACAGCCATGTGATGCACTAGTGCATGGACCCATATTACCTAATTAATAAGTCCCACTATCCATATCTTACAGCCCGAATATATATCTTCATGATCAAATGATTTCAAACATATCAAATTATTCTCCTCTCCGTCCATTACCCACCCATAAGTGTGGTGGTATTCCTTTTCATTCATATTGCAATGTATCGATGCATATTGTATGATATTTATCGGTTTTTAGGATTATTGATATATTGAATATTTAAGAAGTAGGCCTATGTAATAGATTCAAATGTTAATATTTATTCATCAATCTTAGGTTGCGTTTGTTTTCGGTGTAAATACTTATATTAAAATAAGAAATTAATAGAATATTGAAATGATAAAAATGCTTAATAACGATACTTTGAACCGGGTTTTGACCCGAGATCTGATGATTTGATAGTGATGGGTCTAGTGGGTTGGATCAAGAATCCAAGAATCCAAATAATCCCTATATATCCTCCCTTGTAGCTAGACATGGGGCAGTAGAGTATATGGGTAGCTAGGGGCAAAGGCAAATGATATTGGTGAATGAATTTGGCAGTTTAGAGTTGGTATATATGCAGGGAAGAGGCAACTTATTATAGCAGTTTCCACTCAAAAGGTGTCCTGTTGCCACATCGGCCATTTGATCTCATTAAAAAGCTTCACCCTAACTGCCTCTCACGTCTACACTGTTTCAGGACCTTGTACAAAGAAAATTTACCAGCAGAGGATGGGGACTGGGGAGCCCACAACAGTACCTGCAGCCATTCTAGAGTGTTGCCCATCTGACAAACAAAATAGTCTTGTTATTAGTTTTACTTATTAATTTCCTTATGGTAATAGGCGCGCGCCTATCTGACAAATAGTTTGGATTGGGCTTGTCATCTCGACCCCGACCCCGACCCGACCATTCTATGGACGTCATGATTCTTGATTGCCCAGTGTTCTGTTGCACCCTCTGCACTTGTTGCGCTTTGCTTGCCAAAGGTACTGATGAGTGTATGAGAGGCATCATGGGTTTATTCTGTATTTCCTATATTGACTCACTCATTCATATATAGATGCTTTGGTAGATCTCTTTTAACCGATTTTGTTCCCACACTGTCTATCTGTACTTGTTCATGTTTTTACTGTCAGTAAAAAATATTTCAACTTATACAATATAATTAATTCACAAGACCTCTCTCTCTCTATATATATACTACTACAATGTGGGTCTAGAGATGAAACATAAATGGCCAATCCACCAGGGCCCCACTTTTTGATCTATGATCTGGAGTGACTTCATCTCACGTGGCCAAAATACAAGGGGTGTCATTTAGCAAAGGGATCTAGATGCATGGACTGTTGTTAGAGAGTACGTTATAATAGATGTTGCTTTTCTCTCTTTCTTTCTTTTTTTTTTCTTGCTTCATTTGACTTCAAATCACTCAATCACCAGCTTTTTCAAAAGCATCTCCCTTTTGAAAAAAAGGGTAAATGTTTCCATACGGCTGCTACAGTTTTTTACTGTGTCTGCATTTGAATAAAGGGTGCCTTGTGCTTTACCCCCCATGCATAGTTGGTCTTATTTACAAGTGTCAAAGAGGCACCCAAATCAAGGGTGGCCCCTAATTGTACAATTGATCATTCTGAAAGGCAATATGATGCATTGATCATATGGGCTGCATTTAGATCATTGAATGCTTTACTAATATAATGTGGGGGTAGGGGTGTCAATTGGACTGGATTTGGTCCAATCCGGTTCGGTCGAATGTGAGTCCATTATAAATGGACCGGGTTCAATCTAATCTAGTGAATATTTTGAATCAATTTGGACCGGTCCAATTCAATGTTTAGACCATCCGATCGGTTCAAATTCATTTTGATTTAGATTGGTTTCAATTGAAACCCGATTTATTGGCACATATATTCTTATCTTATATCAATGGATCAGATATTGGCTTAATTCAACCCAATCCAATATAAATTTCTTACAGACAGACCAGGTCCAATCCAATCCAATAAATATTTTGGACCAGATTGGTTCAATCCAATATGTCTTGTTGGTCCGTCCAATCCATCCAAATTGATTTGGACTGGATGGGGTCCAATCCAAAACCGGTCCATTGACACCCTTATGTGGGGGTGAGGGTAGGGGTGCATGTCAATGGACCAGTTTTCAATTGGATTCCATTCAAACCAAAATCAATTTGAATGGATTGAACGGACCAACAAGACATATTGAATTGGACCAATCCATATTTATTAATAGTCCAAAGTATTTATCGGATTGGATTAGATTGGATCTGATCCATCCATAACAAATTTATATTGGATTGATTGGGTTGGATTGAACCAATATCTAATCCATTGATAGAAGATAAGAATATAGGCATCAATAGACCAGGTTTAATTAGATTATAATTAATTTAAATTAAAACAAATTTGAAGAGATTGCACGATCTAGACATTGAATTGGACTGGTCCAAAATAATCCATAATATTCACCGGATTGGATTGGACCTGGTCCATTTGTAATGGACTCATATTGGATTAGATCGGATCGGTCCAATTGACACCGCTAGGTGAGGGGGTCCAGTCATTTGTAAATCCATGGAATTAGGGCAGCAATAGAATTTAATTCCATTTCCACTCAATTACCATGCATGTCTTTGGAGTTATAACTATAAATTGATGTCCATTTGTCCCAATTAAAATTCAAACCCGATCTGATTAAGGTGATTGATATTTGATCCATTCATATATTATTGGTGGGTCAAATATGGATCTATCTCAATCCGATCTGATATGAACGAATACCGTAATATTTAAATATGTATTTTTGCATACTAAAAAGTCATAGGTTCAAGTGTCATAAAAGTCATCATTTTAACTAATTTTATTCAAATAATATACAACATATCAGATTAATTTTTTAGTTTATTTTATTAATCATGTAATATTCTGATCATTTTAGTTTGATATGTTAAGGGCATTCTATATCCAAATCCTTCTCCAAGTCCCATCTGAATCCAATAGATAATATCCAATTCAAATTTAAAAAATAGCAAATAATCAAATTGAGTTCTAGGTAGATCCAATCTGATCTGATTCATTTAAATCCATTTTCGGAGTATAATAAGTAATATGACAAATCCATATGCCCAATTAAGAAAACAGATTTCCACCAACCCCCTTGGTAAATTTTGGTTGTGCTCAGTTTTAAAAGAAACATAAAGAAAATATGATAAATTAGACAAATCAAGTTCCTGCAAATATGGTTGTTTCCATATTGACCTCATTCAACTTCTCAGTTAAGCTGCGTTTGAGATGAAAAGCATTTGAAAATGCAATAACAAAAGCTGCAAAACATGAGATCATAATATATAGTGGGGTCACCACCTAAAATCTAAGTCCTACTTTCTTCTCAACAAATAGAGTGGCACAAAACAAGGTTTTAAGATAATAAAGTATTGGTCACAAAGAGCATCACATAACCGTTTATTTATATGGAATTTTCAGCTTATTTCCTATTTAAAATGATAAATGGAAAAAGGTAAAATCTGTAGTGCATTTTATAGAAATTTCTGCGACATAACTCAAATACGAACAAATCAATGATAAAGTGATACATTGCAGTGACACTTTTATTATTGTTTAAGTCTTTAATGATAAATATATCTTGTGAAATATGAACCAATGAAAAGTATTTCATATCATAAAATAGTTTAATTCTTGAGAAATAGGTTATTAAAAAACCATTGAATATGATGACATTCATGAGATCTTAGATAAATTTTCCATAAAGTATGTAAATGTAAAAAAAAAATTAATCAACTCTTACAATAAAAATGAATTAGGGTTCTAGATCCTAAAGGTGTTCCTCTACCCTCTTTCACAAGGAGTTTTCAACTAAATTTTGATAACAAAAGCTAATCCCTTTAGGATCATAAGAACTAGACATTCAAATGATACTTAATACCAACCAACTTAAAATGTACAATTGGGTGCTGGGGAAGCAGTAGAAAAGACTAGGAGAAAGAAACCAACCAACTTAAAAAGTACAATTGGATTGCTTCATTGGGCAATCTAGATAAATCATGAGAGCAACTATATATATATATATATATATCAAACCTAATATGAACACCAATTGGATTTTACAAGTTTTTTTTTTCAATTTTCTAAATTTTAAAGAAAATTTTTGAATTAATTAAGAGAATTGGTTTCCCATTGTTAATAAGGTTCATTTGTGATGAAGAAATATAATAAAAAATGGAAAAGAAATGTAGATGACATAGAACTCCACTTCTGAACCACTATGTGAAAACAAACAAATAAAAGATCCTATGTGGCTAAATATGGTCATATCTCACCAAAAGTTAATCCTTTTAGGATCATAAAGAAAAGACACTCAAAAAAACAAATAATACCAAAGTTTTAACCTATTGGCAAAGTAAGACTACTGTACAAGATTCCATTCAACTCTCCCAAACAAAAGTACAACTGGGTGCTAAGGGAGCACTAGAAAGGACTAGGAAAAAGAAATCACCCAATACAGAAAATGCCATTCTAGTTCAAGAGAATTGCTTCATTGAGAAGTTTAGGTAATTCATCATACCAACATAACATATTGCATTGAATACCAAACCCGAGGTTAGATGATGAATCCATCCATCTTATACTTTATGCAAAGAAAGTTCCAAAAATCCATTCTAGGGTAAGGCTTGAATTCTGCCCTCCATGAATTCTAATTATCTTGATTATTATTGGAATTAATTTCATTTTATTTCCTTTAATTTCTATTTATGTTGCCTTCTCTCTATATAAAAAATTTTGCTTTAATTGAGAAATGTAATGTTTCATCTAGGCCCTAGATAAAAATAAAAGGGAAGAAACTTGTAAAATGCTAGTTTACTACTATCACAAACCTGTGGCATTTAATTGCATCTTTGTTTTTCATTCTGGATATGTATTACATATATATATTACTTAAATCAACAGTTCTTCCATCCTAATTAGCAGTGTTCCTTAAACCTACTAGGCAAGTTTGACCTCTAACAGTAGGTCTTACCTATAAAACCTAATTTACTTTATAGAAGATCATTTCTTTTAAAAACAAATTCATTTCATATCTATTCAATCCAACCAGTACCAAGACAAAATATCTGTCAATGTCCTCAATTTTAATTTAAAACTGATTCATTCTTTTGCATTTTCAAACTATTAATTAATTTCTTTTCTCTTTTTCCTTTTTCCTACTAAGGTGCTTGTACATCTCATATTCTAGCTTTACCATGTTTTATTTGGTTTTCTACTTTTCTCCATGCTTTATTCCTTGTTATAAGGACTGTTTATCCAAATAGTTTCTTTTCTTTGTTTTTATCCTTGAAAACTTTGATGCCAATTCCTTATTACTAATTAATTGAACTATTTACTGAAAAGTGTTTTGCTTTTGTTATAAAACAAAAGTGCATTTGAATCACCAGTCTAGTTATCCAATAGGTATGAGATTTGCTATAACAGTCCCAAATATTCCTTCTAATAGAATATGATAAACAGAACATCCTGGGTATAATCCTTAGATGGGGAAGTTTCAAACCTCTACTTAGATGATATATTATTGGGATAAGGACTAATCAATGACAACTTCCCTATCTATGGCATGTTTGTCCCATCTTGATTGCCTCCTTGTCTGGTGAATCATGTACCTTGTCCTACCCCTAAGTATGCCATGGAAAAAGAAAATAAAAATAAAAAAAAGGCGACTCATTTTCTTATGTTCTCTTAGCATTCTCTCAGTCAAGAAGTGGATTGCTGGAATTGGATTTGATGGACAAGTAGCTCTAGATGAATCTCTAGTCTACATAGAACAGGATGAGAAAGGGTGATATATATATTTAATATTCAAATCTTAAATGGAGTCTCTATATCCATTTCCAAATTCCAATACAAATGTTTTGCAATAATAGATAGTCCTAGTGAGCTGCAATGATGCAATCACCTCCATGCAGATCTGTCTCGAATCCCTAAGTTTCTCAAATAAGAAAGAAAGAAAGAAAGACTTGAATCCCTAAGAACCCTAGTTATCTTCTCTTTTCATTTTCTGGGGTAATGTAGTTAAGCTTAATTAACTTGAATCTAATTACCCAATAATAATTGAAGGAGTATATGAGCCCTAATTAAAAATTCTGAACTAACAGTTCTATAAAGAGGACTTCATGGGTATCATTGTCAGAGGAGATGACTCAAGGGAACATCTTCTAACTTCATCGTTTGGCAAGCACATATTTTTAGATTAGGACTTATCAATAATTTTTGTTTTCTTTTTTCTTTTTCTGAATCTAAATCACATGACTCAGATTTGTCTAATGTTCAGTCCAAACTTCAGAATGCACCCTGTTAGAAGGGTCAATGGGTCCCCCTCTAATTGAATGCCCAACATGCCGGGCCCTACTTAACAGGGCCTGGGTTTGAAAACATTAGATCCGAATTCTAACCAGGCCCATTGATTTGACTTTTAAGACCTGTTATGAATCGGGTCCAGCTCCAAACCTGATTGGCATGTATCAAATTAAAATACAAGTACCTGAATATTTCATATACAGGGAGAAAATTGCAACCAATTTCTTTTCTTTTATATAACTGCATGAAAGATTATTAATTTTCATTTACCCATTTACTGATTTACTTCGCTCCTGCATCATGCCTTGACCCGACCCAAACACGAATGAGACCCATATCCCAATTTTTTTGATAATCCAAAAAATCATATTTGAACCACTATTTATGGCCCTTGATCTTAATGGATCACAATTATAAAGAATGGGCATACCTACATTATTATAGTCTCTCCCTTTTGCCAAAACTTGTACTTCCAGCCTATGTACTGATTACTTGGCACCTGCAACATACATTGACCCGACCCAAACCCTATTGGGACCCATACCCGAATATTTTAATAACCCAAAAAAAACAAAAAAACATCATTGAACCTCTGTTTATGTCTTGATCTTGATGGATCACATACCTACATTATCATATCCTCTTCCTTTTGCCAAATCTTGTAGTTCCAACATGAGCATGTACCTATTACTTGGCTCTTGAATCATACCTTTACCCGATCCAAACCCTATTGAGACCACTATTTATCGCTTTGGATCTTGATGGATCACATCTATAAAGAATGGTCATACCCACATTATTATATCCTCTCCCTTTTGTGGCCAAACCTTGTAGTCCTAACATGAGCTTTTACTCCCAAATTTTCCAATTACATATAAAGCTTCCCTTCATAGTGTGAGCTTTTCCAGCCCAAGACCCTTATAAAAATCTCACTTTCAGTTCTGCTTTCAGCCAAATTAATTAAATATTTACTAAATTAAAAAAAAAAAAAAAAGTGAAGCAAGATCAAGACCCATATCAGAGAACCCGAGACCCAAAGCAACAAGATCAAATGAAGTCAAATACTTGACGTGAAATTGACTTTACCCACAAAGAAAAAAAAAATAGAAAGGAAAAGCAAAAGTTCTTACTCTGGCAGCCGTGGGAGACACCCATCAAAGGCTTCACACGTGTGATCCCACAACTAGAAGCACACGGTTCTCGAGGGCACACATGTGGGTCCAAGTGGGTCCATTCTTTTTTCTTACCCGACCCATATCGCCCACTCGATCCCCCTCCATAAAACATATATAAAAGCAAAAGCTTTTTCAAGTCAGGCAGCCTCGTGCAAGAATCATGACCTCACGCCACTCCTCCACCACCCTCGTAACCAAGGCCCAAAAGAGACAAAAAGCAGAAGTGGCACGTGTAAGGCAACTTTACTCACGTGCTGAGACCGTTAAAACGGCCGTTAGTTAAGTGGGTTTGACGCCGTGAGTAGATTCTCCGGCAGGCTACACTACAACCAGCACCCTTACAAGAGAACATAAACGCTGGTGTCGTCATCATGACGGCCATAATTAAAACACGTCAAATCCACCTGTCTTCTTCCTGACGCCTTAAACCCTAAACACAAGGGATTTGACGCTTTCTCCTTCTTCTCTTCATCTCTTTCGGGAAGCAAAGGCAAAAGACCATCTTCTAGGGTTGTCCCATCTTATAACATGGAGACAAAACCTATTCGATCATCACACGTGGCAGATGCCAAAAGGATTTTTGATTCCCACCTTTTGGTGGGCTCTGGTGGGCCTTTGATGGGCCTTGTGTAAGGATGGGTGACGTTGTTGAGGGTACAAGGGTGGGCTTGATCAAGGGAGTCGGACCGACAGCCCTGACTGGCTCCACCCATCTCCACCGCTGGCGTCTCATAAGCACCACTCAGTGCTACAATCACTTGGCATTTTCTAGGTCTGAAGAAATTTGGCTCTTGTCCTTGGTTTTCTTAATTCTTTCATTCTTTTGTTTTTCTCTCTTTGCTTCTCAAACAAATGAATGAATCAAGCGAGAGTGATGTAATGAATAGTGCTTGGTATTGTTTTTTCTTAATCATTTCATAAATAATACTGCTTCGTACCAGATGCCCCTGGTCTGAATATGGTTTTCGTATCTCAGACCAGGACTCAAATCCCATATTAACCCTTTAACCATTGACCACTGTATGTTTTCCCACTACAAACCTTGAAGCAAAAACAAAACAACGATTCATATTCTTGCACATTACATCTAATGTGAAGTGATAAATTACTTATCTTGGCATGGCCATCCTTTACCCATGAGATCCCTAGCTCTAGCTAGCTGTGTTTGTGTTATTCATTCATTGATGACTACAAAATTGAAAATCCATCCCCAAGAGAAGAAGAAGAAGAAGAAGAAAAAAGCATTTCTCCATACCCTCAAAACTGTGAATTTATTTCAATTTTCGAGCCAATGAGTGATGAACAAGATAAGGTTTCCACGGTTTATTTGACAAGATCACCCCGTTCTCTAACATCTGAGGCATGGCCAGCCGTATAAGAATTTTGTTGTGTTCTATTACAGTCATTCAAACTTCTAGTGGGAATTGCAAAAGATTCTAAATTATTTTGTCCATAAGCAAAGTTTGTTCATCACAAATTCTACAACATGGAAACATGTTTGGCAGTGATAAAATCGACTAGAAAGTACTATAGACTGTAAATGTTGCACATCAATGGCTGTAAAATGTTTTGCCCCTAAGTTCTTAAGTTTTATGCTTAAGTATACAGTAATCTTGGAATGCAACAATTACAGCCCAAATATGCAAGATTTACAACCTTACAGTACTGTTTTCACAGTATTAGTACAGCAATATAGACCTGTCAATCTCTCATATGGAATTGATCTTTTTTCATTTAAGCTTATGTTTTGAGTTCTCCATCTTTTTCTGAGGAGGATTATTGTATGCTTTGGTTGCAAGAAGTGAGACTTCTTTCAATTGAACATTAATTGGAAGAGATTTTAACTTGTCTTTTTTTTTCCATATCTAAGATTTATTTATTTATGTTTTCTTTTAAACAATGAGCACTTTATCCCGCAATTTATGATGGTTAGCCACACTCTGACATCAGATGTAAGTTAAATAATGAATCAGGATCCTCCGAGATCCTCTCTTTAATATCCTCACTGAAATCATCCCAATACAGACATGGCAGTCTTCATCTGTGTAGTCAAAGGCACTTGATCCTCATTGCTCATTAATGGGTATAATGGGTGAATGCCCATTTGTCTTCACTATTGGGTTATTTATACAAGGATATATCAAAGGATCTTGTTAGAAGAATAATAGTTTATTATTTGAATAATTTTATTGAGAATTGCACAATGCATTTAAAATAATAGTGGATATTAAGATTTGTAGACTCCAATTGCAAAGTAATGTGGGAATTCTACTTTTAAGACCATCTACAACAGATCTGTAACAATTTGAAGGGGCTAGATTGGGGTAGACCAAAAAGAACTTAGGTAGAAGTAATATGAAATGATTTTTAAATACCTGTAATTTATAATTTAGCAATAGATATGGCACTGAATAGTAGGAATGGTGAAACAGGATTAATGTAGCCAATCCAATAGGGGTGAGGGTTAAAATCGAAAATTCCAGTTTCAATTTTTTTGGTTTTTGGTTAAATTAGTTCGGTTATTTCGGTTTTTGGTTAATTCAGTTTTCGGTTTTGATTTTTAGAATTAAAATTTCAGTTAACCGAATTAACCAAATTTTTTATTATTATATATAATATATAATATATAATATATAACATATAATATATTTATATATTTATATATTTATATATTAGTATATAATATACTGAAATTTGATTTCATAATATATAATATATATAATAGGGTATATATTATTAAAATTCGGTTTTAACCGAAATAACCAAAATTTTCAGTTTTGGTTATTTTGGTTTTTCTAAATTTTGATTTCGGTTCAGTTTTTATTTTTTTAGTTCGGTTTTTAAAATTTTGATTTATTCAGTTCGATTTTTAACTGAATAAACCAAATGCTCACCCCTACAACCCAAATTAAATAGAATAAGCCTTATGATATGGAAAAAAATAGATTTTAACTCAGAGCTCATTTGAAAGGGCTTCAGCATTATTGACTGAGCTGTTGTAGAGAAACTACCCAAGATAGCTTCACCAGAAATTTGATTTTGTAGCTCGTAAAAGCTTAGCTGAAAATAAGTTACCTAAGATAGCTTCACAACTTTCCAGGTTTCTTAGCTCAGGTAACCCAAAATCTCTTGCACGAAAGCCCTTTAAATGGACATTGAGTTTCTTTTTTGTAACAAGAGTCCAACTACTTGTAAAAGCCGTATAATAAATAAAAAATATAATCAATTTCATTAAAGACATCACATTGTCTCCATTTTTCATAAGTTGTACTTATTAATCATACTAAAGACCTTAGCAACATCAAATATATCACCTGTACGTCTCATTTTATCACTAGTTCAGTTTTTTTTATTTTAAATTTTGTGTTGTAATAAGAAAGTAACAAGTTCTTATTTATATATATACTATTTTGAAAGGATACCAAGAGAATGAACCATGATGAAGATGGCCTAGACACAATGCTAAGAAGGCCTAAACCCTGTTTTTTAATATAATATAATGTCTGGTTAGTTCCTCAAAGCTCATTTCACCATAGCCTGGACCAGCATTGTGTAATCATGTCTCCTCTTTAATCATTTTTTCCTTTCTTAGGAAAGTAAATAATTAGTAATTATACTTAATAAGAAAATTAACTGATGAAAAGAGGTTTTAATTGGAAGTCTCTTGTATGATGCACAAAGACACATAATTGATCAATGTATGACAATAATACAGTATGGGAGAAGTTAGTACACTAGATCTGGGTTCAAATCTCGTCCTCTCCTTATATCGACTGACCACTGACCAGTTTGTCTGCTACAAAACAAAAATTAAAAAAATAAAATAAAAGAATAAATCAAACTCTTATTTCTAGACTGAAATGACAAAATACCTCTGAATGGACTTCATGTCGTGCAATGCATGATTGAAAATTTCATTCTAGTCTGTGATGTGAAAAAAAGAAATAAATTAAAAAGAATAGTACCTATAGGAAATTTTATTGAACTCTTATTGCCACCAAAGGCAAAGAGGATTAATTCTCTCTATTGAATACTGGAATAATTCAAGCCCATCTTGCCTATCCTTAAAATCTATTGTCTACTTATTTTTCTTGTTATAATCAATTATTAATTAGTTTTTAGTAGCTAATTATAAGCTAATTAAGTGGTAAAAATGGTATTCAAGCATAGGATTGTGTATAATGCAGGAGATTTCATAATTAGTTATATATATATATATATGACAAAAGAAAAGTTTGGATAGAATATTCCCTATATCAGGTATATCGTATCATATCTTTTAAAGGTCGATGTGCTTAATTCAAGGGGTTTTAAGAATACCTTTTATTCTATAATAAAAGAAATAAAACTAAAATTTGAAAAAAATAAATAAAAAGTGCATTTTTCAAAGTATCAATCAATACATCCCTTTGATATTTTAAACCTTGATCATATATACATAATAACGGATTACTTTGCTTTAATTTGTTTATAAATTTCCATGTAACATTGTTCATTAAAAAACAAAATAAGCCTTTGCATTTTTTAAGCTTAAAATTTTCAACCCAATGAATGACAAACAAATTAAGCTTCTCAAGACTTACTGAATGAGAGTGATCAGCTCATTGGACCATCCCCTTTTGTAAAAATATACAAAATTGACAAAAGCATGTTTGGTATGTAAGGAGACACTACCTTACAGGCCACAGTACTAGCTTTTTTGTTGTGCTAGTACTGTAGGCAATCAAGTTTAACCTAAAGTTACAATGTTGTAAAATGTGGTCAGTTTACTGAGTTGTAACTGAAGAACAAACTTAGGATTCTCATCTGTTGTAGTTCTAAGAACTGGGTGAGAACACTTCTCTTATAAGACACCCAATAATTCTGGGAGGGTTCAGAGGAAATTTTGCATGGCCCTGTTCAAAGGTGACATGAACAAACAGAGAAATGGAGAGAAGAGATGTCCTTTTGAGTAGTGTTCACAATCATAATGTCTATTGTATTCATTTAGATGGTCAGGAAAACAAAAATCTACTGGAGGGTTCAGAAGAGATTCTAGAGGTTGGAGGCCATGATCATGGATTTATGTTGAATTTTTGACTTTGGAGAAGCTCCAAAGTTTTACCCGTTGAATGGTGGGTCCTCTCTTTGCCTGGGCTCCACATCTGAGACCCTTGTCCTTCTGGAATGTCATCACTTGTCTAGAATAATTGTACGATAGAATCACACCACGTCCCTATTTACTCTTGTATTGGGTCTACCTCCTTGTTCACCACTTAGGTACCTTATGCATCATCTATTTGTTTCTGCTAAAGGCCAGGTTTTTATTTTTATTCTTCTTTAGTATTTAATCAAGATCAAAGTTAGAACTTATAGGGTAAATCTTGGGTAGCTGATTGGTGAAAGAATAGTTGGCTTTGGATATCTCTTCCAGGTTGATTTCTGATGATTAATTAAAGGATTTGGTGGTTTATTTAGAGTTATCAAGTGTGTTAATTAACTATTGTTTGACTGTAATTAATTAACCTTTAAAAATTCATTATACTACATTTTGCATTTTGTAATACTAGCCTCTCTTTTGTTTCTTAATAAATTAAGTAGAGACATTGTTTAATTGCAGAGCTAACTAAAGTGCCATTAAGGAAGAAGAAATCAGATCAGATAATTAGGATATAAGATCAAAACCCATCTTTCCACCAACTCTCTCTCTCTCTCTCTTTATATATATACATATATATATATATATATATATATATATATATATATATATATATATATATATATATATATATATATAWWATATTTCTGTGTGTATGTGGTTTGACTAGTCGCCACTTGATGGAAGATGTGGACAGAAATGAATGGAGAGTGGGGGCCTTGGAGTGTTATTGGAAGTGGGATATTTCCAAACACAATATTCTGAGATTGTCTTGTCTAAAAGGGGCCTCACCTCACTGATAATTAACTTCACTGTGTGTTGGATATCATTGTTTTTATTTTTTTGAAAGCAAATTTTGATTCCAGTTCCAGCCATGTCTCTCATGTTGCCAGCCTTCTTCAACACTACACCCTTGTCAACACCTCCTCAGTTAATTGAACCCAACCTTTGGACAAATATATATATATATATATATATATATATATCCTCTTAAATAAGGTAATAAATTCAGAAAAAAAAATTATTAATAAAAAGATTCACTACTACTGCAGACAACAATAATACAAGCTAGATCCTGATTCAAAATGGACAGCCAGCAGTCATGAAACTGTTAGAGTTAGAGCTAGAATCATGGCATTGTTCTAAGCTTAGTAAATTAATGGCAGCCAATGAATATGCGTAAAACAAGTCCCAACCACCCAAAATGGAAGGAAATAAAAGAAGGAAGAAAGATGAAAAAAGAAAAGAAGGAAAAGGAAAGAACAGTATTCCCACCAACAGTTGACAAGATAGGTGGGGAATTAGTTCCATGAAGAAATGGGTCGGGTCAATTGGTCTGAACCATACCCGACTGTCAATCCAGTAGTTAAATCATGGGTGGGTAGGGGCCAACCTTTCAGTGACCTAAGTTTGGGAATACAAGGTGTGGTCTGGGTCTTATTTGCTTTAGTTAAAATCTTTGATAAATTATTGGCTTTTGGTTGAAATGTCTAATCAATATGTATGGAGTATAATCATGGGTACTTTGCTCGTTATCTGCTTGGCCAAGGTATGAGTAATCGGATCAGGACAGCGGTTAATTGGCCCCAGATCCGACCCCATTAAGTGTTTGGCATCACAACGCCAGTCCGAGTGGCTTACCCAAATAACAGAATCAAAAAAAAAAAAAAAAAAGGCTTTTATCATAAGAAGGTTTTGGTTATTTGACACTTGATAGTAACTTTTCTTCCTTTTTCAGCCAAACTCAGTTGGTCATTAATAGACATGGACCTTGCCGAGACCAAGCCCATTAGACTAATGCTGTAGTCTTTCTAACTCAGTCCACAAGCCTCAATAATGGGCATCTAATTAAGTTTAGCCCTGAACTCTGCCAAATGAGTGAATCCAAACTTGTC
Source organism: Nelumbo nucifera (assembly GCF_000365185.1). The sequence goes on from NW_010729140.1 coordinate 188,474, forward strand.
TCTGAATGAGCCACTCTTAGGGCTCGTTTGATAATGGCTGAAGCTGCTGAATTGAATGACTTATTGCTTTACTTTTTGTGGATAAAATAACTAAATAATAAAATTATTCAAGGGTATGCAGACCTACACAACTTCAGCTTCAGCCATTAAGGAGTACACAACCTCCTTAAAAGACAAAGCAATAAGTTTTTCAGTTCAGCCACTTGAGCTCCTATCAACAACCTATATGCATCTATCATCCAAACTCCTGAATATTGGTCAGCAACCTTCTGCATTTGGGTACATGAGTTGTCAGTTTCTAGTCTCCAATAATCTCATCAAGTTGAGATACACTCATCGTCAATTATAGAGAAAGTGAGAGAGACCCTCATTGTCAATTATAGAGAGAGCTATTTGAGATTGAAGGGTACAAGACATTTTACAATTAAAGAAAAGCCATGCAATCATCACATGCATACAGACACATACTATTTTCACCAGAAATTCTATGGACAATGGTTCATGGACAAAGCTCTCATACGTAAATACTACAACCCCAGAATGAGTTGGTAAGCTCACATTCATGACAGATCTAGTCTTTCAGGGTCTTCTCCAAAGTCCAAACCAAGACAAGTGGTTGAAACAAAGCCTGACCTCTTAGGATCACAACCTCAGACTGAACTGAATTGAGAACACCTGTGTGTATGGCTCTTTCTTAAACTGATGAGGCCCATAAGCAAGTCATATCATTGGCTTCAATTGGTCCCAACTTCTGATGCTTAGCATTCCATGGGCCTAGACCCACAAGCTATGTCATGTTGTTTTACCAAGATTCCCTCGTCGGCACGACCTTGCACACTGGAATTTGTCCACGACCAGCTGAGGAGTAAACCAGTCTTTGATCGAACTTGAAATGTTTTTTACCATTTAGATGTGTTCGATCGTCGTTGTGCCTTTCGCCGATAATGACCATGAATGCATCAACTCTCTAATTAACCAATTATCCTAGATTGAATGTTCCATGACATGGGGTTCAATATTAATCAATTTCATGTGGATCTAGGTTCCTCACAATTGATGATCAGGGCTTCCTCCTGTTTGATTCTCATGCCATGTCTTGATTCCAAGCCATTGACACTGTGCAAACAACTGATAGCGCATTATCAATTGGTGGGTGCCCCTTGAATTACATTTTTGGGGTTCCAAAATGCTTCAAAGAATTCTCTAGTTTGATCCTTCTTTTTCCATTCAAGGACCACTAGGTGAATGCCCGTACATATAGACACGTTACATTTCAGAACACATTGGGTTTGTTGATGCAAGTGACTGACCACCCATCCCACCTTTTCCCATCTCTCCCCACTCATTCTCTGTTATCCTAGTCTGTTTAAGGGTTGGAGAGTATGTACGTTGTGGCTCATACAGAATTTGGCCCCAATAGCCTCGTCTAACCATACTGGAAAGGGTGTGAAAGAGAGCTTTTTATGCTCCATAATGACACAGTTTTCCTGTGCCAAAAAGCCTGATGGCCTTATGCTTCCATCACATGGGAAGAATAAGCACAGGAAGCATAGAAAATGTTTGATGGTTTAGTAATCATGTCATTCAGCAGATGCTTTAGTTTTATTGAATCATTTGGGCAGAATTACATTGACCAAGATTAGGGTTCTTGCTCTGAATAATCCAGATGTTGGAAATTAAAGAATACTTTGATCAAGACTAAATAAGTGTTCAAAGCTAACCTATGGGCATTCGAAATTGAAATTGTTTGTGGTTTATCTATTCTATGATCTGGTTTCGTCCTATTCTCAAACAGATGATGGGTGATGTTCTTGTTGAGAAACTAATTAACCCATTCATGATAAACCTATATTGGGTTCTGTCTGATGGATACTTGTACATTGACAGTTCCCGAGAGATGATAGAGACTAGGTGAAATATATATATCAATTGTTTGGAGGCAATGAATGAGATTAGACCTAAGACAGTTGTAAGCAAAGAAGAGAGCAGGAAGTGGGCCTCCTGGGCTGAAAAGAAGGTCTACATTGAACAAAGACAACATTGATGCTCCATGTATCGATTTTCTCAATGGGGTTAATTACATAAATATATATAGTAATTCTAATGAATTTTGTTATTTCACAAAACAATCTTTAGTTTTTTTTTTTTTTTGTTATTTTGGATTATAAAAATCTTTGGAAGTAATTCTTTCTTGAGCTTAAAATTCATTCTGAGAATTGATTTTTGGAAATAAAAAATTTAATTTCAAAAAAGAATCATTCTTAGAGAAGAGATTCTTTGAGCTAAATAAATAATTTGGCTTCAAAACATAATCATTTTTAGCTCATAATTCATTCTTCAGATAGTGATTCTTTGGACAAGAATGTTAACCAAACACAGCCTTACAATAGCCTTTGTTTTTAGGACATGATAGCCCAGAAAAGAAACCCTGACCTCTACAGGTTAACATAAGATATAAACATGGGCTTGGGCTCTGGGATTCAAGTTTTCTTTTATATATATATATTTTTTTTTCGTTGTAGAAAAATGTGAGACCCTTCTCCTCCAAATGGACCCAAAAGAAGGGTGTCATTTCCTTTGAAAAATCCTAAAGAAAGATGGACATTTAATAGAGACAACTCATGAACATGGTCTTTGGTGGCAATTGAACGGTGGTGAGAGCGATTGGTGATTAGAACAATGTGGGTCCCCAGCAACGCATGTGTACTGGTTGCCAATTGATGGATTCATTTTCAGTGGCAATTGTATTAAGTGAAGGAAGGAGGAAGAAAACTGATGAGATGTCTGCATTTGGTTGTGGAAATTGAAGATTGTATTGCATTAGCTTTCTGAGAGGTTTCTGTGAGAAAGACCAGACAAATGATGGCCCCAGGAAGAACAGATCAGGATATGGAATTCAAAGCAAGATTTTGTTCTCTGATCATAATAGTGAAAAAAATAGAGTATAAATATTAAATAAAAATGACCTGTTTTTCTTATTTAAATGTTTAAGGACTACTATCAAGATGATGTCTCTTTATGTTTTCTGAGCTCACAATCTCTACATAGATTCATTAATTTAACCCCATTACTAAGGGGGTGTTTGGCAATATGTATAATTTGTTTTTTAATACAAAAAACAGCTGCCACATCAGAAAAAAAAAAAAAAAAAAAACCGATATGGTTTTGCTTATGTGCCAGTTATTTTTGTTTATGAAAAATAAAACCATAATACTGCCAAACATCTACCCCCTAAAATTTTCATTCTAAATAAAAATCAAGGTTTCATAGAAAATAAATATTAGAGGGACACCAATGTACACCTATAAGCATATATATACTAGCACATCACATTGCATAATAAACAAACACCCAAGACAAAAATGGTGATAATACAGTTATTTGTAAACGTAGTCCCTCCAAACACCACATAAAATAAATAAAAGAAAAATATATCAAAAACTTTTGTTTGTACTGAACCAAACATGATTATCTTCCAATATCACTTCATGAGAAAGTATTTAGATTTCCTTCACAGGAAGTACTGCATATGAAAGTTGCAAGATTTCTAACAAATTAGCAACCATACTTTTTTGCTTTTATCACATTCTGATTGTCCTGCTATATTTAATTAATCCCTATTTTAGCTTAAACATACCCTTGGTAATGAGGCTAGAAAACCTCCAACTTAGTGAAGTAGGCTATGTTGGTTTCGGTATCGGTTAAAATCGAATTACCGAGCCGAAAATTTTGGTTTTGGTTTTTTGGTTTGATTTTTGGATAATTCGATTCAGTTAATTTGGTTTTTAATAATTTCGCTTTTTGGTTTCGATTTTCAGATTTAAAAATTTGGTTAACCGAAAAAATCGAATTAGCTAAAATCCATTATATAATATATAATATTTAATATTTAATATTTAATATTTAATATGCTATATATTTATATATTAGTATATTATATATATAATATATTATAATTAAATTAAATTTTATAATATATATTATAGGTTATAATATATAATATTATATATATAATAACTAAATTTGGTTTTTAACCGAAAACCGAACTGAAAATTTCGGTTCGATTATTTCGGTTTTATTATAAATTGTTTCGATTTTGGTTTCATTTTATTATTTCGATTTTAAAAATTTTGATTTATTCGATTCCGTTTTTAATCGAATAAACCGAATGCCCTTACACACAAGATGGAAATCCAAAGTCTTTACTTCATCGTCTTTGAAATAAAAGAAATGACCTATAATTGGACCTAAAAAGTGATTCACCAGGCCTTGGCCCATAATAGCCAAAGCACTTGCCTAGTCATCTCTTTGTTTAGGTAGCATTAATTTGGCACTGCAGAAATAAAGGATTTATCAGTTTGTTGCTTAGTTTAAGATGAGAAGTCTTTTTCTTGTTTTTTTTTTTTTTCATTTTTTTCCTTTTGAACCTAAACCATTTACTCCAATGGAAAAGTGTCTTTCAGTCTTCTTATAGGCTTTGTAAAATGTACATCATTTTTCCTCTAAAACCTAAAGAAGGATATAACAAAAAAAATAATAAATAAATTGCTTATAGTGGATTTCTTTTCAGACCAGAGTTCCAAATACAAAATTAAAAGCAAATTTCTCTTAAATAATAAAAAAAGGAAAGCTGTTTGCTACATCCCTAAATAAGGAAAATGACTCCTTTTTCCTTTTATCTATTTATATTTCCCACATGAAGGAATATCAATATTAATATTGGATGGGAAATTCCTCATGGATAAAAGAAAAAGAATAACAAAACACAGATGCGCTCTTAGTGGGAGGCCCTGCAATTTTTTTTATTTTATTTCAAACTTATCCAAACTGCTGGGTAAGATAGCTCTCATGATCAAATTCAAAAAAACTACTAGATTCATTTTCAATTCCCCAATCACAAGACATGAGTATTCTTTGGAATTATTTAAGTTACAAATTCTGAGTGCATTTCTTTATTATTTTATTATTGTTATTTCTTTTAGTTTTTCACAGAATTGATTTTGAGTTTGTTCTGTGACAAACCAAAAAAGGAGTTTATTTTTTAAGCTAGTTTTGATTCAACTAAGTATTCCAAGGTGATTTCTTTAAATTCTACACCCAACTTATACTCGATTAATCCCATTTTACAACAATTCCATGGCTTATAATTAAGCTCTTCAAAAGTGTTTTTCTGCTATATATGCTTAATTACCAAGAAAAGGATTTAAAAAATAAATAATGGCCGGGTGTGGCCATCACATGGAAGTACTTTCAATAGTATAGCAGCTACTTTTTATCAACATTAATTTTAATGAGTACTAAATAAGAAAAAAAAAGTTACTGCTTAGAAAAGGCTTTCCTTTTTGCCTTTTACCTTTGTTCTTTTGAATAGAGAAAAAAAAAGCACAAAAGCTTATCCAAACAACTCTTAGAAAATAAACTGACTGAGATACTAGAGTGTCACATGTAACAGTTATCTGGTTGCTGGTACTAAGTGATGAGAAAAATTTTAAAAAGAAAAAAAAAATGAAGAAGAAGAAGAAGAATAAAACCACACGTCTAAAGCTACAAATGTGAATACCAAAAAACAAGCGTAAATTACAAGGCTCTCATTGTCTTGGAATTGGAAAGGTAGGTCCTTAGTCATTTCCACCTCTTCTCTGGTTGTGTTCTTAAGTGAATTGGAAGCTATAATGGTTGTTTGAACGTGGGCTAGCTCTAGCTCTTTTTAGAAAGGAAAAACCCCTTTTAGTCTTTAGATGTAAATATTTTGACTTTTGTATTTTCCATAGCTAAATTTCCTTTTCTTCCCTTTGCTTTTTCCTCTGCAAGGTAAGGCTCTCACGTGGTATGTTTTTTGAGACAACCCCAACAAAGACATTATGATATATTAATGAGAAGATCCATCATCCATGCATTACTCTTGCATTTGTTGTTAGGGTTCCATCTCTCCTCAGTGGATGAGTTAGGGTCTGTTTGCTAGTGTTGGGGCTCACCTTCTCTGTCTCTACTGGGGGGGAGAGAGAGAGAGATGGATCCTTCTTTCCAAAGCTTGGATGACATGACTGAGCCAAGTCATAGAAACTTTTTGGTTGTAAATAACAACTTTCTTATCTTTATTCTTTTCTGGTGTGTGACATCCTACCACTCCGAATGCTTTTTGAAGGGTACTTTTTGTTTCGTTTTTTTGTCTTTCTTATGAAATGATCCACCACCATTGTTGAAGTTGATGGGGGCACATGGATATTGGAACCCTAATGCCCTTCTCCCCTTAAAAGGAGAAGCCTTTAAAAGAAAGATTGGCTGGAAAGAAGAGAAGAAAAATATATAAACAAAAAGGAGAAAAGCTGAACAGCCCACACCCTTTTATGTCCTCTTGCATTAGAAAAAGGGCTTTTGACCCATTTTTTTTCTACTCTTAATCTTTTCTTTGAAAAGAAGAATAAAGGCAGAGTGTAGTAGCAAAGATGGATACATGGCTAGAGAGATAAGTGTCAACGACTTTTGGAAAAGAGAAAACCCAAAAAATCGATTTGGGTTGTCTTATTGGTTTTCCTAGAATGTGACAAAGCATATTGAGGATTAACTGTATGTGGCCATTTTGGTTTTATTATTGCCTTCCTTCTATAAAGGGAAAATAGAAAATGGACCAAGAGATTAGAAGGATCCCACCTCTTTCATGGAGGTGGTCAACAACAATCCCATCAATCATCCCCATTCAACCAGTGTCTTGTGGGTCATATCTTGGATACCCCATTTTTCTTTCTTTTGCTGTTTTTTAGGGGAGTGATTATTGCACTCTCATTTAACCTTAGCAGCTAGCATTTCAAAAATTTGAAAAAAAAATGATGATCAAAGTTAAGTAAATAGAATGAATTTTGTTCAAGGTCCTTCAAGTCTAAACCCCATTTAAATTTGTTGGAATTGGATAATTACAATGAATCAACCGACCTCATTCATGTCTAGGAATTGAAATCTGCATATACATATAGATGGGTCCCACTCAATTTGACAATTCTTGTTTGTAAAAGAATAAGCTCTCACTGGACCAGCCATGGCGATGGGTATCAAAAACCCGATAGCATCGCCACTTAAGATTTTAGTCCTTTTGTTGTTGTTGTTACAGAAAGCAATAAATGAATGAAGGATAATTCCATATAATTACCATTAAGAGTGTGCAGACGAAACCCAAACTGTTCACTTGTTTATTTGTAATTGTTTCATCTGAGGAAATCACCCAAGTGATGGCAAATTTGAAGAATATATGAATGTCGTATTGCAATTATTATTTACAAAGGCGTGGGAGTTGGGATGGGATGCAAATCGAGTAAGAGAGGTACCTCATCACAGCCATGTGGGTTGTGGGGTTTAAGCGCTGTCGGCCCAGTCTTCCACAGCCTTCCATCCACCCCCATTGCTAAAGAGCTTTCAATTTCTCCTTTTGCTTAACAAAACGCCCACCATGAATAAGCCTTTTGGGTTCCATTCCAATGCACACATCTCATACACTGCATGAAATCACTGACATCTCTCTCTCTCTAGACAATAACATACATATGGTCGGTCATATGCACACACCCAAAGAAAAATGGTTGTACATGGAAGATGGGCCTGCAAGAAACTGGCCATAGGATGTCAATGACATGTGAATTCTGGAATGAATGTGGGCTTCAATAGAGCCCAATTATGGGCCATACCACTTCCAGTTGACCAAGAAGAATACTAGCTAGTAGCTAGATATCAAGTAGAATGAGAGGGTGTCATAATGTGTACCCAACCTGACTGAGTAGTGAGTACCATATGTAAATATTGAATGAGAATGTCTTGGGCCTTTCTTGGGCCTTGAATGTACGTTTATGGGTCTTTCCAAAGCTGACAGTTGAATGGTTGACCTGCTCATTAGTAGCTTGATCATGGCGATGACGATTGCACAGGATTTCTTTAGGGTTTTCTGTATCAGAGTGATGTAGTATAGATAGAAAGGGCCGGCCTAGATATTAGAATTTCAAGAGACTGCACATACTCGAATCAATTAGGAGTTGATATTCTGTATGGATATGGAAGTTAGGGGTACAACTTGGACTGACGGGCTTTTGTCAAAATTTGAATGGACCTGGCCCGAGGCCCAAGCCCGAAGCATTGTAAAATGCTAACTCGGGTCATCCAGTTGCACCCCTAATCAAAATGCATTTGGAAAATGATATCTTTCACATTCATGAAAACCATAGCTTACTGGACAATAGACCGGGTTCAATTATGAAAGGTGAGAATATATCCAGCCTCTTCATAAAAGACAAAAACTATAAGTCATTCAGTTCAGCCATTTCAGATGTTATCTAATGGCCAGGCCCTGCTTGCTGCATAGAAAGTGCTTGAAAGGATGTCGCTAAGATCTCCATGGTTGTTGAAATTAAATGTGAAGTCAGTGTTCATGCTTTATCTCTTTAACAAGATGCGATTGTGACTAGGAAGCATTTGGCAAGTCTTTTCGTGTGGTTTTTCGGGTTTTTCAAAGTTTGGAAGATTAATATTTGGTCATTCTCTGTTTAGCAATGAAAGACAGAGCCAAAAAGACCTATGCCGTAAAAGCCTCATGGAAGCCCAAATTGGCCAAAAATCAGGAAGTTCTTTATGTATCTAAAATCATTCATTTAACAGCTCTCTAGATCATGATAGACTAGGATATTTACCAAATGATCTAGATCTTTAAAGATAAGACCCCAAAAGCTCATTACATCTTTTGGCCATTTAGACTGTCTGAAGATCTTCCTAAAAATATCTTACCAAATGGTACCTGGGTTTGCACAAGGAATTAACCAATGGGCCAGTCCTGGGCCAGATTTTCAGTACTTTTCTAATTGAATTGGGCCTGGATCCAATAACCTTCCAAATGGGCCATTTTTTTTCTGGTATTTATTTACAGTCATAATGCCCTTATATGTAGTATGAGGTAGCTGAGATTAATAAGGAAACCCAACTAGTTGACTGGGATTAATAAAAAAAAAGCTAGAGCATTGTTTTGGCTTGGCTTGTCCCATTCCAAATTTTACATTTACTAGTTGACCGGAACAAGTTTGGCCCAGTATTATTACATTGCTGGGCCGGGCCAGAAAACTTTGTTGTCACTGAGGCTAGTCCTAGACCAAGCAATTAGGTCTAGCATGAAGTAAGCCTCATATGAATTGATTTTCTTTCAATCACATAGAAAAACAGGATGAAAAGAAGAAATATAAGAATGAAACAAAAGAATTCTAAAAAAAATGAAAGAAAGATAAAAGAAGCAATGGAGGGATGTGGTTCTTTTTAGATATTTTCTAGAAAATTTATCCAAGTTTAGGTATTTATTTCTAGTTTAAATTCAGTTTATTCATATTTTCTCTATTTCTTCCCTATTATTTTTAGTCATTCTTTTTACTATATTTTTTATTGGATTTTTTTCTATGACAAAAAAAGATTCTTCTCTATTTAAAAAACCTCCCTAAACCCATGAAACACTTTACAAAATGAAACCATAGTAAATTTTCATATTTTCTCTATTTCTTCCCTATTATTTTTATTTCTTTTCAGGGAGGAAATTAAGAATTTTCTCTTCCCATCAAATATTTATGTGTTTGTTTATTTGGGGGGAAAGCTATGTCAGAATTTCATGGAATGAATTATGGAAAGCTAAATAGAATAGAGAATAAATTATGGTGAATTTCAAATTTTTGTTGCATGTTAAATCAAAATTTCAATCAATCACAATATTAAAGATGCCACATGGTCTATTCACTTTTCATTGATTCACATTTTAGACTTTAACAACAATAAAGATTCACGTGTGGCATGTCGCTTTATCATTGGTTCAAGCTTTTTTGCATAAATTTTGCTTAGAATTAAAGGAGACTTTACAAAATGTCTTTTTTAATTTACAAAAATCACATAATTAAATAGTTTTCAAAATTTTAGGTTGTTGTATTACATCTTCATAACATATCATTTTGCATTAGCATCTTTCCATCCTTCTATTTCTTCCTTAATTTCATAAACAATTATTTCTTATCTTCCTTTAATTAATTTTTTGAAAGTGTTGGGTACTTTTCTTTTAGATTAGACATGTTTTTCCTTGTTATAATAATTTCATATAGGTAGGTGCCTTTCCCTACATTTACCCATTTTTAAGGGATATATAGTATCTTTTAAGGGGGTAATATTTTGTTTATTTTAAGAGTGGACTCATTTATATGAATCTTCACCTAAGATATCTACACTATATTTATGTATTCTATTCTTTTGATCATTTTCATCATTTAGTATCATTTCTCCCTTTCTTATGTTTCATCATTTTGTATGTTTCTAGAAGAATATTTTGGTCATTTTATAGATGAATTCAATACCTATATATTTTCATTTAGGAGTCTTACCCAACATCTATGTTAATTTCTAGTCCTCTTATTTCCATCATATATTTTTATTTTACAATTTTGTTTTCGTTATCTTAATTTTCTTATTTATTTCTCTTTTTTTCATAAAAAAAGACATTTTGGTCCTTTAAGAGGTGGATTCATCTCTTCATAGATTTAACTTAGGACCTATGCCCAACATTTTCCTGCCATTGATGTATACATTCAATAATCATATTAATTTGAATTCACATTCATTTTATTTGTTAACTTTATGTTTTTTTAATATCTTTTTAAAGGCTAATTACATAAATTTAAATTCAAGGATTTTACTAGGGTATTGTGCCAAATAACAACTTTATCCATGTGCTTCTTTTCCCATTTTGATTTGCTTGTTTTATCTTTTAAAAGTTTAATTTTCCTTAAGTTTAGACTTCTTGATTATTAATATACTATTTTCACATATTTTTCATTGACCAAAACCATAATTTATTGAAATAAAATGGCTCATTCATAGTGGGGAGTCATCCACCCTTCATTCTTACATTTGAACTTAAAGTTAAACACACCAACACTTTGTGATGACAACCCTTGTTAATTAATGAAAATTTGGGTATGACTAGAGCCGATCAGGTTGACAAAGTGGTCTAGAACGGTAGTGGGTTTATGAATGTGGATCCAAATCGGGTTGTAGTCCAATCCATGAATACTGTCATCTTAACACGATTAGAAGCTATATACAGTGGTTTCTTGAAACAACAACCATAATAGTGAATCCAAGGTAAAATGCACCCTTGTTCTACACCCAAATTGACCAAAGACGCCATTGACGATTACCAACATCATATCTAACAAACTCCTTCCATATGGTTAGTACGCAAAATGAAAAATACAGTTGAGAAAGATGGAGCATTTTCTTCATTGGTTCAGAAAAAGTACCTAAGAGAGACTTTCTTCTTCTTGGTCTTTAAAGGAATAAACATAATTGACCGTTGCAATGTGTTGATGTCTTCAAAAGATCCCTTGAGAAATATTGGAAAATACAGATTGGAAACTGATAACTTAGGATTGTTTAAAACAACATTCTAGAGAATTGGGGAGATTAAATGGGAGACTATAGGAATTCTTCTCAAGTGTTCTTTGGTTGTAAAGGGAATGGGAGTGGAAATAAATGGGAAGGAATTAGACTAGTTTTGGTCGCAAAAGGAAAGAAAGTAGAGAAGTCCAAATATGCCTCCATGTTTCTAAAGAGATATGACAAATTGTGAGGATGGCAAGTAGGGGCGATCATCAAAAACCAAACTGAACCGCTGAGGCCGAACAAAAAATTCCCGTTAACCAAATCAACCGCTATACATAAATTTATATACATTATATATGTTTTCATCTATATGCATTATATATATTTTATAATATATAATATATTATTTATTATTTAATTATGATATAATATTTTATATTTTTTTATTTTTTATTATATATTTATATATTTTATAATAATATTATACATGTAAAAAACTAAAAACCGACAAACTGAATCGACGATTAACCAAACTGGTCAACCGATTAACCAATCAGCTTTGGTTTGGTTTTGGTTATCATTTTTTAAAAAACCAATAGTACCTATTCGATCTAAAAAAATAAGCCTACGGTTCATTTAACTTAACCGTGGGCACCCCTAATAGCAAGGAGAAAAAAGAGGGATGGCTACATGATAAGACTAGGAGGGGAAAGAGAGGAATGAGACAATTTGCCTCTTCTTCTCACATATTTTCATTTGGAGGTGGATTTGGGCCCTCTTAGTCAACCCAATATAAAAACTGATTTGGTGTTTCTTCTATGACACCACACCGGTTAGAGATTGGCTTTTTTCTTAGCATGGTTTAGTGGAAAGAGCTACTTGTCCTAGGTCTGTTCCAAGCCCTAAATCTCTCCTCCATCTATTGGTTGAGTACCCTTACACTAGGGCAATGTCTCCTTGCTATCACTGAGCAAATAGATCTAGCCTTGTGTAGGTATGACCCATGAAGCTACAGACGTTGATAATCCTCCTACAGCAAAAGCTTGCTCTGGCCTGTTGGGTGCTTTGGAAGGATCATAATGAATTTGTGTTCAAAGCATTAACAAATCCCTTACAAAAGTTTCAACTAATTCACCACCACTAGCAATGCCCTTCTCCTATGGTAACTCTAATATAGGATTGTCATCCCCCTAATGTAGTAATGTTAGCCCATGATGCATGATTTCCTCCTTGGGTTAGGTGAAGCTCAACAGTTATGGAGCTTTCCTTAGTATCCACCAAGTCTAACCTTCAATTTGCTTTAGGCTTTGTTATCTCGGCTAATGGTTTTCCTATTACTTAGTCAACAGTTTCCACAAAAGCTCTTGCTCTTCAAAGAGGCCTAAGTAAAGCTTTATCCCTTAGAATTTTGAAGATAGTTCTGGAAGCCAACTTGTTAGTCCCCCTTAGTCTCTTCTAAGATATCCTTATGTGATCTCTTCATTGTGAGCTCGTGGTGGTCAGCCATGACATTACTTGTCCCTTGTTTAGTTTTGAGAGTTTTTTGATATCTTGGATTCATTGCATAACATATCTTGTAGATTATTGTTTAGCTTTTGTTGCCCTCTGAGTTTAGTGCTCCTCTTTTAAGCCCCATTTCCCTTGGCTTTTAGTTTTATTCCATCAGGACCTTGAGCATTGAGGAGGGTGATTTGACCCGACCCCTTGAGACGGTGACACGTGGACATGACTCAGTACAAGTAACAGCTCAGCAGTCTCACCGCGACTAAGTAACGAGCCCACAGGATAACTCGTTACGTCACAGCTCGCCGTAGGGTGAGCTCATTACAGCGCGAGCTCAAAGACCCCCTATGTACTGAAAGAGAATACTCCAAGACAAGTATACCCCAGCTCGCGAGCTAGGATAACCAGCTCGCTCCAATACTTAGGCAGAAAAACTACCCCAAAGGCAACCTCAAGAGAAATCACATTGAAATAGCCCCCCAGGAGCTCGCAACAGGGTAGCTCGCAACAGAATAGCTCGCTACAAGGCAACTCGCTGCTAAGCGATGCGGCATTTTTAGGAAGCTTCTATCTGACAAGACCGTACCCGCCAGACTGCACCACGTCTCCTGACCAATGGCACAGTCCCTGCCAGCACGACAAGACTGCACCCACGTCTCTCGACATATGGTGGCGTGTCTGTCCTTCCGGGATGTGTCACTCATCCGATTGGGTAGACTCTGCAATGATTACCTGCGCATCCCTGGCAAATAACGGTTGCGACAGAGGTAGGTTCAGTGGCGGTTACGCCTAATTTGACAAGAACGCTCATATTTAAGAGCCCCCTAGTTGAAGGAAAAAGCACTCTCGAATATCTTGAGTATCTCATCTTGAATATCTCGAACTTTCTCTCAAGCTAACTTAGTGATCTAGCGCGACCTACACTCTTAGCCTTCTTTGCACTCTTTACTACTTTCTCCAGCGTTCTAACTTAAGCATCGGAGTATTCCCACTAGGAAAGTCCCCCGGGAATCCTTCACCATCTTCTTCTCAGGTACCGTCCATCGCCAGCCAGAAGCCAGTCAGCTGCTAGCTAGGAGTGCCCGGATTGCGCAACACCATTTGTCGTCGTCTGTGGGAAACGCTTCAAAAAAGACTTCCTCTAAGTTTCTACATTTTCCTTTTGAGAACTTAGCATTCATGACCACCTCCAGCAACGCCGGACGTGGTGCTAACCAGAACGCTTCTAGGGAGCAACCCCAGCTTCCCACTGTCTGTATCAGATAGTTCACCATTCCCCTCAATGTGGACGGGATCCCCAGCCTGAACATGCCTCTCACAGTGGCACCCGTGAGTGCTCTACTCCCTTCCATGGTTGGAGTGACCTTTGCTGAACCTTCGGTTGTGCCCCCAATGACCAACCTGAATCAGTTGGAAGACCTGGTGCAGTGCATGCGAGCCATGCAAGTTCAAATGCAGCAGTTCCAGCAGTTCCAACTCTACCAGCAACAAGTGTTGCATCAGGTCTCTCAGTACCAGTATCAGCAGCAGTTCCCCTCCTTGCCTCAGGCCCAGCAGCCGCTTCCCCCTAGGCACCCCGCCACGAAGCAAGCCAAGCCCTCCCGCCGGAGCGAACGACCTCACCGGGGAGAAGCCTCTCAGGCCCAGGATCTCTCCAAGAGCCAAGTCTCCTCCCATGGCAGAAAGGAGAGGCAGCCACCCCCGCCTCGTAGCCTATGGGCAGGTCGGGGGCCTCCTAGCCAGTCAAGCCCGTATCGCCCCAACACTCACAGTTTGAGCTCCCGCTCGCAGAAAATCCATTTGAGGTCCTAACCGTAGACTACAGGCAAGGCCCTTCGATTCAGAGCTACCACCAGTAGTTCGAGCCCATCAAGCTCAGTAACACTGAAGCAAACAGCACCAACGCTGAGCCAACAAAGCAACAGCGAAGACGCCGACGAGCTTGCCGAACTGCTACCCATGTCTCACCCGAGCTCAAAGGTAAAGAGGAGGTGAGCTCAGGTGAAGTAAAAGCTACTCCCCTCCTCTCAGTTCCTTCCCCACTGTCTCCAGAACTTCTTGTTGTCCCCATGCCAAGAGACTTCATGCTCCCTCCACTGGACAAGTATGATGGATCATTCGATCCGAATGATCATGTGGACGCCTTTCAGTCCCAGATGCACCTGACAAGGGCCAGTGAATCCTGCATGTGCGTGGCCTTCTCCACCACCTTCAAAGGGGTAGCCCGCACATGGTACCGAAACCTCGCGCCCGGTTTGATAAGAAGTTGGGCGCATTTCGTGCAAGTCTTCACCTCCCACTTTGTTGCCAGCAAGAGGTGCCCAAGAACTCAAGAAAGCCTCCTCGGCATAGTTCAAAAGGAAGGGGAGTCCATTGGGAGTTACGTCAAGCGGTTTAATGACGCTTGTCTACAGATACCCGATCTGGACCCTGCAGTTCGCCTCACTGCGGCCAAGCGAAGTATTACTCATATAGAATTCAAGTGGCACGTGGTTGTCAACTAGCCTAAGACCGTGACCGAGTTCCTCAAGCTCGCGGATCGGTTTATAGGGACGGAGGAAGAGATCAACTAGAAGGGCAAGCATGCCCTCGAGAAAAAGAAAAGGGAACCAGATCCCCCAACTCAGGGCAACAACAAGAAGAAGAAGGACCAAGCTCAGGGGGCAAAACCAAATCAACCTTTCCGAGCTCCAGCAGCAGAAAGGGACTACATGCCCCTCAATGCGAAGCAGGCCAAGATCCTCATGGCGATCAAGGACGCCCCGTATGTGAAGTGGTCACCTTGGTTGAAGGCATACCCTAATGTTAGAAATAAAAATTCGTATTGTAGTTTTCATAAAGATCACGGTCACAGCACCGAGAATTGTAAAAACCTCCGCGACAAGATAGAGGAGTTCGTCCGTCGCGGGTATCTGAGAAATTGTTTACAGAATAATAATAATAATAAAGCAGGTCGGCAGGGGAGCAGAGTAGAGATGCTCCCGAGTCCAGCAGGCAGGCAGAACAGCAGCAAAAGCAGCCCCCCAAAGAGAGACCAGTTCGGGGGACCATCCACGTGATAGTCGGAGGTTCGATTGTGGCGGGCTGCACCTCAGCTGCAGCTCGGGCATCAGCTCGCGAGGCCGCCAGGGAAGAGCAAAACCCCCCGAAGCGGCCAAGGATGGAAGACTCAATCTTCTTCACAGAAGATGACGCGCGCAGGGTCCACTACCCCCATGATGACGCACTCGTCATAAAGATGAAGATCAATGACTTTGAAGTCAAGCGCGTCCTCGTCGACTCAGGCAGCTCAGCAGACATCCTCTACAAAGCAGCCTTCGACCAACTTCAGCTCCAAGAGAGCAACCTAAAGCCCACGAACACTCCCCTGGTAGGCTTTAGCGGAGAGGAAGTCAGACCCCTGGGAAGGATTACAGTACCTATGGAAGTCGGCACTTGGCTTAGCATAGTGAGGCTCAACCACAATTTCTTAGTGGTCGCAACCCCCTCCCCGTATAATGCCATAGTAGGTCGGTCGATCACCCATGCCTTACGAGTTGTGGTCTCCACTTACTAATTGGCCATGAAGTTCCCCACGGACTTCGGAATCGGGATAGCGCAAGGTGACCAGCATGAGTCTCGTAAATGCTACGTCACTGCCCTCAAAGGGAAATTCAAGGTGGCCAATGACCTCGAGCTGGAGCGACCTACGAAGCAGAGCGAGGAGCGAGCTACGCCCACAGAAGAGATCATCTCCATCCCGACATCGACGGAGGACCCAACCCGAACGCTTCAGATCGGCACTTCCATTGAGGAGCCTCTGCGATCTAAACTGGTACGCTTCTTACTTGAAAATTTAGATGTCTTTGCATGGTCTGCGGCAGAAATGTTTGGCATAGACCCTAGCATTATAGCTCATAAGCTTAATACTGATCCTGTAGTTAGGCCCGTTTGACAGAAGAAACGCAACCTAGCCCCCGAGCGATGGATGGCAGTCGACGAGGAGGTCGGGAAGCTCCTTGCAGCCGATTTCATCAGGGAAGTCCATTACCCGAGCTGGGTGGCCAACCCCGTTCTGGTGAAAAAGGTTAACGGTAAATGGCGCATGTGCGTCGACTACACCGACCTGAACCGAGCTTGCTGAAAGGACTGCTTCCCACTTTCTAGGATCGACCGTCTAGTGGACATGACCTCGGGGCATAAGTTGCTGAGCTTTCTAGATGCCTATTCGGGCTACAACTAGATCAGGATGGACCCGACTGATGAAGAAAATACTGCCTTCATAACCGAGCTTGGCCTGTACTACTACAAGGTCATGCCCTTTGGGCTAAAAAATGTCGGGGCAACCTTTCAAAGACTTGTAAATAAGTTGTTCGAGCCATTGATTGGCCGAAAAATAGAGTGCTATGTAGACAACATGGTCGTCAAAACCCAGTTTTCATGTGCGTTAATACAAGACTTGAACTCAGTTTTTGAAATTCTGCGTAGATTTAACATGAAGTTGAACCCAAATAAGTGTGCCTTTGGTGTCACCTCGGGTAAGTTCCTAGGATACATCGTTAACCGATGCGACATCGAGGCCAACCCGGACAAAGTAAAGGCCATCCTATACATGAGACCACCCCAAAAAATGAAGGAGGTTCAAAGGCTAAATGGCCAAATAGCTGCTCTGAGCCGCTTCATGCCCAAGTCGGCAGACCACTGCCTACCTTTCTTTAAAGCAATTAAAAGCAAAGGGTTTGAATGGATCCAAGATTGTCAGCTCGTGTTTGACGAGCTCAAAAAATACCTTGCTAACATACCGATCTTAACTCGGCCCGAAGAGGGTGATGTTTTAGAGTTGTACCTCTCAGCAAGTGATGAACTCGTCAACTCGTTACTAATAAAAGAGGTAGATCGGGCCCAAAGACCTATCTACTATGTTAGTAAGATGTTGTAGGGAGTGGAGACGAGATATCCAGAGATAGAAAAGCTGGCCTACACACTGATTATTGCAGCTCGAAAGCTCCGTCCGTACTTCCAAGTTCATACTGTTATCGTCCTCACCAACAAACCTCTGAGGCAAGTCCTACTCAAGCCCGAGGTCTTTGGTCGACTGACGAAGTGGGCCGTTGAGTTCAGCGAGTACGACCTCCAATACAAGCCGCAAACCGCTATCAAGGCCCAAGCCTTAGCAGACTTTGTTGCGGAATGCACTTTCAGCTCCGAAATCCCCAGGCCGGTTGAGCACGAGGCCCCCAGTTCGGGTGAGCCCGAAGCTCCCAGACCGGTTGAGTCCGAGCACCGTGAGGTATCAACCAGTGCGGCATCTCTCCTAGTTAGGCCAAGCGCGAACTGAGATGAAGAGCCTTGGATCCTTCACGTAGATGGCTCCTCAAACCAGCAGGGTAAAGGAGCCGGAATCGTTTTGTACGGCCCAAGCGGCACAAAACTGGAGTACACACTACGCTTCGAGTTCGTGGCATCCAACAATGAGGCGAAGTACGAGGCATTGATAGTCAAGCTGGCTCTGGCCAAAGAAGTGAAAGCCAAGCATATCGTCATCTGCAGCGATTCCCAGCTCGTGGTCAATCAGGTCACAGGCGAATACGAAGCTCACGAACCAACTATGATTGCCTACTTACCCAAAGTAAGAGAGGCTCTGCTCAACTTCCAATCACACTTCATCAGGAAAATCCCGAGGTCGGAGAATGCTGAGGCCGACGCCCAGTCCCGGTTAGCCTGCACCAGTGATAATACCATGAGAACCGTGTACATAGAGAACTTGTCTCGGCCTAGCATTCTCGTGGGGGCAGAGGAGGTCACTCCTATCGTTCAAGCATAGTCGAGCTGGATTGATCTGCTTGCGAACTTCCTACTACACGGGACCCTCCCTGCAGACCGCAATGCCACCAGAAGGGTAGAGCATCAGGCGGCCAAATACGTCATGATAGACGAATGGCTGTACCGAAGATCCTACACGCTCCCCTACCTGCGATGCTTGCAACCTTCCGAAGCCGAGATCGTGCTTTGCGACACTCATGAGAGCATATGCGGCGGACACTTGGGGGGTTGGGCCTTCGCCCAAAAAGTGCTATGATAGGGGTACTACTAGCCAATAATGAAAGCAGATGCTATCGAGCTCATCAGAAAATGTGACAAGTGCCAGAAATATGCCAATATCCACCATCAGCCCACTGCCGACCTCGAGTATCTCACCAGCCCATGGTCGTCCGCGCAATTGGGCATCGATATACTCGGACCGTTTCCACCAGCGACAGGCCAGAGGAAATTCTTAGTGGTAGTAGTGGATTATTTCACCAAGTGGGTAGAAGTTGAACCTCTCGTGACAATCACAGCTCGAAACTAGACCTGTTCATGGGCCGGGCCGGGCCGAGCTCGGGCTGGGCTTTGACTCTTTATTAACAGAAAAATGTTAGGCCCGAGCCCGAGCCCGGCCCGACCAATGGGCCTACAACTTGGGCCCGAGCCCAGCCCTGATAAAAAGCCCGAAGCCCGAGCCCGAGCCCGAAGCCCGACCTAATAAAACAAATTCGAATTTTTCCCTATTCAAATAGACATTATCTATTTTAATTCAGATATTTCTCCCCTATTTAAATGAACAATGGGCCTACAAGTGAATCAACAACCTTCTCAAATCAAAAAATTTATTCAAATGGACATCACATAGGGTTTTTACTTAGGTTTAACTATAGGTCGGGTCAGGTTAACTTAGGTTTAACTATAGGTCGGGCCGGGCCGGGCTATTTTGGCAAAGCCCGAGCCCGGCTCGAATTCTATGCGGGCCGGGCTTTTGGCCCGAGGTTAAGCCCGCGGACCAAAAAGGCTGTTCAAGCCCGTCCGGGGGTCGGGTCGGGCCGGGCCGGCTTGTCGGGCCACCCGACCATGAACAAGTCTACTCGAAACGTACAAAACTTCTTTTGAAAAAATATAGTGTGCTGCTTCGGGTTACCTCAGGTACTGATTTCTGATAACGATAAATAGTTCGAGGACATTAAATTCTAGAACTGGTGCCAAGACATGGGGATTCGACAGAACTTCACTTCAGTCGCACACCCTCAAGCAAACGGTCAAGCAGAAATCATGAACAGAGTCATCCTCCGTGGACTGAAGGCACGGTTAGACCAAGCTAAAGGATTATGGGCAAACGAGCTACCCAACGTTCTATGGGCTTACCAAACTACAGTGAAGACTGCCACAGGAGAAACCCCCTTCAACCTCACCTACGACACAGAAGTAGTCATCCCAGTCGAGATCGAGGTTCCCTCGCTACGACTAAAAGCGTATGACGACAAGGCAAATGAAGACGAGCTACGTACCAACCTCGACCTACTCGACGAAGTAAGGGACCTTGCATATATTAGGACCGCAGCCTACCAGCAAAGAGTAGCTCGGTACTATAATGCTAGGGTCAAGAAGTGGAACCTCCGCGTTGGCAACCTGGTCCTTCGTAAAGTTATGGTACCTGAGCCTGGTGTTGGCAAGCTCGGACCAAATTGAGAGGGACCCTACCGAGTGAAACGGGTGCTCGGGGAAGGAACATACGAGCTCGAAACCCTATAAGGGAAACAAGTACCTCGAGCATGGAATATTGTCAACTTAAGGCAATATTACCTATAACTACTGAGTAGACCACGAGTCACTCTCAAAGCCTAAGAGCCAAAATGTCGAGCTAACGTAGACCTCGGCGCAATAAGACCCAGTCGCCTCTATGACATGGGCGAACTACTGAGAATACCACAAGTCACTCTCAAAGCCTAAGGGCCAAAATGCCGAGCTAACGTAGACCTCGACGCAATAAGACCCAGTCGCCTCCATGGCATGGGAGAACTCCAAGAGTGGACTATAAGTCACTCCCTCAGCCTAAGGGCTAAAACGCTGAGCTAACTAAGACCTCGTCACTGTGAAAGACCTAACCACTTCACTGGCAAAAGCTACGTATTGGAACCAGAGGCGTAGGCAGCTCGGGGGTGAACCCTATGGAGTGTGGCTCATCTCGGTATACCAGTTGAACCCAACGAGGAACGACCTGTGAATATACAGTTCGGGCATACATGGTAACTACTTCGGGGTATACTATAAAAATACCTCAAGCACCAAGGGATAACTCGGGGTAACAACTACCAAAAAATCATACTTCGGGTATGTAGCTCTAACAGCTTGGGTGATAAAATCGCTTTGGCAGAAAGTAAAGAGTACACCATACTTAGCAGAAAAAGATAAAAATTCCATTACTAACTTATGTAAATAAAAAACTAGGCTTAACAGCCTGGGAAGAGTTCAACAAAAGTAAAATAGGGCCCAACCACCCAAGAAAGAGATTTTAAAAACGGGTTCTGGCACCCGGGAACCACCAGAATTCATTAGAGAAGAAAAACAGAAGAGCAACCAGCCTCAGGGATCCACCGCCTCCACCTCGTCATCATCCTCCGGAGAGTCAGGCTCCTCCACCTCCACCAGGTCCGTCGTCTCAGGATCCAGGCCCTTCATTGTTATGCCGTCGAGGTTGAGCCCAAAGAACTTCTTGCGGACCAACTAGTGGCAGAGCTTAAATCCAGAGCGGTAGGAGCTCGAGCCATACTCCACTTGGAGGTCGTGGTACTCCTGGGAGTCCTTAAAGTCTCACACCGCCTTAGCCCACTCGGCCTCCACCATTGTGTCGAAGTTCTGAGTTTGGTCCTGAAGCGTGCACTCCAAGTCTCGAACTTGCTGGCGAAGAAGCTCCTCTCCGCTACCACCCTCGACGACTCCTCCCGGTAGTGAGCACTCTCCTCAGATAGTCGGGCGATCTGCGCCTCCTGGTCACGGACGAGTAGCTCCTGGGCCTCGCTCCCCTTTTGAGCCTGAAGGACTTCACCTCGGGCTCTATCGAGCTCGCCCTGGAGCTTCTACATGGTTGACCTCTGAGCACGAGCATCGCCGGAGTGAATGTTGGTCTGGAGGACCATGGCTTGGATGGCGGAGTTCACCTGCCAACAAGAGACTAAGGTCAGAAAAGAGAAAAAGAGAGAAAAGAAATAAGGAAGAGAAAGGACACTTACTACCATGCAGTGAGCAGAGGCAAACCTGGCGAGCTCCTTGGGGTCCATCTCTCATCAGCTAGCAACCTCCTCGTGAAAGATTGCCCTTCGACTCTTTCGTACAACCACAATATAGTCATTAACACCCTCCCAGTTCCCAGTAGGGAACTGCGGGAAGGGGAAGGGGTGGGATGACCCAGACGAAGGAAACTGCCCTTGCACCGGGAGCTCGGGCTCTTTTGCGCCACCTTTTGTGGCAACTCCCTCGAATTGAACCGGTGGAACCTCAGATGGTGGACAAGCAAAGGCCGGGTCAACAGACTCGAACTCAGAGCCCCCTGAAGTGGAAGCTCGGTCAAGACACAACCTCTTTGCCTTACGCTTTTGGTTGCTGGACAAAAGGCAGCGTGCGTCAACACCAAACATTATGGCTGCCAAAAATCACAAGATATTAGTCCAGTAAAAAAAAAATTTTGCAAGGCACTACGCGACCTAAAAGGTAACCTACCCGGGCTCAGGCCAGCTTGTGCGAGCTTTTCCTCGGTTAAGTAGTCTGACCAATGGAAGCCAACTGCGGCCCAAGACTGCAGCGTTTTCCGAACTTCGGGGTCCAACTCAACCCCTGAATCCTGGATGGCGGCCCTTCAGTGAGTTGGGAAGGGCCACCCTTCGGGGTTACGGACTATGAAATAGTCCCGCTTCTAGGACGGGATCTTGTTCGGCAGCTCGTATAAGAGCTTGAAGCTGCGGCGGGGAGAAAAATAGTAGGAACGCCTTTCTGGAGGCGCTTCGGGAAAAGCACTCTTAATGCACAGGATGGTGGAAAGAATGTCAAGGTTAAGGGGAAGACAATACTCATAAAATAAAGAAATAGTCCCAACTACATTGCGAATGGAGTTGGGGTGAAGCTGGTCAACAGTGACGTTGAAATGGTTCAAAACCTCCACTATCAGAGGATGCAGAGGAAGACGTAGGCCAGCCACAAGCCATTCCTGGAAGATCACGATCTCGTCAAGACCATGCTCCCAGGAATAGTTACCAAAAGGGAGACTGTAGACAAGGTCTCTGGGAAGGTTAAATTGAAGGACTAAGGACCTAAGTCTCTCCATCGACATGGAGGAGGGACCAAAGATATCTGCCTCCCTGCCCCGAGAGGTAGAAGCAGTTTCGCCAAAAGCCTCCCGAGCTTCCGGAGCCTGCCCCCAAGCTCCCCCTAAGCTCGAGGGGGCGTCATCTTGGTCGTCACCCCGGGAAAAGACGTGGTACAGATACCCAGACATACTAACAAAATGATGAGACTCACCAAGAAAGAAATGAACCGAAAAGATGGTATGAACAGAAGAAGAGCTCGGGTAGCTAGATGAAGACAAAACCTCAAAATCCGAAAGTAAGGCAAGTTAGCGTAAAAGAAGTGAGGCCTGGGGCCCTCCTATTTATAGCCATTGTGCTCTCGAATCGACGGCTCGGATTAAGACAGATCTAATGGTTCGTAGTCAAGCTGACCGCATGTCTTCTGAAACTGAAACACGACTGGCTGCACGTCTCCCATGATTAAGGTAATGACGGCTACACAACTTCCGGAGTTAAGAGCCGCTTCAGTGCGCTTTTCGGCATTCAAAAAGTCCAAAGACCCCTTGACTTATGCACGCACATTTAATGCGATCAATCAATCAAGTTTGAACTTCGGGTCAAATCCACCCGTCACACTTCATGAACTCCTCACGCTAAGGTAGCACCCTTAGCCCAAGGAGTGGGGTATAATTGATGGAGGGTGATTTGACCTGACCCCTTGAGATGGTGACACATGGACATGACTCAGCACAAGTAACAGCTCAGCATAGCAGTCTCACCGCGACTAAGTAACGAGCCCGCAGGATAGCTCGCTACGTCACAACTCGCCATAGGGTGAGCTCGCTATAGCGCGAGCTCAAGGACCCCCGATGTACTGAAAGGGAATACTCCAAGACAAGTCTACCCCAGCTCGCGAGCTAGGATAACCAACTCGCTCCAATACTTAGGCAGAAAAACTGCCCCAAAGGCAACCTCAAGAGGAATCACCTCAAAGTACCCCTCTAGGAGCTCGCAACAGAATAGCTCACTACAAGGCAGCTCGCTGCTAAGTGACGTGGCATTTTTAGGAAGCTTCTATCTAACAAGACCGTACCCGCCAGACTGCACCACGTCTCCTGACCGACGACGTAGTCCCTGCCAGCCCGAGAAGACTACGCCCATGTCTCTCGATAGATGGTGGCATATCTGTCCTTCCGGGACGTGTCACTCATCTGATTGGGTAGTACTCTGCAATGGTTACCTGCGCAGCCCTGGCAAATAACGGCTGCGACATAGGTTCAGTGGCGGTTACGCCTGATTTGACAAGAACGCTCATATTTAAGAGCCCCCTAGTTGAAAGGAAAAGCTCTCTCAAATATCTTGAGTATCTCATCTTGAATATCTCAAACTTTCTCTCAAGCTAACTCAGTCATCTAGTGCGACCTACACTCTTAGCCTTCTTTGCACTCTTTACTACTTTCTCCAGCGTTCTAACTTAAGCATCGAAGTATTCCCACCGGGCAAGTCCCCCGGGAATCCTTCACCGTCTTCTTCTCAGGTACCATCTATCGCCAATCAACTGCCAGATAGGAGTGCCCAGATTGCGTAGCATCAAGCATCATTTCTTTGATTGGTTTTTCCGTATACACACATGTACGAGATGTGTGAACACATATCATGTTGGAACATGTTTTTGTTGGAAGGAGATTTGGACTCCAACTATATGGAGTCAGCTACATGAATCCTATTTCACCATTTTGCTGCCATGTACATTGTTAAATTATTGGCTTTTAAATCATTTCATACTACTTCTATCCATGGCCTTACAGCGGCGTGGTGGTGGTAGGAAGACAGGAGAGTGTGAGAGAGAGAGAGAGAACTTGTAGTGGCGGTGGCGGGAAGACAGGGCAGAGAGAGAGAGAGAGTTGCATGAAGACGAGAAAGAGAGGTCGAATGGGGGGAGGGGTATTTTTTACTTTAGGCCACGTCTGAAATGTGTCTGAGCGCGTTAAGTGATGGACCTGAGACAAAATTTCATATATGAAAAAACTTTTCAAACCCTATTTTCAGATTCAAACGTCTGAAAAGTGCAATCAAATGCCACCTTAGTGAAATATATTAAAAGAAGATCTCACCAATCATAATAGAGGGCTTAACTAGCATATTAGCAGAAACGAAAAAGCTAAATATAACTATGATAGTTGGAGCACATGCATGAAGTCATATCTACAAGGTAGAAATTTGTTGGAAATAACAATAGAAAGTGAAACTACTGAATCCACCGTTGAGAATGCCAAAAACAAGTGGAAAGTTAAGGTAGGTAAGGGGAAAATTCCATATTAGTACCCTAAACTTTAGGGGTAGTTTCAAGTTAGTACTCGAACTTCAAATTGTGCCACTGTAGTACCTAAATTTTCAAAAACTATCAAGTTTCTCCAAAACTGTTAACCAACATTAACTAATAAGTGTAATGACATAAATACCCCTTATAGTCCGAAGAAAACAGAATAAATTATTCAAAATGATGAAATTGCCCATGCTTAAACCTTTTTTTGTTTAGAACGAGCAACATTATTCGAAGTTGCAATGTTTGCTTAGGAAATCGATGCCAGAGAAGACTTATCTAACGATTAAATTCACTAGCAACGATCAAAAAATGATATTAGCCGCTATACAAATTTGGTTTTTGCCTATTAATGCTCAGGTAGCTGAAAAAGGTAGTGTTTTCACTCCGTCACCGTCGCCAAAGAAGACAAAGTTGTTGTTGCCACAACAACTTGGCTTTGCTCCAAATTTTATACATCAATTCAAAGCCTTCTCTCAGTTTGTCTTTGTCTCTCTCTCCTCTCTATCTTTGTTTTCACTCCATCACCATCGCTGGAGAAGAAGTTGTGATCGGCACAACAATTAGGCTTTGCTCCAGATTTTGGCCTTCAATGTGAAAATAACCGTGTCACTACATTGTGTTTTCCCGACATGGGTCTTACCAATCGAATCCCTATCAGGATCTTTGGAAATTTGAGGAAGATCTATATGCTCAACCTCTGCTTTAATGCTCTCACAGTCTCTAAATATGGCATGTCACCTGAGGCAAATGGAAGAAAGCCAGAATATGACATGAAACTCCCTTAGTCTCAATCTCCTGCCATTAGAGCTCATACAAGAGATCCTACTCTGGCTTGTCTTTCCAGAAACCATCCATTTAAGAACTGTTTGTAAAGTAGTCTCATTAGTCTCGGCGTATTCTTCCTCTACCGGGAACTTTGTGGCATTGAAGGTAATATGTTGGACCTACAAGAACAAGGAAATAAAGGTGAGAAAACTACATCTATATACATACATACATATATATACATAATCTCCTTTTTTGAATTTTTTATTTTATTAATTCTATGTCATTTTTGAAACAACCAATGAGATGCACTTTCCCAATAACCTAAATAATCTCTTCTCCTAAAATTTCTCCAAAACTACCACCCCATTATCCCCCACTTTCACTAAAATTATCTCCAATTCCTATTTATCTTCTAAATTAAGTCTAATTCCTATTTAACTCCAAAATTATCTCTAATTTAGTAGAGATTTTCCCTCATAAATTATCTCTAATAACTATTTATCCTCTCCCCTAATTTTTATCTATATCTATCTAAAGAAAGTTTGGATTAAAAATTTTAAGAATTATAAAAGTATTCTAACAAAATTGTATAATAACTTTAAAATATTTATTAAAAACACAAAAACTAATTTTATATTTTTACAAAATATATCACGAAATTATGTACTAACAATTTAAATTAAGTTTTTCTGAATTATCAATTTAAATGTTTTTTCAAATAACAAAAATTTTAAATTTTTATAGATTATTTAAATATTTAAATAAATAAATATTTATCACAACTAGATTTTTAATAGTTAAAATAACGAAATTATGTAATAAATTTTAAAAAAATCTTCAAATTAGAAAAATAATTATAACATAATATTGAAATTAATAATAATTTAATATATTACAAAATTGATAATGAAATTATGTAATAATAATATAAATTATGATTTTGTGGATAATTAAATTCAATAAATAATTAATATTTTACATATTATTTAAGTATTTAAATAACTAAATATTTTAAACAACAAAATATTTAACATAACTAGATTTTAAATAGTTAAAGTAAAGAAATTATGTAATTTAAAAAAAAACTAAAAAGGAAAAAAATAATTATAACATAATTTTGAAATTAATATTAATTTAATATTTTTACATAATATTGTAAATAACTAATTTCACTTATATCAAGTAATAATTTGAGAAGATAACTTTCAAAAAAAAAGTAATATTTATTAATAATAATTTTAAACTCTTAATCTGTATTTATTATATAACTATATATACTAAAATTTAAATTTATTGTATTTCAGTAATTACTTATTGCTTTTTGTGATAAATGTATTTTCAATGATTATGTATAAATTTATCTTGTTTTTTTTATTTAACAGAAACCTTTCAATGATTATTGGAGATTAAACTACTATTATTGAAATGTTTAAATTTAATTAATTGTACTTATTGTATTTTTTGTATTTTTTTATAACTTATTGATTAATATTTGTTAGAGATTAAACTATTATTTGAGATTATGCTATTTATTGACTAAGTTAATATATTTTTAGTACTTATTGTATTTTTGTAATTATTGTATTTTTTCATTATCAATATATTTTCAATAATTGTGTATTTTTACTATAAATTTTCAATAATTATTGGAGATTAAACTATTTTTATTTATCAAAAATGAGACTATTAATTTATCTGAAATTAATAGTTGGGGAGTTGGTTAGTTGAAACCCACTAACCTTTTGTGAAGACCAACCCACTCAAGTAGTATTGGTTTGGGTCAATTTTTTGGTTTCGGTAGTCGGTTCAACAGATTTAAACTTAAAAATTAAATTTAATTTTAAAAATTATAGTGCAATTATTACAAAATAAATTTAAAAATTAGATTTATGATATAAAACATTTAATACTAAGAAATACGGGAAGTTTCACACTTTTCCATATTAAAAATTATACTTAAAATCAATGGTTAGGTTATTGAATTTTGGTCAGTTTACAAATGGCCAAAGTGAAACCAATCCAACTTGGTTGAATTAGGAAATTTTTTAACCAAAGCCAACCTAAAATACTAGAAAACCGACCAAATCGGGTCGAGTTGACTGGATTGGCTGGTTTCATCAGTTTGATTAATAAATCTAACTGAAATTAATTATTGTTATTTTTGTATTATAAAAAATTTATTAAAAGTAGTATATAAAATATGAATAATTATTAATTATATAAAAAGTTGAAAAAATAAAACAGTTGTATATTCTTATGTGTTTCTATTAGGGTCATTTACTAGAACACACTTTACAGTTTTACATATTTACTTAAACCTATCTTATAGCAGTTCTCATTTTACTAAAACATCCCATATATTTTACATATTTACAACATATTTTTTTATTCCAAACATACCCATAACACTTTTTTGTACAAAAAACAAAAATTAACCAAATATATCCAATAGAGTGGTTGCTCATGTCTTATTAAGGAAAAAATGGTATTTTTATTTTTATTTTCTTTTGATTAAATTTAAGGTCAACATTAGGGTCAACACTATCATTTTCCACCGTCATCTAAAGGAAGATTGATTAAATTCATTGTAAATTATAAGTGGTGTTTTAGTAAAATGCTAATTATAGGATAGATTTTAGTAAATCCATGAAACTATAAGGGTATTTTAGTAAATGATACTTTCTATTATTTACCTTTCGCTTAATAAATCTCACGCATCATACGGGTCCCCACTAGTTTAATCATGAAAACTAAGATGCTTTGGAAGTGGGTTTCTGATGATACGAAATAGTTTATTAATCTTGGTAGATTCTTTCTCTGTTTTCGTTAACAAAGACATAAGAAATCGTCTTTAATTTGTTGCCCTCAATGATTAAAGAGCAAGACAGTAAATGGTGACTCAAATGTAACCAGCTTCGTTGTTTGAAATTGAAACTGCAGAACTGGACTGATAGATTCAAATGCAAACATCTTTAACTTATAGATCTTATTTTTGTTTCCAGTTGTTCCTCCAGGTGAGGATTGACCGCCTCTGGCAACTTCTTTCTCTTTGCATCGAATAACCGCCAGGAAATGATCGTCGTTAATTTGAATAACCGTAAATTTCCCAAATGTTAAATTGGTCAAAAATGGGTAAAATGGTCTATAAATTCACTTAAAGGGTAGTTTTGACATTTTGAAAATTTCTAATCATCACATGTCTTCATGTGACGGAGATAACAAACGGATCAAGTACTAACAATAGGGACCAATTTGATAGTTTTTAAAAGTTTAGGTACTATAATGGCACAATTTGAAGTTTTGGTACTAATTTGAAACTGCCCCTAAAGTTCATGTACTAATATGGAATTTTCCCTTATAAAAATTATTGTTGAAAAAGAATTTTCAGAGCATATAAAAAACTAGACTCCAAGTAAAGCTTGGGATATTTTAACCAAAATTATTTTTCAAAACAAATGAAGCTCAGTTTCAGATAGTCAAGGGTCATTGACAATTAGTCAATATTTTACAAAGGTAAAGAGCCTTGGCAATGAAATCTCTTAGTTAAAGAGTTAGCAACTAGTGAAACATGAGTAAGATGAATAATCATACGAAGGTTGAGACCTAAGTATAGCGGGTTCATGACAACCATTAGAGACTGGCCAACACAACCATCACTTGTTGAATTAGAAAGTATGTTGGCCAACCAAGAGACACTAAAGAACCAAATTGCTAGTGTCTCAATCAAAGAAATAGAAGAAGTACTTTTGGCTAAGAAGAACTATCCAAGTAGAAGGCCTAGGCAGTAGAAGCCTATTGAGTTTCATTAGCAAGAGGGAAAGGGAGCTTCCCAAATACATGTTGATGACACTCAACAACAGAGGAATAGCCAACGCAAAGTAATATGTTACAATTGTTCCAAGAAGGGCCTTTATGCACATGAGTACCAATACAATCCTAGAGCAATTAACTATTGTTGACTCCAGATGTTCAAATCATATGGCATGTTAGAATATAGAGGCAAGCAAGTGGTTATTATAACTAATAATGCGCTTTCAATTTCCATATTGGTCAAGCATTATATATTTCGTGCTTCAACGAGGAAGAAGTTTAGCTCCAAAATGTCTACCATGTGCAAGTATGAAAAAAAGAATTATTATCAATATCTCAATTAATTGCACTTGAATATTATGTAGTTTTGGTCCCAATGATATATTAAAGTATATCAAAGTATACATACATCGGAGGTACCACTTATGGAAGGACAGAATTAGAGCCCATCTACATAATGTTTGTTGAATTAACCTATGAAAAAAAAGACTCAATAAAATGAAACTACTAACTTCTCTCAACTAGAAGTTAGGATTGACACAATATATGTTGGATGTCAATATGGCAAGGCACACTAATTACCATATATTGAATTAAAGTTTTGAGCTAAATAACCATCAAAGCCCATTCACTCTGATGTGTTTGGATGAGTGAAGTAAGAACCTATCACCAAGATGCGATATATAATAAAATTTATCAATGATTTCTCAAGGTACATATGGGTATATTTCTTAAAGGAAAAATCTGAAGTATTTTCCATGTTTATAGAATTTAAAGAGAGTTGAAAAAGAAGTTGGCCACAAAATTAAGTGCCTACGCACAGATAATGGAGGAGAATACACGTCAAAAGAATTCTAAGAATATATTAAGAAACATGGGATACAATGACAATTTACTTGCTCAAACATTCCACAATAGAATGGAGAAGCCAATAGAAAGAACTAGCATCTAGTTGAAGTAATAAGCATGTTGCATAGTGTGAGCTCCGGAAAGCTCATGGCCGACTCAAAAGAGTTGGAGTCGCCACCCATTTTTGGAGGAAATAGGCCCTCATTTTCAAGTTTAAAAAACGGTTTACTTGCCTTGATAGTGACTCATTTCTTTGCCAAGGAAAGGCACTAAACCGAAAGGCTTTGGATTCCAAAGATTGGGAGAGGGAATGTGTTAGGCACCCCCTCTCTCCAAGCTGCTATAGCAGCCCACTACAAGAGTAGTTCAGGCTCAAATTCCGACAAGACACCAAATAACAGGATTGCTCGAGGCTCTTGAAATCCAGCAAAAACGTTCCCAACTCTGCCCATAATTGATTTGAGGTGGTGTTATCGAGTCTTAGGTATTGTTTTCCCTAAAACCCTCGCCTCTCTACCTCTTTTTCTCAATCTAGAGGAAGCTGGGAGTGTAAGTTTCCCAGGATTTCGGGGCTTTAAGCAACTTGAAACTAAACTCAAAACAAAGAGATGGTGAAGTGAGAGGCTTACCTCACGTGTACGACCTTGAAACAAGCTTTCCAACAGTTGGAAGGACCTCAAATGAAACTTGAATAAGGCAGGAGCTAGGTTGGGTGTTTCTGGTGTTGAATTTGGAAAACAAGGGATGAGCCTTGAGCTTGGCTTCAAGGATTCCGAGATTTCAAGCAATCTAGGTGCGTTACAGGAGTTGGAAAACTCTCCCCCCTTCTCTCTCTTTCTTTCTCTAGAGACCTCCCTCTGGTTTCCTCTCTCCAATCCCCCTTTTTGAGCTTGGATTAGGTCAGTATTTATAGAAAAAGGGAGGGGTCAGGTCTGAATTCAATCAGCTACAATGACTAGGATTCA
Organism: Nelumbo nucifera; assembly: GCF_000365185.1. The sequence continues at coordinate 220,147 of NW_010729140.1, forward strand.
ATAAAGGTTTTTCCCACAAATAGGCAAAGATTCTTTAAAGAAATAGGTGCCTAGTCAAGCTTTCCTATTAGGTGAAACACTTTCTTTGATTTGGGGGTGGTTTTCATGGGTTTTGTGCGTCCAATGGGAGATTGGGGCATGCTAGACGTTGTAGTCTCGTATTTGGGGCTGACAGTGGCAAAAGACATAAATTTGATGAACTTTTAAAAGTTATTTTGTATTTTCTTGGTTTTAAGTGGGGGATTGTTTGGTATTTTGAGCTTTTTGGATCTATTAGGCTTTGCTTGATTGGTCAAAGTGTTCTAATGAGCCAAGAATGGGTTTGGCATCAGTCATCACCCTTTTAAGGCTTTAGGTTGGGCCAGATGACATTGCAATTTAATCTATTGCATCAAAATTGTATCTTCCTAGTTAAATGGTCAAATGGATGAATTAGGATGTGAAATTTAGCATGCTGGGGTTTTTTGGGTCCCTAAACACAGTGGTGATGCCTGATTGGTCAAATAGGGTCAGGATGATTAAGACCTATGGCTGACAAGCTTGAATCAATGAGATTTGCTGAAATAGAATATTTGTTTGATGAAGGATCAAACATGGGAATTTTGGGATGCAATTTGGTGGGTTGACACTTTTGAACGTCCTAAATCTAATGGAAGTGATGGATCTTTGATCAGAGGTGTAGATTGATTTTTTAGTTCAGATCATAGTCTATACTTATGGTTTTCCAATCAACGAAAGGGTTTGAAATAGAATTTCTTTTTCAATAGTCAAATGAGGTGTTTGGTAATGAAATTTGACGTGAAGGAATATTTTGGGTCTCTGAATACAATGGTAAGGTCCAATAAGGTCGGGATGATTGAGATCTATGGCTGACAAGTTCGAATCAATGAGATTTGCTTAAATGGATAATCTTTGTTTGATGAAGGGTCAAACAGGGGAATTTCGGGATGAAATTTGGTTGGTTGGCACTTTTGAACATCCTGAATCTAATGAAAGGGATGGATCTTTGATCAGAGGTATATAGATTGATTGATTTAGTTTAGATCATGGTCTTAGCTTATGGTTTTCTAATCAACAAGAGGGCCTAAAATGGAATCTTACTTTTCTAACGGTCAAATAGAGGTTTTTGACATATGAATTTGGGATGATGGATTGTAGGCTCTAATTAATGAGATTTGTTGGAATAGGATCTAGGCTTGATGGGGGTTCAAATGAGGGAATTTTGAGCTACAATTTGGTAAGTAGGCATGGAGTCAAGTGGATGGTTCTGATCTAAAAAATATATGGTCGATCTTGGTAATCATTCAGGGTCATCCAAATGGGATCTTGATGTTTTTGCGATTAGTTGTTGAAGATTTGTGGTGGGATTCGTTAGTTGAGCTACAATTTGGTAGGTAGGCATGGAGTCAAGTGGATGGTTCTGATCTGAAAAATATATGGTCGATCTTGGTAATCATTCAGGGCCATCCAAATGGGATCTTGATGTTTTTGCGATTAGTTGTTGAAGATTTATGGTGGGATTCGCTAGTTGATTATTTTCTAGTGATCTTGGGGTTATAGATATATTGGATTTGATTTTAGAAGAGTTAAAATTTGGATATCGCATAGATCGAGGCCATTAGAAAGGAAGTTAGCGTACTTAACGGTGGATCTTTAGAATTTAGTCATGAAAACTGATGTGTGACTAAATTATAGTTTTTCAAGTCTGGGGATGATGTCTGATCAAGGTTCTTGTTTGTCTTGTGGATTGTGTCGAATGAGGGTTTTTTCATCTTTGGAAAGTCTGAAGTTGATCTGGTTGGGTTTCAAGTTTTTTGAGTGCAAAAGGGGAGTACAAAGAGGTAGGGTGAAGGAATCGAGCAAAAATTGGGTGCTAACACATAGTAAAAATGTGCCAACATACTTTTAGGTAGAAGGCATGAAGATGGCAGCACATGTCATCAATTGATTACCATAAGTATCACTTGGTTTTCTCTCGCCATTTGAGAAGTTGTGGAAACATCGACCCACTATAAGTCACTTTCGTATAGTTAGTTGTGTATATATATTATGTATTTGTACCAAACCATCTACACATCAAGTTCGACAAGAAAGCTATTCAGTGTATATTCCTTGGCTATGACAGTAAAAGAAAGGGATGGAAGTTTTGTGATCCAAATACCAATCATTGCTATACATATCAAAATGTGGTATTCAATGAAGCTTCATCTTGGTGGCCACTTAAGAGAGTAATACTACCCAACTCTGATGTTATAGAAGAGAATTTACAAGAAAAAGTAAATTTAGAAGAAGATCCAAAGCCTTAACCTAGCTCATATGATTCTCAAAAATCCCCAAAACCATGCGGAGTACTAGTATTCATGTATAGAAGACACTAGAAGATATTAGGCCAAGCCAATCGGAGGAGTTAGAGGAGCAACCAAGACAAGATTTACGAAAGTTAACTAGGATTAGATGTCTAAGTATATAGATGCTGCACTTGTTGAAGAGGTTAGTGGCCTAGAACCAACTAGTTATGAAGATGCTTGTCAAATTAAATGGAAAAAGGCAATGAGAGAAGAGATCCATATGCCCTAGAGAAAAATCAAGACTTTGGATAACTAACAAAAGAGAAGTCATTGATGAAGGGGAGCAATGAATGAAGCCATCAACTGACTTCTCTCACCCACCTCAATATCAATTTTGCTTGTTGATATAGGAGGGCCCACGCGGTTCATTTAAGTATCATAAGTTTTGTAAACCACCTCTTATAAGCAGTTAAACTCAACTATAAATAGGGTCTCATCCCTTACAATTATCGTTGTAAAACCTTTGGTTATGTAGTGTATGTGTGTGGTTTAAGTGCCATGCATTGTGTGTTTGTGTTTGTGTATATTTTGCATAAGTAATATGCATAGTTTGTTTTCAACTATTGTGTGTTTACTTTTTTTTGTTTGAATATTGTTATTTTGCTTCTTCCTGTGCGTGGGCCCACTTGTTTGCTGTGCCTTACACTTCTGCATGAGGGAGTGTTAGAGAATAAAAACCTAATCTTCTATTCAGGGACCTCACCTAACAGCTTAAGGTTTTAGCTAGGTTGAACAGTTCCTTAAGACATACCTGCACTTGAGAAGTAGAAATCCCAGCTTTCTAGTAAAAAGAAATGATCTTAAGGACTGTGTATCTCAGATGTCATAAACTGAGAAGTGTTGAAGTTTTCCTTTTGTTTGCTTATTACACAGATTTTTGCTAAGAAGCACCTCTAACAAGACCTTCCACTGCTCTAAGTCCATGAGGAGGCTCAATATATTATATTTGATTGCCATGTATCATATATTGTTGCAACTTTTCTAACTTTTTCTTCATGCCATGGCCTGAAGTTATTTCCATGACATGTCATATGAAATTAAGAAAGCACAAAAGAGCAAAAGGAGGAAAAAAAAAACTAGATGATTTCTCATGGAGAGAGGGAGACCAAACTATCTTGATATGTGAGACATCGCACCTTCCTACTTACAGGACCAGGATTGGTACTTATGTCCCAACTACTGAAGTAGAGAATTTCATTATGGTAGGGAAGGAAGGAGGACAATGTCATGCTCACAGCGGCTGCAGAGAAATATATGGGGAATATCTTCGCCATTTGGGATCCGAACACATCGAGTGTGCTGCCAAACTTCGCAAATATCACATGAGATCATCCGCTCACCATCGTCTTCCTTGGCTCCACAAGGACAATCTACAATGCAGTCATCTCTTCCACTTTCATATATATCATCAATGCCAATCCCCTCCTCTACCATCCTTCCCTCCATAACAAGGCAACAACACAATTCAACTAGTCTGAAAATCATATCTGATTCCTTGGCATTCACACCAGAGATCGACTCAATGATGAAGCTCCTTAAACCCCAGTATGTCTCACGAAAGACCCTTTCAGTTTCCTTCTTAAGCTCTTCAATGGTAGCATCAAGAGGCAAAATTATTAATTCATATGGTGGTAAAGTCCTAATTTTCTCTTCCTCACCATCAAGCTTGTTTTTCAACAGAGCTGTGCATAGGAACGTCAGATTTCCTTCAACACCCACATTGTCACTAGGAGCTACCTCTCCTCCATAATTTTTGATAAGACCCTTGGAGTCAAGAATTATCCTTGTAGCTAATGGGATGGAGGTAAAGATACCTGAAGTGAGCACTGATCTCTGCTCATTGAGAATGGATCTGTACAAGTAGGCAATATCATTCATGAGTTGAGCTCTTGTAATCTTATGACAAGCCTTTCCTTTGGGATCATTCAGTGACAAACCTTCTTGATTGAGATATGTACTAGAGATGTCCTCCAAGCAATATTCTAGGACTTTGGTTACTGGGTTTAAACTTCGCCGAACCATATAATTCCCCACAATATGGTTTCCTAGTGATTTCAGTACAAAATCAAGTAAACCTGTGTCACCAATGTAGGCACGAGCAGCATCTCTAACTTCTTGCCTTGAGACCCATTTGAACTCTGCCTTCCTTAAAAACTCAACAATAACTCGTGTCGCCATTTCAATTCGCTTTGGAGACCATCGACATGCTGTGTCAAACAGAATTCCAGAGTTATCAGAAGCCATGTGATTCTCTTGTGGAAGGTGGACCTTCAATTCTATCATGAAATGGAACAGATGGCCTAGTGTGACCAAGGAATGACCTGAAAGTGCTTGGTACCGAGTAAATATGGCTGGAATTTCATGATTCAAGCAACCAAAGTGATGAACAAGTAAGCACAGAGGTATGCTTTGGATAACTTCTATGGCTTTCCGGTACATTGGTTCAGTAACACCATAGCTTCCACGGCTGAACCTGTAGCCCCATCGTCCAAACCAAGGTTCACCATATGCCACCCCATGTAATAACCTCAAATCCATGCCTCTCTTCCTTGCAACATCATTTATGCTCACCTTCCTGCAAATCAAAGAACAATCTCTTGCTTAAGAGATTTATGAAAGAGTGCTTGCATTGCAGTCCCAAAGCCAATTTTTTTAGACCTATGGTCTCTAATACTTGGCCAAGCAGTCAAAGAATGGTTTCTGATCATATAAATTGATGAGTCACTTTTGTATAAAAGGGACCATAAACTAAATAAGCATGAAATGGTTCAGTTACGAGTCACTTCTGATCATATAAATTGCTTGGGGGTCGGATAAACAATGTTTCTGGCTTCCTACATAGTGTGCTTGTGGGGTGTGTCAGCCAGGAGGAGGGCAGAGAGGTCCCAATTATAAGCCCGGATATGAAGATGGTCTTTGGGTTGGACAGAGTTCATAAAGCCCAGAAGCCTTCTGTTTTAGGAACCAGAAAACCAAAATATTCAAAGTATGTTGGATATTCAGAGGATGAAAACCAACCTGATAAGTCTCTCCTAAAACAGTGAAAAAAAAAGAACAGAATGATCAGATTCCTTGAAGCCATTTGATATATGCATTCTCACAGCTTTCAAAAGAGTTTTAATGGAAATTGCATTCTAAATGTTTACTTAGAAAATACACCATACACACATGCATTTCAAGTTGATTTTTGACCTAATACTCCATGGTGGACTCATGGCAAGTTATGGGCTACCTGGCGTGTCCCCAGATCCATTAAAACCTGCTTCTGGATTTTCAATTAGAGCCCATTTGAGAGGACTTCAGCATTGATTGAGCTGCATTGACTGAGCTGCTTCGACTAGACTACCTGAGATAACTTCAACAGAAAGCTATCTGTAGGGTTGATATGTATAACACCCAACACAAAGCTATCTGTTTGGATTTTCAATTTGGCCTCCGCTAGGCACAAATAATAGAATCATGGCTTGGGTTTGGGTTGATATGTAACACCTTCTATGGGTCGAATACAAACTTCTTTTATTGCCCATTACTTTGACGGGGTGGGTCAATAGTATACAAATCAGCCCCAATAATGATTAATGATTAAAGCTCTGTTCGAAAACTAGGCCCAATAATGGTAAATGATTATGGAGGCTCTGTTTGAAGCAATGCAATTTCATTTGTACGAGCACATATGGATGGGAGTGTAAATGAGAGTTTTGCAAATTCTTTTTTTTTTTTTTTTTTGCTTCTGGTTTTACTTTAGCTTGTGTTTGGTATCATTCCCATTTTTACTTGCAACATTTTAGGTTAGTCAATACAAATTTTTGAGAAATGGTCTTGTTACATTGATAACCACTTCCACTAAAAAATGCATTGGATTGGGTGAAATCAAATCAGTCTCCCACAAAATTGCCCCCCACAACATCTCATAGCACATCCCCGCGGTGTATTGGGAACATCTCCCGATGATAATACCAGAAATAATGTCATCATCGGGAGATGTTCCCAATACACAGCGGGGATTTGAACTTGGATTGGGTGTTGGCATTTACAGTATAAACACCAAATTTGATGTTTCCTGAAGAAGCAATAATGATACCAAATGTTGTATTGATAACTCAAATCTTTTGTGCTAGAAAAGAATATATTCTCTTAAAATTTGTATTGACCAACTTAAAATGTTGGAAATAGAAATGGCAATGATACCAAACACAACCTTTGCCAGAACCGCAAACAAACAAAATAAAGTGAAACCTATGACAAAACTAAACTAAAATTGAACTCCAACTCCTTTACATTCTCATACTTTTGCACCAAAACAAATAAAATTGCACTGCAAGCAAACAAGGCTTGGACATATATACAAAGGAATGATCAGGAAGCTAAGCACATGCTAGTATGATCTTAACCTTATATTTGCACTTTACATATTTCTATTTGTACTCTTCCCAAACTAGGCCTAAGGCGGCTGCATTTGGTTGCAAACTTGCAGTGCAAATCTGAACCAGATACAAATTTTTTATGTGGTTCAGTTTTGCATCTATTTGTTTATAACAATAATTTGCACTCCTACATGATACAAGATTTATACTTTTTATCTTATTTGCACTCACTAGCAATATAATTTTATGGCTCAGTTTGGAAGGAGTACAAATACTAATATATACAGTGCAAATACATAAAAAATAATACAAAATACAAGATTTTGCATTCTATAAATTTGCATTTGTACTCTTTATGGCTCAGTTTGGAAGGAATACAAATACAAATATGTACAGTACAAATACATACAAAAATAATATAAAATATAAGGTTTTGTACTCTACAAATTTGTATTTGTACTCCTTCCAAACTGAGCCTATTACATTTCAAAGACTGATGCAAAATTTGCACCACTTTCCTCCTACCCCAATTCTCTCTATAAAGTGGAGACCACATCTCGCTCCTACCTCATTCCCAAACAAATAAATCTCCTCCTACCTTCATTCCCTTGCATATAAGGTGGGATCACACCACTTTACTTCCTATTTTACTTTTCACAAGCAAACAAGACAATGCCAAATCTAAAGCAAAAGTAAACCGGATTTTACATTAAGCTTATTTACACTCCCATGCATTTACACCAGTGCAAATGAAATTGACACTGCAACCACACAGCCTAAGTAACATTTTCTTTGTTTAGTAACTGGAGGCCCAAGAAGGCCTTGGCCCTGTAGTTCCTAGTTCACTATAATCAAAGAAATAGAAAGATTTCTTGGCATAAATATAAGAACCCCTTAGTTAGTTGATGAAATAACCGAGTCAAACAGTGGCACTACAGTCTCACCTTGCCCGCAGTGCCGTGCATATTCGGTCCCAAAGGTCCATGATCTCATGCCCTGCCAACTCTGCTCCCTTCTCCACTCCATTTACACAGAGCAAATGCCCAAACCCATTAGAGTGCAAGACCCCATGCATAAGGTAGCCTTGTAACCCTACAAAGTTCGACTTCGCCGCCTTCTGATCCGACCCTCTACAACTGCCTTCATAGCTTATACCTGCTGCAATCACTGGCATGGTTTCCCTTGAGGACACTACAAAGTGAAACTTCTTGCTGCAGATCATGTGGTGCCCCCAGCCTGAGCTATAGCCAAAGCAATTTCTCATTCTCATTTTAGCACCAGAAAAGACTAGTCATGTTATTGCATAAACTCAATCGTCTACACTAGAAATCATCTTGATGGGATGTTCTTATTGATCTTAGAAGGTAAATTGATTGAACTGATAGATACAAGGTTTGTAGATGGTCCTAGCTAGTTCTACACTATAGATAACTAAAGCAAAAGAATTAATTGAAGTCTTTTGGCATGAAGAGTTTACCCATGTATTTGCAGTGATTGCAATTACGATATGCAGACCTTTCGATCGATTCTTCAATGACAAGAAGCACGATATGGACGGAAGGGCATTGATGGAGTTCAAGCTGGAAGGACCAGCTATGCATTCCACTGCACAAATTTGTCTCAGGGGTCCCCAATTCAATTAAGGCTCTGATGTTTTGGCGAAATAGGCCATTGAACTCAACTGGGTAACCAGGTTCGCAGAAGGTCCTCAACTTAAAAACTCTCTCCCCTCTCTTCCTTTTCTTACACCCAGTAAGGTTCAACTGTGTCATCCTTGAATCCCACCTGCTATAGAGATGAGGGGAGAAGGAGAGAAAGGAATAAGATCAGTTTGTGAGGTCTAAGAGGAGGCATGAATTATAAGGTGATGCATAACTTGCATAAACCAACGAACCACAACAGCTTTATATACTTATATTGCTTGATCACACACTTAGTGCCTAGAAATAAAATTGGAGGAGCCAAATGCACCCCTGGACTAATCAAAATGGGTTAAGAGCCCTCTTGCTAGAAGCATGATTTCATTCAAAATTGATCACTGAACTAGTCCTTCGCCACAATCGCAGGGAACCTATAGGGTGACAGGCCATTTGAAGTTAATTAATGAAACCATGCTTTTGTTCATGTAAGCATCCAATGGCCAAGATTGGTCATGAGTTCTATTGAATTTAATTAGAGCCATCGGTTTGCTTTTGGACTCCGACGTTAACTCAATTAAGTAGATTAAGATGAGAACTTAAGGACAGACAAAAACGCATTATTTCTTGGCCAACTAACCTCAGGCATACCTCACAAAACAGAACCCTCCTTTCATGTGGGTTTTGTTTTATCAGTGAGATTATCCATTCTTTACTTCCTAAATCCTTCTCCTTAAAAGAAGCAATTTGACGGGATAAAGAATTGGTTAGGCCCTGTTTGGCGTGTTTTTCTGTATAGTTTTTTGGCTGTTTATAAGTCGGGCGGACTGTGCCGCAGTCCTTTCCGTTAGATTCGCAACAAATCTAACTGCCAAAAGTAGGTGCATCAAAAAGACACGAAAAGCTTATTTTAGGCTGATTTCAGAAAGTTTCAAATAGAGCTTTTCACATCTTTCTCGCTTTATTCTCATGCGGAAAAATGCATAAAAAGACGTACGGTAGATAAACTAGCTTCGGGCTGCTCAGATTTCACTTAAAAGCTCAATGTATTTTTTAACTATCAGAACTACCAGAAGATCTTCTCAAAAAACTTGCCAAATGACCCGTCACCCTGATGAATTGAGTTATGCATTTGTGTTAAATAGAGAAACAGTCGTCCAGATGATATCTTCGTGCCCTTATATAGACAAGAAAGACTTAATTATCCAGGCTATTTATTCATGGCTGGGAGCCTAGGATTACTGGCTTAACATGGGCAAGTTGAATTTGGACCCATAGAGCCCCAACCTTTAATGATTTGGACTTCGGGTCCAAGGACTTTACTTTCAATGAAATCATGCCTTTGTATTATCAGCGCTGAGCCCGGATCTCTTGCAAACAATAGTTCTGCTAACATCATGCAGCCGTATATTGGGAATATCTCCCATATTATGTGTGGAGAGTTTGTGATTCTGGCGAAACAAAGTAATAAAAAACAAAATAAAAGCAGAAAGATTTTATTGTTCTAACAGCATAATTTTTCACTGTTCTTTTTGGATGCATTTAATAGACAATTCTCTTTTTCTTTCTCAATTTTACTTATCTTTCTTCTGTTGTAACAAGAAAACTGAAGAGCTTTTGCTTCTTTTGATCATTTTCTCAAACATAGAGATATTTAGGCATATTGTTCAGTCCTAGATTCCTAGTCTAGAAGAAAATAGATTGCAGAACTTTATTCTTAGATATTAAAAGAAATAATTGATTATAGGATGACATATTATGAACTTTATTACTCAGTTATCGGGTCGGGTTAATGGGTTAGTGGCTTTAGGGTACATATGCCCACGGCATTCACAAAACTGAAAGTCTGCACTTGTGTGGGTTTAGGGATGTCAATGGATTAGATTTGGCTTGATTCGAATCCGACCTGAGGATGCACGAGCCCTATCCCAACCTGACTAAAAGGGGAGGGTTTATTGAACCCGACCCGTCCCATATACTCAAAGAAGCCTGTGTACATGAATGTTTCAATGCCGAAATAGGGAAAGTTAAGTGTGGGTTCTTCTCAACCCAAAACCCATTTAATTCTGACCTGACCCTAACCTGATAAGGTCCGGTCATTGCGGGTTTACCGCTTAATCCAACCCACTGGCATCCCTACATGGGTTCTGCCTGTTCACGGGAGGGATGCCGAGTGACCACTAAAGAATTGGGGACAATCGACTTATTGAGGGTATTGGCAATCAAGAATCATGAAAAGAAGAAATCCATAAGATATGCCAAGTTTTCTTCAATGCTGGATATTTTGTTAGATACATCGGGTTCAACTTCATATTCAGGCTCTCCATCCATAATAAACAAATGCTCAATCAAATCCAACCCAAACCAAATTTCATTCTGTAATATTTGGTACTGATATATAGGGGTATCAATTGGACTGGATTCTCATTATATATGGACCAGGTTTAATCCAAATCAATAAATGTTATCGATCAATTTGGATTAGTCTAATTTAATGTCTGGACCATCTAATTTGTTCGAATTCATTTTTATTTAGGTTGGTTTTAATTCAAATCCGGTCCATTGACATATATATTCTTATCTTATATCAATGGATTAGATATTGGCTTAATCCAACCCAATCTAATATAAATTTATTACAGACAGGCCAGGTCCAATCCAATCCAATCTAATAAATATTTTGGATCAAATTGGTCCAATCCAATATGTTGTTAGTATGTCCAATCCATCTAAATTGATTTTGAATTGGACATCGGTCCATTGACACCCTTAGGCAAATCAACTTCACTGTCATTGCAGCTACCTTGTAACTGTCACGATAAGGGAATTTATCGGAGAAATTTTATCATTTTATCTGGGTTGTAGCATGTCTACGGTGAAAGTAATTGAACTCATAATATCTCGACTGCATTATCAATGGTCCTCCAGTGGCTTGACATTGTTCACAGCCCACTAGAAAGCAATTAGCTATCTTTACTAATGTTTTAAAAACTGATCAAAGGTTAAACCGTTTTTGCCCTTGAATCGCAAGTCACCAATTTGATTATCCTGCCCGAGTAGGTCAGAGGGTGTCATGTCAGAAAATAGATATACACATATACATGTATATATAGGTATAAATATGTGTTTTATCAATAAATAATGTATAATTATATTCTACATGTAATATATGCATTTAGAGGTGTCAACGGTATTCGAAAATCCAATTTTAAATTTGATATTCGACATAATCGAATCGAATTCAGATAATTTGAATATCTAATCGGTCGAATTCGGATATCCTATTCTTACCGAATAGTTAATCGGATTCGAATTCGGATATGACCTGATTTGATTCGATAAATATCCGAATTCAACCGATAATTTAATTCTTATATATAATATATAAAATATTTTATATAATTTATATATAATAATTAAGTTATACATATAACTTATATATTTATATACTTTATATCAATAAAATATATATTTTATATATTTATTAATTATCTAAAATAATTAATTAACTGAATTCGAATCAAATCAAATCGACTATTTGAATATTTAATCAGATTCAAATTCAGATATTAATTATCCGTCAGATATCGAATTGAATTCAGATATCAGATTTTCTAATCAGATTCAAATTCAGATATTGCTTGATACGATTCGAATTCGACCCGTTTACACCCTTATATGCATTATTTTATATTTAATTCATATTTCTTAATTTAGTTTTTATTTTTATTTATAAAAATGCTAAAAATTATTATCTGAGGCCAAAAAAGGGTTTCTTGGTGAAAATAGTGGGGCAACCCATGACCTATCATCGGAGAGAACAAAGTTATGGCGTTTGAAAGTTTGCATACACGTTTAGTATATAACCTGTGATTCATCACCGGGTTGAACGGATCAACAATCCAACCACCCAGGTTAAATTATTTTTGACCAATTCTTGGGTTTTAGTAGAACCAAACCCATAATCAAAGCCAAGTGATTGTTTGAATGGTTCAATCAGCTATGTCAACAATGGGTTGAAATAGTGATCTTTACATGACTATGACAAAGATAAAGATTATTTTTGTTGTCATCTGGGTTTCATAAAATTTTATTGCACTAGTGTAAATTCATTAAAATGCAAATGGATCGAGTGCAAATTTTGATTCACTTTGACTTCGAATTTGACCATGATTTACTAGCAAATTTGTTCCCAGAATACAATAGAGCCTAGGATGAGAAACTGCAACCACCAAACTTCAACAATCTCCATTGAAACATTCTATGAGACAATAGTAGTTTCAACTAAGAGAGACAAGAGTGTTTGTGTAGTGAGAATTGAATGAAAACTTATTTGTAAAACCAACTTGATTTACAGCCTTTTATAAATTCCGGAGAGTCATCGTGAAGAGGAGCATATCCATTTGAAGAGGCTCTTTGTGCAGTCACAAATTCAAACTCTATGACTGTTCATAGTTAGTTAATAGTTAAAAATTGTTAAGACTTGAATAGTATCTATTGATTATACCCGTTCAAGTTTTGACCATTGGATTAACTTAAAATGTCAACGGGCATGGTTCATCCTCCATAATGCTCAAATGCAATTAACGTAAATCGCAAATCGCGATTTCTGATTTTCAAACAAATTACAACCTGGATGCAAAATTGCAACATGGGAAAGTGTGCCTCTAATGTGCCTCATTGCACCACATACATGCATGTGCACGTGTTGTGCAATAGCAAATCTTTGTACTCTCTTCTCTATACTTCAAAAGAGTGTAAACAAACTCCTATTTAAAAACATAAGCCAAGTTTAGTAATTTTTCAATGTGGGACAAGCATTAAAGAAAGGAAAATAAGATAAAACAAAAGCTTTTGTGATAATTTTAAAGCTATTTTTCAATGTTCATGTGTAAATGTGCTCTATCATGCAATTGATCAATCAAACATCCATTGGATTTAATCTCTAATAAGATTAGAATCCACTAGTTTATTTATGAGGAAAAAGAGAATTAAATGGTGTCATCTCTACTTTATATGAAAGAGAAAAGTAGAAGGAAAACCTCTAAAAGAGAAAATTAAAATGATGTGATTTTCACTTTATATAAGAGACAATTACCGTGAGAGAAAAGTGGTGCAATGCAAATGAGTGTAAATTTTCTTTTTTTTTTCAGTTGGATCATCATATAGGAGTTTGCAATGCCAATGAGTGCAAATGGGACATGCAAAAAATGCAAATCATAGTTTTAGACAAATAGATGCAAATGTAAGGCAAGTATAAAATTTGTATGCAATTTTGTTTGCACTACAAATAAATGAAGCCTTGCTAAACTAAGCAAAGGCAAGTCAAATGAGATTCTAGTTTGGGTTAGTTCGGAGTGGTCCACCAATAGACTTCCAAACTAGACAATTGAGATGACTACAAGCAAGCCAGTTCGCTGGTGGGGTTACCAATAGAGGTGTCATCGTTATTAAAAAATATGATTTTAAATTTGTGATTGATGTAATCGAGTCGAATTTGGATATTCTATTCATACAATTTAAGTAATCGAATTGAATTCAAATATAATCTGATTCAATTCGATAAACGTCCAAATTTGGATATCTTATTCATATAATTTATATATAATAATTAAATTATATAAATAATTTATATATTTATATACATTATGTAAATAAAATATTTATTTTATATATTTATTAATTACCTAAAGTAATTAATAACTCAAATTCAAATCAAATTGAATATTTGAATATTTAATCAAATTCGAATTCGTATATTACCTGATTCTATTCGAATTTGATCCATTTACACCACTAGTTACCAAGAACTGGCTGTTCATGAACTTAGCAATTCGACCATCGAACCTGGAGTGGTTCAATTGTTATGTCAAGTGATACCGAGTGATTCTTTCCTATTGACAGAAATGAGATAACATGCTTGTCAAATATCTGAAGGAAATTTTAATCAATTTTAAATGAAATTTTCTCTTTAAACCATGCTTCAATGTATCAGAATTGTAAGATGTATCGAAAAGATCATTTTAAGAAACGTTTCGGGATACGCTTTGGATATGCATAAATACGTACATAAAATTAAGATAGACTTAGATACATTAGAAAACGTATATAAATATTAAAAATTATATTAATAACAATAAATAAAGGTAATATAGTGGTGGAGCTAGGAATTTTCTTTTATGAGGCCCAAGTTGAACAAGAAAATGAAATAGGGAGTAGAAGATGTAGTATTTCAAAAGAAATGGGGTGGGAAAGTATGGGTTTATTACAGATTTTTTAAAGAAAAAATAACATTTTTTTTTAATCTTGGGAGTTGGAGGAACGTTAGAGAGTGATCCTTATATATAGTTCATGGCAAGTTTCAGAAAAAATAAAAAAGTATATTTGTAAGTAGGAATGACAATGGCAAGGTAGGGCAAATTTAGGGATCCCCATTTCCTGTGAGGGTGAGGATGGGGGTTGGGATTTCTAGCCCCATTGGAGTGAGTTCAGATTTGCTCCTCATAGAACATGCCTCACACCAACCTCACGGCGCTTTCAGTTGTGCATTGAGAATATCTCTTTTACTTGATGTTGTCATTCTTGCGAGAAGATGTTCCTCATGTACAATTGCGATGTATTGAAGTTGATGTGAGGCATGCTCTATGAGGAGAAAATCTGATTTTCATTGGGGTATGGGGCAGTGACAGGGTAGGGTACTTTAGTTTTGGGTTGATGATGGAACATGGAAAACCTGGTCTACCCTACCCCGCCCCATTGTCATTCCTATAACTGCAAGCAAGTGCACCAATAAGGAGTTAGCATCTCCTTTCAAAAAAAAAAAAGCTGTTCCAACATGATTTGTGTTCACACCTGTCAAACATGATGGATCCCAGTCATAAAGTGAAATGTGTGGACACATATTATAATTGAAACATGTTGGAATGGTCTTCTATTGGGAGCAGTAAGGGTAAGCAAATGGGTAGGTTCTATCCAAAATCGAATGGAACTGACTTCAAACCAATCTTGAACCAACCCTACTTGCCCTGTTACAAAACCCAGGCTGGTTCTAGGGTCTAGGGGTTTACCCTACCCAAATCGATCCAATAAACCAGGCTTGATTGGCCTTGGTGGAACTGACCTTGGAGCCAAATTTAACTTAAAATAAACCCCAAAATACTTTTGAGGATGTGAAGATTTGAACTCAAGCACTCATGGTTACAAAAGCCATGGTCTCACTTGACTATTGAGTTACTTAACTGATTTTATCATTTGTTTTCATGTTAATATTTGAATGTGTATAATAATTAATGTAAAAAGTAATATTTACAAAATTTAAATTCAAATTATAAGTTTCGAGCCATATAATGATAATATACATATTAACTTAATTTAATCAATACAAATAACATAAGTTTTAAACTATATATACTATATTTGGGTTCAACCATGATATCGGAAAGATATGATATCTAAAAAACTTTTGAACAGTTAACTGGAATCACAAAGGCGGTAGCCAATTAGGTGTTATTCATCAAAATTCATGGGTGGATTTTGATTGGTCAAAACTCTTCCAATACCATGTATTTCCCACATCATAGATTTTCCTATTACATTTATTAAAAAACAAGTTTTTAAAGGACATGCTTTTTTTAAGGGTAGACCCTAGAACCAATCCCAGAACCACCAATGCCAGAACTAACCTTGGAAATGACCTTTACAAGGTAGGTTCTAAGTTCTATCATGAAACCAAATCAAACCAACCTAAGCTCACCCCTAGGAATTAGATCCGGTCTCACCAACCCAAGTTCGAATCTTCTCCTCGCAGAGCATTGCTCTTACACTAACCACACAGCATGTCCCAACCATACATCGAGAACATCTCCCATACTTTATGTTATTTTTCATGGGAGATGTTCCCAATACACGGTGGAATGTGGTTGTAGAGTCAATGTGAGGAGCAAATCCCAATTCTAGAAATGTAAAATAAAATTGTAAGACTTTTTTTGTATATTTTGTTAATTTACTTTAAATTTTTTATTATTTTTTTCAATTTCTTTAAAAAAATATATCTCTCATGGCATGACTCGATCTACGGCCCGGCCTAACCCAATGCTTGACCCGCAGACCAGCCCAACCTGCGGCACGGCATGGGCCCCCATATGGATTCGAACCATAGGTGAGCTATGCCGGACCAACCCCCAAAAATATCTAAAAGAAGGAAACATGGCTCGACTTGACCCGCACGCTAACACAATACGATCCACCAAAAACAAAGGGCATGCACCCACGGGATGTACTGACCTAACACAACCCGATTTACACTTCTACCCAATTCCACCAACATCACGCCGAACTCTTTGACTAACGAGAGAAGGAATCGAGATCTCGGATCTCCTACCCACAGGATACTACAGCTGTACACCGGAATATCTCCGTGAATGATAATATGTAAATACGGATAATGTTCTCAATGTACAGCTGTAATATCGACGTCAGAGTGGAAAGGAGATCCAAGCTCCGACAGAGGATAGAAAGTAATGGTTTCGTGCTGTTGTGGGTTTCTCTCTTGTCTTGAAGTAGAAGTCAATTAAATCCCACGTGGCATATTAGAGATTCTTATGCAACATACGTGGGTCACAAAGAGAATAGAAGTGGAAAAAGACAGAAAAAGAGTACATTGCATCCAATGATCTAAATCTAATCCGGCTTTTGTCACCAAACGCTCATCCGTACAGCGTGGAGTGTTGAAAAGAGCGGAGTATTTCTTGCATGTAAAATCCTTCTTCGAAAAGTTTTTTACCCTAGCTGTTAGCAAGGCCACAAGGGCTGAAGTGGCTGAACTGAACTGACTGATTAATTGTTTCATCGTTAGTGGATAAAATAGTCAAATTATAAAATATTTGAGGGAATAGTAATAATCCCAGTTTCAATTTCAGCCATTAAGTAGCTGACAACTCCTTATAACTTATTAATTAAAAGACAAATAATAATCCATTCAGTTCGGCCATTCAACCGTTAACAAACGGCATTAGCTGATTTACACAAAATAGAAGAGCAGTTATGATGGAAAAAAGGCCAAATGGTGAGCCCTCTCTCCTCAATCATTTTTATGCAAAGCCAAAGTGCAAACCCTAAAATTTGGAAATTAAATAAGAGAAATGTTATTTTAAAATGATAAAAATACCCTTTTATCATATTAGAAAAGGATGGATATATATGTCAACTGTCCATTGTTGTTCGAATTTTATAAATAATTAATCTAAAAAATAAGGGATGTTTGTCAATGTAATTGGTTTTGTTATGTAAAGCAAAAACATTTTCTATGTTAGTAATTTAAAACAATAATTTTTTATTAATATAGCAATTGTTTTTGCTTCAGAAAACAAAATCATTTACATTGATAGACACCCCCAAAAATAAAGAAATAATATATTATAAATGAATAACAACCTTATAATGAAGACCCCTTATACTTTAACTTGCAACAAAGACCACCCCCTAACTTTCACGTTGCGACTAATAACCCCTCAATTGTTATGTGAAATGACAAAAGACATTAAATTATCAAAATAGTCTATTAAATATCCTTAAATTTTTTTATAATTGATTAACACCACGTGATGTATGAATTTTTTTAAAACCCAATTTTGCCTTTCATACCTCTCCCTTCTCTGCAACAGCTTCACTCCCTGTTTCTCCACTGCCAGCGCCACCACTGTCATCGTCTGTATCTAACCACGGGAATGCTAGTGCTTTGGACAACCTCAGCTTCTTCACCATCCTCTCCCCACCAACAAACGAGTGGCTAGGAGAGATGGGCTTCACATGGGTTCCATTACTGTTGCCCTTCTCAACATGGACCGATTTCTTGAAGGTCGAAGGACCACGTCTTAGATTCAGGCTGGTTCTCCTCGGAGGAGGAGCTTGGCTGCTCATCTTGGACTTGCAAGAAACGAAAATTTAGGGTTTTGAGGGAGGAATACGAACAGATAAGCCAAAGTATGTTCTTCCTGAAATCCCTAAAATCTCAGACTTCGTTATTTTGTAGGAAAAACTGGAAAGTAATCGGAACTTCAAAAGTTGAGCTTAGAGAGAAAGAGGAGGGATCAAATGGTCTAGAAGGATTTAAATACCCTTCCCTTCTCTCTCTCTCTCTCCTCTTACCAAGAAAGTAATTCTTTCCCCGTGTTTGCTTCAATTTATATGTCATCAATAGTAGGGCTCTGCCGGTGATTATCTCGCCGATGGAAACAACTGAGGGGATGGCGAAGCCTCTGCCGATCGTTACTATTGCAAAATATCCCTCTCGTCGCTCGTATTTCTCCTACTCTCCTTCTGCTCAACAGTTGTCGCTCGTATTTCTCCTCAACAGTAGGGCTTCTACCGGAGGTTACCTTGCCGATGGAAACAAGTGAGGAGATGGCAGAGCCGCATGGAATTTCTTTTGCTGCTCGTACTAAACAACAAGTACCGTCGAGGGTCATCAGCCACATCGTTAGATCGAAACCAGATCTCGGTCTGGGACGGAGCGTTTGTTCAGTCCTATCCTCTGTACAATAGCAGAAACAAGCTCATCCAATTTCTCTGTACTAGAATTAAATCTATGAATACGATCCTTCGTATCCTCCAATTTAAAGGCAAAAGTATTCCCAAGACCAAGAGATGGATAGCATTTTCCAGGACTTCCACCTTCGGATGCCATTAGTGCAGAAAGTTCACTCTGGGTGTCATACTCATCTTCTGGTGGTTCAAGGGTAAGTCCAGAATCCCAGAACTTCTGCATCATTGTGCTTGCCATGTCATTGACAGCTCCATAGCTCCCCTCAACCATGGAAATTGCTGCATGAGTTATCTACAGGACGTCCAGGCAAGTAGCAATACATCCTTCTTTATCGAGAACAGGAAGATGTAGAAACTTCCCATCATGCATCATATTCAAGGACTGTTGTCTCTAGTGTTGCACATTTGGGGGCCACTGTCATAACCTTTTCCATCAGCGTCAACTCAGGTGACAGATTTTGAGCCACAACTCGCATGAGAATGTCTTTGTAATTCAGTATCCCATTAGGCTTGCTTCCAGTTTAAATAATCACTAAATTAGCTCGTAAATCTCGCTGCCGGTGATTAAACCCCCGCTGCAATTAAATATTCACTGGCAGAGGAAAAAAAAAATTCAAAACAGTCTGTTTGTCGCCGTTGCAAAATCGTCGGTCGTCGTAGGTCGATGTAGGTTACCGGAGGTCTTCAGATGTCGTCAAAGGTCGGAGGTAGATGGAGCCTCAACTGCTTGGCGGCTTGAGTGAGAAACAGAGAAACGAGAGAAAATTAGAGAAACTAAGGGTCACCCTTACAAAACCGTCGGTCGCTGGTTGCCATAGTGTCACAGGTGATTCCTTCGTCGCGCCATCAAGTACCTACAGTGAGCCATCCGAGTGCCAATCGCTGCCTTCATAGTGTCAACATGTGTGTCATGGGTGGGCTTTACTTATATTTTGAAAGGGGACCGCCAATGGCGTTATTGTAATTACTTAGTATGCTTTTTCATCATTTTGATATTTCCTATTGTYACTCCCCCAAAAGCTTAACGTACTCTTTGAGGGGAGGTAGGTAGTCGAGTGAGCTCATAAGCGTGTAAAGGTTAAGCACGAGATCC
>NW_010729140.1:252830-283037 GCF_000365185.1 Nelumbo nucifera
CAGCTTAGCACCTGGTCAGCTCGGCACCCAGTCAGCTCGACACCTCACAGGCAGCTCGGCACCTCACAGGTAGCTCGGTACCAAGTCAGCCCGACACCTCACAGGTAGCTCGGCACCTGGTCAGCTCGGCACCTCATAGGTAGAGACCTCAGCACTACATAAGTCCCAGTCGCCTCTTTGGCATGGGCAAACTCAATAAGAGTGGACTACAATTCGCTCCCAAAGCCTACGGGCAACATTACTGCTGAAAAACCTAGTCACCTCTACGGCATGGGTAATACAACTGCATAAGTCCCAGTCGCCTCTTTGGCATGGGCAAAGTCAAGAAGAGTGGACTACAAGTCACTCCCAAAGCCTACGGGCAACATTACTACTGAAAAACACAGTTGCCTCTACGGCATGGGTAACACAACTGCATAAGTCTCAGTCGCCTTTTCGGCATGGGCAAAGTCAATAAGAATGGACTACAAGTCACTCCCAAAGCCTATGGGCAACATTACTGCTGAAAAACCTAGTCGCCTCCACGGCATGGGTAACACAACTGCTTAAGACCCAGTTGCCTCTTCAGCATGGGCAAAGTCAAGAAGAGTGGACTACGAGTCGCTCCCAAAGCCTACGGGCCACATTACTGCTTAAGACCCAGTCGCTTCTTCAGCATTGGCAAAATCACGAAAAGTGGACTATAAGTTGCCCCCAGAGCCTAAGGGCTACAGTACTAAACTGGCGGAGACCTCCTCACCTTACAGGCAGCTTGCCACTTACAAGCAACTCCCAGAGCCTAAGAAATTGGATCAGCACTTACTAACTCGTCAACTTACGAGCCAAAAGGAGAAATCTACTCCCTTCGCCGAGTTACTCTCAGCTCGGGAGTGGGGGGAAAATGATGAGGGCGGATTCGGCCCTCCAATGAAATTATGACACCTAGCACCTCATGCCAACTAAGTGCAGCCTCTTGACAAATAGACAGATCGAGCTAGCTACAAGCAGCTCGTCACCTGCAGGCAGCTTGCCACTTACAGACAGCTCAGCATAGGCAGCTCGCCACAGACAACTGGCCACTTACAGGCAGCTCGCCTCCTATTAGGCCACGAAGACTTACCTCGGGTAGAAGCACCTTGGCACATTACCGGCAGCTCGATGAAAAGCAGCTCGGCGCAAGGTAGCTCGTTGCAAAGCAGCTCGGCGTATCGTAGGAAGATTTCCTACCTAAAAATTGTACCTGCCAAATTTGGAGACCTGCGCTCACGTCTCTCATCGTGCCTGCCAGCCCTAAGAAGTGTCCCTTGTCTGGCAGGGCCGTACTCTGCAACGGTTACCTGCGCCCACCACCTCAACCTTGGCAAGTAACGGCTGCGGTAGAGAATCAGAGGTGGTTACGCTAGATCTGTAAGAACACCGCTATATAAGAGCTCCGAACCCCTGAGCGGAGGGAGGATGAAAAAGGGAGGTAACCCCTGCTCTCTAGCTCTCTCATTTCTCTAATATCATCTTCAAGCTCTCTACTATCAGAGTGCTAACTTAGCCATTGGAGTGGCCCCGCTGGGTAAACACCCTCGGGTCTTCTGATTCAGTTCTCGCAGGTCCCTCAGTTCCCACCGTTCGCAAAGAGGAGTAGATCAGCTCATATAGAGGGCAGTCGGGTTACACTACACTAGGAAGCTCGCCACCAAGGCAGCGCACCCAGCAGCTCATCAAGGTAGCTCACCACTAGGGAGCTCACCACCAGGCAGTTCGCCACCAGGGAGCTCCATCATCCTCTGAGTTACAGGCCACCTGGGAGCAGGTCAAACGACGAGGTACTTAACCAAAAAAAATTGATACATCACAAAATACTAATACGTGACCAGAAATGGTTACATCAGTCTCCATGTACGTGATTGTTGAACGCAGCGATGGATCGACAGTATTGAAAACACAAGCAACCAACATCGAGTTCACAATCCACCAAAGATCCATATCCGGAGCATCGTTCTGCGGCTTTGTGACTTTGCCTTCAATGAAGTCGATCTTGTTCTTGGCACAAAGAGCAGTTCTCATCGCCTTTGCCCATTCATTGTAGTTATCTCCTTTCAAGACCACTGGACTGATAATAATTCCAGAGTTATCTGAGGGGTGCAAATAAAAAGGAGAAGACGGTCCAATAATCTTACTCGAACTCTCCCTGTTCTTGTTGTCGTTGGCATCCATGGTCATCGATCAATGAGAGTCGTCAGAGGTTGGCTAGGGCTCTAGGTTTTGCTCTGATACCATGATAAATTTTGGGAAAAGGTTTTCAGTTTTCTGTGTGTTATTGCCATTCATCATAAGGTGATATATATACAACTTCGATTGAGTCTTTCACTCCTAATTTCATGCCTAAAGACTTCCTAAAATCTGCTGACTAACCAAAAGATATGTACAGAAAATATACAGAAAATCTATGAAGTATATCGCCTAAAATATCTCTTAAGATCGGCGAAGAAAATCTCCTAAAATCTTGCCTAGTAAAGAACGAAAATGGTTTTCGTGAGAAATAGAGAGAATGAGAGAGGACCAGCAAGACCGAGACCTTGCTCCATCGAAGAGGAAGAAAAAGGAAAATATGACATTTCGTTTCCTTCCGTTAGTACTTAATGGCAATGACAATTGTCAGAAAATTTAAGATATCCCAAGACAATAACTAAACAGTAAAGATATTGAGTGTCATTACGCTAAACATTAGGAATAGTTTAAGAGATTTACCTAAGGGGTACTCACTGTCAAAAAAGGAAAAAAAAAACTCTATTCCTTTGCTTATTTGAAGGATTTTCAGATATCTGTATATTGGGAAAAAAATCTCCATGTTTGTTTGTGTACGTGCACTGCCTTGGAATGATTAGCAACTACCGTATTTCTATTATACTAATTATTTGATTGTTATTCTCTCTCTCTCCATCATTCCTCATTGTAGAAACGTTTCTGGAAATTTTGGATCCTCTTTGTACATCTCTTCTTTCAACAAATCCTAGAAAATTTACTTTAATAAGTAGACGAAGGGTGTTTAAAAAATAGTTGGTTTTTTTGTTAGCCCTATTTTTTATGCCAAAACTAGCTTCTTAGAATCATTTGGATATCTATGAGAAAAGTGAGAACAAATAATAAGTAGCTAAAAACAAATTGTGACTGTTAAAAACAAAAAAATGTCATTACTGGATGGTAGTCAACAGCAAAGAATTGCCATAGAGTTTTTTGAAAACCCTTGGGTTTTCTACATTTATTTGAAAAACTATGGCATCTCTTAAGTTACGAAAATGTCTATACATGGCTTAGAGTGCTAGGGCAGTATAAGACTTGGCTGCCCCATACGCTAGCTATCACTCAAAATGATGATACCACTTCCTCCATTTGATGGTAGTATTGCCCATATCTACTACCAACCTGGGAATGGACAAACAATTCATTACTGCTCGTATCTGCTATCAACTTGGGAATGGATAAACAATTCATCAAATGCTAATAAGGCTCCTTACAGATAATTACTGATGAGGAGCGATTTGGCCCTCTAATGACATAACCATGTGGCAATCTTGAATTGTTGCTTAACCTCAGTGCTACATAGACAGGGGCGGTCTGTAGGCACCTCAGCATAAAGCCAAGTCGGCTATCTTAGAACCAGGTCAGTCATCTCAGGACCAGTTCGGCCAATTCAGGACCAAGTCAGTCACCCCAGGACCAGGTCAGCCATCTTAGGACCAAGCCAACCATCACAGGATCAAGCTAGGGACCTGGATGAAGCATAGTTGGCGACCTACATGACGTGGTGGCTAACCCCTGTCATGAGTGGGCTATCATCTCTGAATCCTCTAGGATCACATTTCCCCATCGACATAATTGACTCCCGCCTCGCCCGCTTTAGAGGCTATCGGATGAACTCTATCGCTTTATGCGAAAACTGCCTCCAAGCGAGGTGGGCTGATAAGCCACATCCCCCCAGAGATCTAAGGCGTGTACTGTGAAGCCCACAACAACCTATGTCTATATAAAGGCATCCTTGTGATCAGAGAAGGTACGAACAATTTAGCATTCACAGCCCTCTAGCTTTCTCAGTTTCTATCTTTCAAATACTCTTTGTTGACTTAAGTATCAGAGTGCCCACCCTGGGTAAAGCAATCCAGGTACTCTAATACTATTCTCTTGCAGCTCAACTAGGCAACCTCACCAGCCCAGCATCCAAGTTGTCCTCCAACAAGGAGCTACTAGATTACACAACATCAATTACCTCATCCAACAAAGCATTGAGTTTGGCAATTTTAGTTTGAAGATTGATCATGCTTCTTAATAGATGATAACCCATTATTGTAGAACTTTGCCTGCAATTTTGGGGAACTCTGAGTGGTCCTCTTATGCAATTTTGGGGAACTTTTCTTGCAATTTCTCTGAACTAAAACCAATGGCCTTGCGTACCACACTGACAACACCTCCTCAAGTAAGGACTAAGCTAGCTCCAAATATCTATAATTCCCAACACATCCTCTTTGCATGGACTTAATCATTTTTACCCTGTGTCCACACAATACATCATCTCAACTTTGACTGCAGCAAATTTTTGTGATTTCCTAGTAAAATGCAAAGACGATTTTAGATTCAAAACATTTAAACATTTGATTTTTGGTTGGGTCATTAGCAACGACAGTCATGAGAATTTGCTATGATGATGGTGGCAATTGATGCAAATTTCCCAAAAAATAGCCCAATCATTTGTAGGGGTGCTCATGGTTCAATTAACCGAACCATGGTTTTTTTTTTTTAACCATACCAGTACCACCAATTTTTGCAATTCCTTGAACCAAAATTAAATCAATACCCTTGTGCGATTCAATTCTTTGGTTTTTTATATTTATAATATATATTAAATATATATATATATAGTATATAGATAATATATGAAATATATGAAATATATATATAGTATATAGATAATATATGAAATATATTAAATATATATAATATACATAAAAATATATACCAATCGATTTGATTTATCATCAATTTTTTCTAGGTTAACCGAAAACTAAACCGGCCCTTCAATTTTTCATAAACACCGAATCAAAACCGAGTTGATCACTTGGTTAATCGTATTTTTTTGTCTAGTTTTCTTGGTTTGGTTTGAATTTCAATTTTTTATTGTAGAGAACACTGATGTGGATCCCACTGTAGTGGTCCCCACTGTGTTCATAGGGCAGCATATTTTTGTTAGTTTATTTCTTGTTAGTTATGTCAATGTTAGTTGGTGGTTATTTCAGTTTGTTATTACAGCTTGTTATTTCAGCTTTATTATTAGTTTATTTGCCAAGTTAGTAATAAGGGCAATTCAGCCCTTTTACAATTAGTCAACATATATAAATATTAAGAGTGGGTCGGTAGATCAACAGATCAACCCTCTCTCTCTTTTCAAAATCTCTTCGTGTGCTTCTTCTCTTTTCTCCCTCTTTTCTTCTCTTCTGAAATTTCTTCTTTCTTTTCTTTTGAATTCAAGACTGATTATAGTCTTGATCGACTACTTGGTATCAGAGCCGACATAGGAGCTCTTATGTTAGTCTAATTAGATTGACTACATGAGAATCCCCTAGGTTTAGAAGTTTGTCAACAAAGAAGGAGGATTGGCTAATTCTTGGAGGTTACTGGTAGTGTGCGGCTGCTACTAAGAATATTGTAGAAGACTGGGAGCTTCAAATCCTCGAGATTAAGGTTTTGCATCAAACAGAAGGTGGCGGCGAGAAATTTTCTTTCATAAAGTAAGTTTTTTTCTTGAGAATAACCTTGGAAAAAATCATCTTGGTCTATTCCGAGAGGTGCGACTGGAAAATTTGTGTTTTTTCCTTTAGGGTTTTGAGAGAAAACCCTAAAATTTAGAACTGTTGTTGGTTTCAGATTAGATTTTTGAACTAGTTTCATATAGAATTCTGTTTTCTTTGTTCTTTGGAAGACCTAGGCTGGTTGTTATCAGTTGTTTGGGTGTTTTTTTCTATTATAGTAGTTTAAAAGGTTTTTTATTATTAATTCTTGACCAAGAATGGAGTTCAAGAATCAGGGGGAAGGTGTTTTTGGGAGTAGCAATTCTAGTAACATGTCTGAGAATGCCTTTCATATTACAACTGTGAAGTTTGATGGACCAAACTACTTAGAATGGGCTTAATCGGCCATGATGGCCATTGGGGGTAGAGGAAAACTCAGCTACTTGTTGGGAGATGTAAAAGAACAAACTGATGAGGACCAAACTTATACAGGAGAACTATTTGATTATGACATGGCTGTGCAACTCTGTGCAGCCACATATCAGGCGAAACTATTTATGGGCAAAAACAGCCAAAGAATTTTGTGATGTCATGAAAGAGATTTACTCCCAACCCCTTAATGTTGCTAGGGCTTATGAGTTGAAGTGTGAGGTTAACAACTTTAAGCAAGGAGAGATAACAGTCTCGGTTTACTTCTCTACCTTGAAATCTTTGAAGAATGAAATTGAACACCTAGAAACACTTGAGTGGTAAAGCCAGAATGATGCACAAACTCATAGAAAGCAAGTTGAAACTAATAGTATTTTTGAATTTCTAGCTGGTCTAAATCTTGACTATGATATTGTGAGACAACAAATACTAACAAGGGACAGTGTGACCTTATCTCAAACCTACTCCTTAGTGCATAGTGAAGAGATTAGGAGAAAGGTTATGATGCAACATCAGCCCTTCCCACCAGCCTTGGTAGCAATTAAACCTAAGTCTGGGGGTGATACAGAGAGGGATATAAAGAAGAAAGATAAGCAGGATCTAGTGTGTGAACATTGCAAGAAACCTAAGCATATTAAAGACACATGTTGGAAGTTGCACCATCATCTAGTTCTAGAAAAACTAAGGAACAAAAGGGGTAATGCTCATATGGTTGTTAATACCGATTTTGCATCCTCATCGGCACAAAAGGCAAGCCTCTAGACACCTTAGTTGTTGTCCAGGCTGCCCTAACTCAGTCAAAAAAGGAAGTTGGAAATTCAGCTCAATCATCTCAACCACCATCAGCTCCTCCCACATCATCATTTGCTCATTCAGGTACTCGGGCCTTAGCTTACCATGCTTCAGCTCCAGGTAACACTGAACATTGTTGGGTAATAGACTCAGGTGCATCTAATCATATGACTAGCTTGCTATTACTGTTTGGTTTGAAGGTAACATTGAACATTGTTGGGCCTCAGCTTACCATGTTTGGTTTGAAGGAAAAAGTAGGGAAAGGAAGGGAGAGGTAGGGAAATCTCTACAAACCTTATATAGGTTTCCCTGTCTTTCCCTTCCTTTCCCTACCTTTTCCTTCAAACCAAGCATAGCCTTAGGAAACTTGTCAGAGTTCAAAAAGGCTTTTAGACTCAATTTGTAGTCACTGAAAGTGAGTTCTTGCACATTTAGGAAGTTTACGAGAGTCCGAAAAAACTCTCAAACTCGGTCGTACATACAAGAAGTTAGTTTTCCTTGCAAGGTTTACTACATTTTTGGGGAATGACATTCACATCGACAAGGGAGAGTGTGCCTAACACCTTCCCTCTCTCCTCCCCAACTTACCCGGATAGCCCTTATCCTGATGTTGGAGTCACCGCAAATCAAAAATCATTTCTAATTCGAACACCGGGAGTCCCATCACTCCCTTTTCTCTTCAATGATGGGTGGCGACTCCAACAAATTTGCCATGAATCGGGTTATCTCCCAGTGCCCAGAACCATCAAACTGCTTGCTTGTCTAAGAAAACTATTCACTTGATGAACAACCTAGTGACCCAACTAATTAATTGAATTATTTGACCTGGTCAGCGGGGTCAAAGTTTAGATATTAATTCTCTCTCTCTCTTTCTTGTTCTACTTCCATCATTAATAAAACTAATTCTTATCTATCACATAACACCATGGATTAATTAGCATCATTGACTTGGATGGTTGAGCTAGTAATTTGCCAACTAGGGATGACCATTATTTAGTTAAAACCAAATATTTTGGTTTAGATTTATTTGGTTCGGATATTTCAGTTTTCAATTAAATCAGTTCAGCTATTTTAGTTTTTTCTTAGTTTTAGTTTCGGTTTTCAGAGTTAAAACATTGATTAACAAAAAAACCAAAGTAATTGAATTTCACTATAACATTAACATATATTACATATTATATTATAATGTCGTATATTAATATATTCAATAAATAGAACAAAATTTGTTTTTAGCCAAAATAACAAAAAATTCCAGCTTGATTATTTCAGTAACTGAATTTAGTTTCAGTTCAGTTTTTAAAATTTAGATTTATTCAATTCACTTTTTAACTAAATAAACCATATTCTCGTCTCCCTACAACCCAACAAAAAAAAATATTTCATTTTTAATCAATTTCAGTAAAGTATTGATTTTTATTCCATTAAAATTAAGGGATATAGAATTACTTCGGCTGCATTTGGTAAGAGTGCAAACAATGATCTGAAGCAATCTTGCATCCAGTTCATTTTTTCAAGCATTTGGTAGGAATAAATATGCTTTTGTTCTGAAAATGACAAGAAGTTTTTTTTTTTCTTTCTGACTTGTTGGTAGTGAAAATGGGAGCAAATTTGATAAAGGTAAAAAAAAGTGGATTCTAGCCTTATCCATGTCTGTACCCATACCAACCAAATAGTTTTGGTAAGAATACAAAATTTATCAATGCAAAATTAAACTAACTTTGCATTTTCATTAACCACATATATTTGCATTTGTACTAACCATATTTGTATTTACAGTCTTGCCAAACAGAGCCTAGTGGAATTTGATAGTAAGAAACAAACATACCTTAAAATATAAGAGTTAATAAAAAAGTATAGGTGTTTTTTGACAAGTGGAAAAGAATAGGAATTAGTACCTTAGGGTGTATTTGGTTGCAGTGCAATTTTATTTGCATTAGTACAAATGCATGGGAATGCAAATTTTGATTTAATTTTGTTCTGTTTCAGGCCTTATTTTACATCATTTGTATTGTAATCAAGCAAAATAAGATAAATTTTGAAATAAAAATATATCAGAATTTTAACTGAAATCATTTGCACTACCATGGTTTTATATCAATGCAAATAAATTCGCATTGCAAACAAACACAGCCTTTGATCGATATAGGAGTAAAGGAGAAAGAGAGAGCACATTAATTGAAAAATAGTAATTCAAATTACATTTTTCCCCCACAATGGAAAGGGGCCAAATTCAACAATTGGAATATTTCAATCAAGAAATGTCTATAAATACTCAAGATATATTCCACTTTTAAAAGGCATAGTATATATAGATATAGATGATACTCAATGGGTGTATATAACTATATATCCTTATCCACCATCAAAAAGTGTAGCAAAGGAGTGGAGCTTAGAATCTATTGAAGGCTGGTGGAGGACCTCATAGTTCTTGTAAAACTTTATAACATTGAATAATAGTTATCCATTATAAAAGGTGTAAGAAAAGAGTGGATATGGCATCACTAAGAAAAAGAGGTGGGAAATACTACTAATAATAGAATTAACTATGACATTTATTCTAGGGGCAAAATTGTACCACAAACTTGTGAAGAGAATCAAATATTATACTAATAAATATCATAATCTTTAATGTACTATATTTTCTTAATAAGGCTCAGTTTTCTTGCGGTGTGAATTTCATTTGCGCCTGTAAATGCTGAGATTGTAAATACCCTTTGCATTTATATAAATTCTGATTTACTACCAGTCACGAGTGAATATGCTCGTATTCCATATAGGGGTGTCAAGGGTCCGATTTTGGGTTGGATCCGTCTAAATCAAAATTAATTTAGATAGATTGGATTGACCAAAAAGGCATATTGAATTGGACCAGTCCAGACTTAATGGTCCAAAATATTTATTGGATTGGATTGGACCTAGTCCATAGATAATAGATTCATATTGGACTAGGCTGGAATGAACTGATATCTGGTGCATTAAGAATATAGGTATCAATGGACTAGGTTTGGGTTGGAATCAATCTAAATTTAAGCCAATTTTAGCAGATTGGATGGTCCAAACATTGAATTGAACTGATCCAAAATGGTCCAAAGTATTCACCAGATTGGATTGAACCTGATCCATTTATAATGGCTCATATTGGACTGGGTCGGATTGGACCAAATTCAGTTCAATTGACACCTCTAGTTCCATACACATGGGACCAACACATGCAGGTAAGACGAGGGCTGTTCGTTTGGGACTGAGGTAGGAAGTTAGATGATGTAGCCCTCACTTTATATGAGAGAGAATTGAGATAAGAGATTTGCACCATTTTTGGGATGTAAAATCTACATTGCCAATAAGTGAAATGAGAAAAGTACAAATTTTCTATTAAATAGGAGTGAAAATCACAATTACAAACAAATGGATGCAAAATTAAACCCGATGCAAAATTCATATATGGTTCAAATTTGCATTGCAAACAAATAAAGGACAACACATCAAAGAGAGTCAATAATTATATGAATGCTTTAGTTGTTCAGCGGGTTGTGGAACCAATGATGAGGTTCCATGCAAGTAATAAATTCATGGGCCTCACCGTAAAAGATGCAGACCCCATTTATTTAAATATTGGTATGGATTCTTATCATTGGTTCCACATGCCGCTAAATAGCTAAACCTTTCTCTAATTATACTACTAATTAAATGAAAAATTTTCCCCTTCAAAAATCAGTAGGGTGCAGCCAATTACCCTTTGCTGTTTTTTATAATGTAATAAAAATAAGGCCCCATTTGGTGTGTCTTTCCACACGGGCTATCAGCTGTTTAGAAACCTGGCAGGCCACGTTTTGGTCTTTTCCCGTTTGGTTCAAAAAAGATCTAGTCGTCAAAAGATGTACGAATCCCGTTTTAGGTTATTTTTGAAGCTCCAAATGGAGCTTTTCAACTTTTTTAGTGACCCACTTATTTTTTTTCCCTTATTAGTGACCCACTTGAACCCTTTTCAATCAAGAAGGGACACTCCGGATAGGCCATTTGTCTACTACCCTCGCCACCCTAGTCCACATCATTCCCATCAGCCATCTTGTATTCAATATAAGCTGAATTATATGAATTGTTCAAAATTTTTATATTTGAAAAAGCCTTAAGGGCTTATTTTGGCCACATGCACGGAAGTTGGCTACAGGAATAAATATGGGACCAATTGGGTCCCAAACCACTTTGCTTGAGAACCTTGGGTTGCTTATAAGAAATTATTCATTAACGAACTTGACAGGCAAGAATCTTTCATGCCCTCCTTTTAATTTGATAAGTTACTTAAGCAACAATTTGTATTTTAAGCCCACAGTCGAACCAAACCAACCAATTGGACCAATCAATCTATCTCCCTACTGTGTCGAATTACTTGCTTACAAAATTTGATTTTCTTGATAATAAAAGAAGGCTCGAAAAGACAAAGCTTGAGCCCAAGGGACCTCCAAATCTTACCTAATATACAAACCAAGAAGAAAGGACCACCATAAAAACCTCCTTTCGAAGCAGTTCTATAAAAAAAATAAAAAAGAACCATACAAATCCTGTACCTCGCCCCCCTTCTACTTTTGGTGCGTTTGGGCTTTCTACTAAACACAGAAATCCTCAAAGAAGTTACAGAAATCCTTGTCTTCTTAGAGCTCGAAAGGCCGAAATACTTGAAGGTAACTTCACACATAACGGTGGAATCAGCACACGCAGACTTGAAGCTACCATTATCATCAACAACTTCCCAACCTTCTTCTTATGTGATACCATACCAAGAATCTGTAGAACGTTCTAGCATGGGACACTGCCTTTCCTTCTCAAGGAAGAGCCTACGAGTTTTCTCTTCTCCACCCAAGATATCTCTCCATACCCAACTGATTGCTAACCTTAACATTAATCTCCACCCTATGCCATACACTAGTAGTGTTGAGAGGTTAAGCCACCTTCAGTCTGCTAAGGAGTATTATATATTTGAGAGTGTTTAAGTTAAAAATAATTGCTTGAAAATAAGTGCTTATTATTCGAATAAATTCTTATTTGTATTTGGCACCCAATTTTTTCAAGTGTTTATTTTTCAAAATAAGCACTTATTTTATATTGGGCGTTTGGTAATTCTTTTTTGTCTAATAAGCACCTGTGACTATCTTGTCCTTCATTTTCTTTCAAATTTTCAAAATATACCCTTTTGAAAGCACTTTTATTAAATTACTTTTATAAAAATATTTTTATGAAAGTACTTTTATAAAAATATTTTTATGAAAGTACTTTTATGAAAGCACTTCTATAAAAGTACTTTTATGAAAGCACTTCTATAAAAGTACTTTTACGAAAGCACTTTTAAGAAAGTACTCTTATAAAAGCACTTTTGTAAATTATGAAAGCACTTTATAGTTTATAGAAGTACTTTCATAAAAGTGCTTTCAAAAAATACTTTTGTAAAAATACTTTCATAAAAGTGCTTTTATAAAAGTTCTTTCATAAAAGTACTTTCTTAAAAGTGCTTCCATAAAAATATTTTTATAAAAGTGCTTTCATAAAAGTACCTTTATAAAATTCAACTAGGGGTAATATTATAAGTGGTATTTTACAATTCAACTAGGGATAATTTTGGAAGAAAAAATTGAATAAGTGTTTATAAGCACTTAAGAAAAACTAGAAATTTGGGTTTAAAAAATAAGCACTTATTTCGGGTTTATTTTCCAAATACCAATAAGTGCTTAATGGCCCAAATAAGCACTTATTTTTAAGCACTCCTAAACATGGCGTTAGATTGTTTGATAAAATTCTTTTCGCCCTTGCATGTCGATAGGAGTGGTAATTGGGTAGGTTTGGGCCACCTAACCCACCAATTCATTAATGACCAATTAAGATAACCCAAATCCACTTTGCCCAATTCAACCTGCTCAACCCATTAATAGAAATTATAAAAAAAGAAAAAGAAAAGTAACACAAATTATATATAACAGAAATTACAATAAAAAACAAACAGAAACCAAAAATTACGCAAAAATAATGAAATTGTTAAATAATAAAACAAAAATTATAGAAGTTGTAGAAAAAAATAACAGAAACTACACAAAAGCAAAGAAAATGAAACTACAGAAGCCAGATTTATATAGGAGGTGATGGAGCTCCCGGTAATTGAATACTTCATCACAATTGTGAATGATATTGAGTGGGTGCTCATGTACCTCATCATTCCCAACGCAAACAATGATAGCACCTGGCCCAAACATTTGTGTTCATTTTACCCTCTGATTTTCTCAGTTTGTCAAGCATCGAATAAGAAGTATATGATGAAATAGATGAATTAAAAAAACAAAAAAAAAAGGTGTTGCCGCCACTTTGAGAGAGATATTGGTGTTGTTTCTCTTATCAATTTGATCACCACGTACAAATCATAGGAGAGAAGAAATCACCAATGCATTTGTCTCTCAAAATCTTAGAAATAGAGAAGTTTAAAGTACTAGATGGGAATAGCTATGTTGAGATTTAGCATTTTCTTATGATGTTCTTGTTTATAATCACTAGTTAGTGTTATTGGGCCCAAGGCCCATGGGCCCAAGGCCCATTGGTTTATATTGTTTTTTTTTTTAGTTATTTATAATCACTAGTTAGTGTTATTGGGCCCAAGGCCCATTGGTTTATGTTGTTTTATTTTTGAGTTGTTTTTATGATATGAATAGTAGCCACCCATTAAGGGCATATTAATCTTTGTAATTAATCTTTTTTTATGAGTACATAAGATAATGAGTAAGGCGGCTATATCATCATTGTCTTCTCCCCATCTCTTCTTCTCTTTCTCTTGCTCTCTTCTCACTAAGAACTTTTATTTTCTTTCTTCTTTTTAATTGTTGTCAAATCTGGTTATTGTTTTCTCCTTTTATACTTAGTATCAGAGCAATTTTGGGATTTTTTGAGTCTTCCATCATGCAACCATAGATCAGTCGACTGCATTGTGAGTTTGAGAGCTAATCACATACTTCAAAAATACCCAATTCTTAGATTATTTTTGGTTGATCTAGAACCCTTTGTGTCAGACCTTGGGTTGATCATCAAAATCAGGAAGAATTAGAGGACGGAGAGTCCTTATTGCAATAGGATTCTTTATTTTTCACCTAGGAAGGAGTGCTCTAGATTTTATTGACTTCTTGATGTTTTTTGAAGGGTCTGTTTAAGTTCTAGAGTTTTCTAAGGTCTCTAGTGGGAGTAGCATCCTTTTCTCCTGTTTTTACCAACTCCCACAAAGACAAGAATCTTTGTGAATGAAGGTTTCTAGGCACCAAAAGGTTGGTTGAGACCTCTAAAAGGGATAAATCTATTATCTCATTTATAATTGATTTTCTAAAATATTTGTGAATTATGGAGGACAATGGAGTTAAGTATAAGTCTACCCATGAAATAGAACTAGGTGGAGGAGGTTTTAGTAACCTTCTTGGGGTAAGGACCATCAATACAGTTTGGTTGGATGGTACAAACTAATTGGAGTGGTTACAATCAACTAAAATGGCTATTCGTACTCATGGAAAATTGGGGTATGTCACTGGTGAACAAAAGAAACCTGAGACTAACTCTTCCTGGTGGTTACAAGAAAATTAAATGGTGGTGACATGGTTGTGCAATTCTATGCTACCCTATATAAGCAAAACATTTCTATGAGAGAACACAACTAAGGAGATCTAAAGTGGAATTACAGAGACTTACTCACGGAGTAAGAATGCTGTTAGGGCCTACCAAATGAGGGATCAAGTGATTGCTACTAGGCAGGGAGATAAATCTGTTGTAATTTATTTTTCAGCCCTCAAAACCTTATGGCAAGAGATAAATCAATTGGAGACTGTGGTTTGGGAGAGTAGTAAAGATGCAGTTACTTACCAAAAGCTAATAGAAAAGAATAGAGTGTTTGAGTTTCTAGAAAAACTCAACCTAGAGTATGATATTGCACGACAACATGTTCTTTTTCGTGATACTACAACTTTCTCTCTCAAGCACATGCCTTTGTGTTTGGAGAAGAGAGTAAAAGGAATGTGATAGTGAGGAACTTAAACCTTGAGTAATCTGTTATAGTAGCACAGTGAAATCTAAGCCTAGTAGGGATAAGGGTAATAATGATGATAGGAAGGAGGATAAAAACTTGATCTGTTACTACTGTAATAAGCCTAAGCATACTAGAAATACCTGTTGGAAGCTTCATCCACACCTTATACCAAGTCAACTTAGAAACAAGAAATGGAATGCTAATTTGGCAGTGGCTGGTGACTTATCTGGACCACCTACCACAGTTTCTTTGGAGTCAGTTACAATAGCTACAGTTAGAGTTGAGTTAGAGAGATACGGGCAGTTTTTAAATTAGAGAGATGCAACTAATTTTGCATCTTCATTAGGTGGACAGCAAGGTGCAAGTAGCCCAAGAGCTAGTTATTCTACTTCATTTGCACACACAAGTAGTTCATATGCCTATATGTGATCAATCATATATACCTATATGTGATCATTCATGAGTGAAAATGCCAATGATTTGTACAAATGGGGGATCACACCACATGTGGGCCCATGCATAAAGAATACTGGTGTGTTCACCCATGATTGGTCGTATGGCCATTAATTCATCCAATTCCCTCGCATTAAGACTTATAATTAATGTATTAATACCTATTTTCTTCAATCCTATACGCATTTTTGTTTCTCATCATTGAATTTCACTAATTTTGTACAAAAAAATTCACTAATTAAATCTATATGGCTATACCATATAATTTTAATAATCTAACAAAAATTGTAACTATTTTTCCATGCATGTATGTAGTAGGTTAGAGTCCAACCTTCTTAGTCAAATCATAAATGAATCATCCATGACATCATAATTAAATAAAAATACAAAAAATAAAAAATATGAAAATTTCTTAAAAAACTTAACACTAATATTATATATTCATCATATTTAAACAAAAAATAAACATGAT
Source organism: Nelumbo nucifera (assembly GCF_000365185.1). The sequence continues at coordinate 268,771 of NW_010729140.1, forward strand.
GAATTAGAGGTATGCATTTTTTAAAGATGGAAAATGACAATTTAAAATTAACTAGAGAATAAAACTGTTTTTCCATTCAAGAGGTGGGTTAATGGTGGTCCAATGGGTATGCCAATCCATGATGTCATAATGAAATAATAATATTTTTAAAGTAAATAGAAGTACAAAAAGTTATAAAATTTTGGTCTTGTCTTCGATATCATATATTCATCATAATAAACAAAATTTATTGGTATAAATGATGAAAATTGAATACAAAATTTTAAATCCACTAGAAACAAATCTGCTCTTCTATTGGGATGGTGTGTCACTTGTTTAAACATCAAAGTTAAATAGTCCAACACATGATTTTATAATTAAACAATAAAAATATATAAAAATCTAAAGATGGCAAAGGAAAACAATTTACCCACGAGTTGAACCTATTCTCTCATATTATATATTCATCATATTAAATAAAATATGTAATAAATAATAAAAATGATATTACTTGTTATTGTAATATGAAATTGCCAAAACCGACCCCACGGACATCCCTATTTGTCAATTTGAAAGAACATCTTTGAGCCAAGCCAGGGTGGTGGGTGGATGTGATGTGGTGATGAGTCCAACCCCCCAAAGACAGAAAACAACAGGAGAAGACAAATTTTGGGTCTTTGAGATAAGAACGAGGGGAAGGGTGGTTTTTGGCAAAACAAGCATAGTCCATGGTGTCTCTTGCCATTTACGCAATCATAGTTATTATTTATTGAAATAAAGAAGTTAATAAAAAATAAACTCTAGAGATATCAAATTTTGATTTCGATTTTTTAATAAATCTGGAAATATATATAATCATATAAATGGAGTTTATTCGTCGATTTTTGCCCCTTTGGGCTCTTCTCTCTCTTCTCTCTCCTCTCTCTCCTCTCTCTCTCTCTCTCTCTCCATCACAAAAGGGGAAGAACCCTAACGAGCTATTTACAGCCTGCAAGTAAGTCTTCTCTCTCCTCCTATCCTCCCTCCCCCTTAATATCTTTCTGTCTATCTAGAATCTAAATCTATTGGAACCTGTAAAATTTCGTATGCATTTCGGTTTGTGAAATGAAATAAAACTGCGACTTTGAATTTGTAATCATCTCGATGTTTGTTGTTTTTAGAGATCCGAGTTCAAAACCCTTAAAACTGATAGATTTCTGACGAAAATCGGAATGCAGTGTTGATGGGTTTCTTTGGGGATGTTTCTGGCGGTGGTTTGAATATTTGTCTGATGTGGATATGAGTTCCGATGTAGTTGTTTGATGGGATCTTTGTCCATGAAGAACCGATTGTTTTAGGTCTAGTTTTAGTTGTCTTTCCTGTATTTGATTTGTTATTTATTTGTTGTTTTCTGGGATGCTGTTATTTTGATGGGGTTTTCTGTGTTTCTTAGTTCTGGTTTCATGGCGGTGAGTTATGCAGGCAGTGTTGGCAGGTTGCAATGTGGTCGATGGGTTGAACGGAAATAAGAAAAAGATTTGATATTTTTTCAGACGTCTTCGCCATTTCTAGTTATCATGGACGACGACGGATTGAATATTCGAAATTGGGGTTATTACGAACCCCAACACCTTAAAGGGCACCTTGGTCTGCAGCTCATGTCGACTGTAGCAGAGCGAGACACTAAGGCCTTCTTCGCTGCACGTGATTCTGCGGCAGTTATGGTTAGTCCAAATGGAGCTTTTCACCCTAGGGATTGTGGGGTCTCAGAAGCACCTGTTCATATGGATTATATGAAGGATAGTTGGGCCACAGCCACTAGAGAAAGACTCCTGCATATGATGCCAGGGAACCCGAATTTTGCTGTTTTATCAGAAGCATCAGCAGCTCATCATCCCTTGCAGATTCTACAACCGCCTGATTCGTCAAAGGATGAAAGGGTGGCTCGAATGGAAGATTCAGGAAATAAAAAGGAAGGACCTTTGAAGAAAAGACAAGGTGGGCGTGCCCAGAAATCCCCCAAAGCAAAGAAGCCTAAGAGGGTTCCGGCGCCAAAGGATGAGAGCAACTCTGCTGTTCCACGAGCAAAGGCTGCAAAGAAGAGCACGGGAGTTGTCATAAATGGGGTTGATATGGATATTTCTGGTATTCCAATACCAGTTTGCTCATGCACTGGAACTCCTCAACAGTGTTACCGATGGGGCTGTGGTGGATGGCAATCAGCATGCTGTACAACAAGTTTATCTATGTATCCATTGCCAATGAGTACAAAAAGACGTGGTGCAAGAATAGCTGGAAGGAAAATGAGTCAAGGAGCATTTAAGAAAGTATTGGAGAAACTTGTTTCTGAAGGTTATAACCTTTCTAATCCAATTGATTTGAGGCCTTACTGGGCAAAACATGGTACCAACAAGTTTGTGACCATCAGGTAGATGTACAATGTGGATTCCGTAAGTGGGCCTCCCATTGCATTCGGTCTGTTTCTCCTGTATATATGTTTGTGGCCTGTTGCAGAGGCTTCTTGGATAGTATGTAGCCATGAATTTTCCCAGTCATTTTACATGTTTTCAAAATTCAGACATTGATTCCCCGGATATGCTGTTGCCTTCTTTCATTATTGTAGTTAAATTTAAGGGTTATTGATCCTATCTGGCTGCCAGGATTTAGGAATTAATTGATGAGATTTTACTCCTTGAATCCTCATAGGATGGTTTATTTCTTTTCTTCTTTCTAATGCTATAAGTCTAATGTTACAAGAAACAGATTTTTGGACAGTCATTGTCTCTTTTGTTTCCTTTATTGATAGTTGATACACCATTATACATGAAAAGTTTTCATAATGTCATTTTGGTGACGACATGTTATTGACTCAGTGCCCAAGTTGTTTTTCATCTATTTATTTTAAAGGGCTCTTGAATTGATGATATTATAAATTTTCTCTTTGCTGGATGCATTTAAATCTTTATGTGTTCCCATTTCCTGTGATTATGTGTTCATCTACAATTCTACATGTAAATTTTGGGGGGAAATTTGGTTATTTTTACATATATACAATTCGTAGATGCATGTTTGTCATGATATTTTGAAAGTTAATAAGGGACTGGTTGGCATTCTGCATCAACCTTATGCTCCACCTACTATTGGTGGCATTCACAGCAAAAGCTACTATTAGGTGTCCAGAGTTTTGACTTTTTAATCTAAAATTTACTTACAAGAATGGGCTTATTTGCACACATGGTGAGGCTTTTTGGGCCTAAAATTTTCCTTGAATACAAGGTGAGGAGAGGAACTCATGAGACTTCTTGATCTCCAAGCTAATCATCAGCAGTGTTTTAAAAGCTCAAGGGCCTTTTAGTGGCTGGGGCACAAGGCACATGGCTAGTGGCATGTCATTTCAAAGCTAAGTGTAAACTTCTGTACAAAATAAAAAATAGTAATGCATAAAAATGAAAACCTGCATTTTCAAAGAAATTAAATGTTTGAAAAAGCCTATTGGCTCCAATATAACATATGAAACATATTCAAAGTAAAAAAAAATGTAAAAGCGAAAGCAAACATATGTGGTTAGTACCAAGGTGCTTCAAGCACTTCATTCAAGCATGTGAATCTTTCAATCTGTTTATTTATCTCCTAGTTGCATTACTTTGAATGGTAGTGTCATGTTAAACATCTTGCATTCCTAATCCTAGGAGATTGGCACTCTGACTCTGTGAAGGCCTTTTCTGGTAAAGCCTGAACAAAGAAAATTTAATATTTTAATGTAAAACTTGCCTTAATTGAAGGGTTCTCCCCTCAAGTCATTGATCAACCGAGGGGCCCCTCTTGGTTGGTCCTTGTTCAATTACCCAGTTGATGTCAGCTCTATTTGTGAACTTGGATAGGTGTTTCCCCCGAGTTATGGCCATGTAAAGTTTAATAAAATCAAGCTTTCCTTAGAGTGGTTAATTATGAAGACATAAGGGATTTGGAGCTGAAATTTAAAGGTTTTGCCAAAGCATTGTAAGGCTGATATTTATAGCTGCCTCAAGAGGGATTAAAGATTGAATTGATGCAACAGTAATGCATATTACTGTGGTTATTTGGCAATTGACATTGTCATCTGAACAGATGAGTTTACATTTCTCGCTGCTTCTCTGGGTATTAATATTTCAGTACTGTCTTCTTTATGTCACATCCTTTCTATAATTGTTTAGTCAATGGTCAGTTTCTATTTTTAAATTTACTTCCCATTGAGGCTACAATTAGTCAATTACAGCTTTTTTTTTGTAAGTTCTGCTGTTCTCTACTGTTTTTAGGAGTTGGGCATTTCCTCTAAATCATGTTGGTTGGGAGGAAAATGCAGGAAAAGAAAACATAATTTAAATGAAAGGTACTTAGTTACTTACCATAATTTGGTTGGCAAGGGAAATCAAAATGTGAAAGAAGTGGGAGCTGGGAACTTATGAGGTTAATGATATCATCCTTTTAATAAATCTTATTTTACTACCAAAAAAAATTCCTTATGAACTTCATTCATAAAAAAAAAAAATTCCTTATGAAAGTTTCTTACCACTTTCTCACCTATTGGACCATCACCCGCTGTCTCCTAGAAGCAAGTTCTGGTCAAAAGTTAACAAGGGTCTTTTATAGAAGTAATAGTGGGTAAAGTAGGAAAGGAATTGGGTTGGAAGCAAGCTAAATTATATAAATATGAATAAATGGAGCACCATTGGTTATGAAGAAACCAAAAGTATCTAACAATGGTCATTTAGTGCACCTGACCAAAGTCTTCTTGGGTTCAGAGGATGGTGTTATCAGTGTAAGTCCTTGCAATAGTTTCAAAAGGATTTATAAGAGGAAGGGGGTAAGAGTTAAAGTGAGAAATCAAAAGGATGTGGAAAAAAAGTATCATTGGATCAGCTAAATTTGTTAGTGAGAAGGGAGAAATTGGACCAAAATATGATCATCAGGGTTTGGATGTTGGAACTAATGTAGAAGGATTGGAGGAGCAAGTGGAAGCGGCAGAAATCATTCGTGATCAAGTAAGGTCTGTTGAGAAAAGGTTTGGTATGGAAAAAGTAGTTGATGTGGAAGTTCAAGTTAGCAAGATGTTGTGCTTATTTTTTCTGGGTAGGGAGTAGTTTACGAGAAAAAAAAACTTTATCGAACTGGACTCTAGAAAGATCGAAGGAGGTAATTCAAAAATAAGGGGGAGGAAGTGGAGTTTGAAGAGGAATGAATGGTTGAGGGTATCTTGAAGGGTTGATAGTATTGGTTTATGGGGGGTTCTATTAGATTTTGGATGGAGGAGCATTAGTGTATGCTGTGGTTATCAAAGGAAAGATGTTGGAATGGGGGAGGTTATTTAAATGTTGTAGAAGAAAATGGGTTTATCTGGCTTTTGCATAGGGGATTTGTGTTTCTGGCATTCTCGTAGAGGTTTCTGATTGTTTTACTTTTGTTTTTATTTTTTATTTTTTATCTGGGTGATTTCTCGGCACGTTGTATTGTTTACTTTTTTCCTTAATGAAAATTTCCTTTTACTATAAAAAAGTATCTTCTCTCTCTTTCTGTCTGTCTCTCTTACCACTGGCTTTGCAACTTTCACCATTTTTCCATGTAGAACTCTCAAAATGAACTGAACTGAACTTAGACTGAATCTCAACTGTTTGGGGTTTGGTTCTTGTCCTGCCATCTTTCTCTATGAAGAACCATATCTTTTGGTGTTCTTTCAAATTGGTGACTGTCTTTCCATAGGGAAGGATGTACATATTGAGAAATAGTTCTTTTCTTTCTTTCCACTTCTTTCTTGATCTAAACTCAGAATTCTTTCCTCGGTTAACTATTAGTCTATTACTCTATGAGAGTAGGGTGGTATTGGAGTGGTCAATTCTTTACTATGGGATTCAAGTGGTTCATCATTGAGGGAATTGATAAATGGTAATTAGATAGTTTGGACTAAGGAGTGGAGTAGGTAGAGATGGTTTGGACTGGCGATGCCCAGGGCCCGCTTGTAATTTGTAAGCTTTTCTTCTTGTTGCCTTTTGGGTTTGTTGGTGTTTGGGGCTTTTGGGATAATTCAATTTGTAACTTTGTATTCTCATTGCTTTGAGCCTTATTTTGTACCTCATGGGTTTCGTAATGAAATTTCTTGTTGCTTATCAAAAAAAAAAAATGGTAATTAGATGTATGAGGTTCAAGGAAAGAAAAGGAGCCTTGTAGAGAGGTGAAATCTTTGCTTTCACTTTGCTTTTTAGTTTAAAAGTTGCTTCTGAGAAAGGGCTTTTGTTGGTCATGTAGCAAGAGATTTTAGCTAAGATTTTTCCCATGGGTTGAAGGGCAGTAATATATATTTTTTCTAAGATTCATCTAGATGGCTTATTCTTCTTGGAAAACTATATATAGAAACATATTAAATGGGATACCTGTATTCATGTCTATCTGGGATCTTAGGATCTAGGAAATGGTGGAGAGTTGTACCCCCCTTTCCCATATCCATGTCCATGTCTGCATCCATATCTGGAAATCATGGAGAAGTTGTTGAAAGCAGCATCAAGAAGTTTGCTATTTGATCAACCAATGGAGGTCAGCTTGCTATTTGATTCTTATACAGTTCTACTTTTGCTTGGCCCAAGTAAAGGGGGAGAATCATGTGGATAGGTGTTAGGGCTGCTTTGAAATGTACCATCTGGGAAGAGAAGAATGCAAGAACTTTCACAGAAAATGAGAGAAGCAAAGAAGCGGTGAGAGATTGTGTTGTGGCCAAGGTGATTCATTAGATTTGAACCTTGGAGTTGTTTTTGCAGTTCTCCTTTGATGATATGGAGAAACTGGGAAGTGGTGGCTAGAAGCTCCTCTAAGAAGGAAAAAGTGAATAGTTTGGCAGCCTTATCCTGATGGTTTTGTAAAATTGAACTTTGGTGGAAGCAGTCTAGGTAACCTGGGCCCCTTAGGAATAGATTATATATAGGAGGGATTTTGAGAAATGCGAAAGGACATATTGTTGCTTTGTTCTCAGGCCCAGTAGGAATAGGTGACTTGGCCAGAACTGAATTACTTGCTACTACAAGGAGTTAAGATTGCAAGTGAATTGAGTATGCAAAATGTGATGATTGAAGGGGACTCAAAATTGGTGGTGGGGTGATTGAAGGAACTGGAATCCATAATTTAGTGCTTTAGGGATGAAATAAAAAAGTTTAAATGGCTCACTAGAAGTATGGATTTGAGCATAAATTGGGTGAGGAGATCAGCTAATGGGATGGTGGATAATCTAGCTAAACAAAGGGTGAATAGAAATATTTTGTATGGGGCTCAAATGTAATACTTGAACTATGTATGTAAGAAGGGGTAGTTTAAATGGCTCACTAGAAGTATGGATTTGAGCATAAATTGGGTGAGGAGATCAGCTAATGGGATGGTGGATACTCTAGCTAAACAAGGGGTGAATAGAAATATTTTGTATTGGGCTCAAATGTAATACTTGAAATATGTATGTAAGAAGGGGTAGTGTCTTGTGCCTCTCTAAGGAATGCCTTGATGTTTTTTATTTATTGAAAAAAAAATTACTTGTCAAAAAAAGCAGCATCAAGAAGTTTGAGTTATGGAGAGAGAGAATGTATGATTTGAAACTTGTGTTATCCTGTAAGGTCAGTTCTAATTGCAGTTGACCATGGTTTGAGAATGTGTTGCCTGTTTGTTCTTTGGGTCTTCAATGCTTGTTTATAGGACTTTTGAGGATGGGGGACTGATACAGACCTATTAGCATCATTGAGACATCAATCATTTGGTTGGTATTTATCCATAATATTCAGCTTATGGGTTCTAGCAATTATGCTGATCTATGTGACTGAAGATTAGATAAGCGATTATCTATGATACCCAGATACCTGTACCGATCATGTCCTATCCGCATCTGGGTAACATAGTGATTAGTTCTTCCTTGTTCAAAGGGATTTATGTGGTATTTATTTTAGAAATAGAAAACATTGGCCTATTATCACCATATAGTTATTCTGAAGAATCTGAACTTAGTTGATGAGGAGCAGGGATGTTGATGTGGGGTTATGATGAAGGTTTTGAGTGTTGAAAAATAGAATATGTACAGTGCACTCTTTGTATTTGCCTGAGTTCTGTTGCCAGCAACCTTCCCTTTCAGTGGAGTAAACAACTTTACAATTTTTCTAGGTTTGATTCATAAAAGTTGGTCAAAGTGAGGAGACTCTGGTAGATCAAAATTCAACTTCTAGTTGACTCAAAACTCCTAGTCCAGCTGAAGCTGTTGTTAGGAGTGGAGTTCTCGGTGCTAATTGTGTGCAAGTGTGTGTGCACAGGTGTTTCTTTTTCATTGATCATTTGTGGTGTCAGCTATCTCCTGATTCTATGTCAGCTGACTCAGCTCTAGAGGTTTTTTCTTTAAAGCTCTGTCACTAAGGAAAACATTCTTGTACTCTTGTGGGTAGACTTGATGATCTGTTGAGTTGGAGCTATTTGTTGCTGTCCGTTAGTGGACTTGGCATGGGTTGCCATGTATCACTTTTTTTTCAGCTTAGGAACTTTTTTTGTATTTTAAAGTTTTGCCTAGGGGTAAACCAAAAAGGACAAGAGTTGAAATAGTAAGTAGTAAGAAATGATTTAAGCACTCATAATTTAACAATGGATATGGTAAAAAACAGAAGTGAATGGCGAAACAAGATTCTAGTAACTGATCTCCTATGGTTGGGATAAGGTGTGGATGATGATGATCTTATGATAAAATAATTTGATGTTTCAGATTTCATCTGTTTCTTCTGTATTGCTACCCACTGGTCACTGGTGGAGTTAAATACATGCTTGTATTTACCTACTGTGGTTTATCTAGGAAACCTTTAGTTTGCATCCCCACTTCCATTTATTCTCTCTTTCGGCGGAATAAATTTTTAGGTGGGTGGTTTTTTTTTTTTAATTTCTTTCTACGGGACTTTATTCATTGCATAGGTAGTAAAATAACCCAATTCATAAATAGCTAGCAGAATTGGAATAGAGGATAGAATAGGGACTGGTATGTAAGGACAGCAATGGTGATAATCTATTAATATCAGCTTGGCTGTAGGCTTTATTTAAGGAGTGGTTTGGTGTGTTAAAGGCATCTGACGAATCCACATTCAGGTTCGATTAAAAGTTGTTTGTGCTTTCAATGTTCTGCTTTCATTTTTTGGATGGGTTTAACAAAAGCACGGAAGTCTCCAGTGTCGGTGCAAGTTTGTAGTTTCTGTAAGCAGCAAATCCAATAGATTGATTGGGTTTGCATGCTGAAACTGCCCAAAAATGCAACATTCCATTTACAATTGCACCCATCTAGCCCACCTGCTTACTGACGCATCCATTTAATGCTTTCCCATTAACAGCTTTATGGCCATGACATGACATGAAAGATGAGACATAGTATTGCTCTCTATCTCTGGCCATTCTATGTATTTCAACTTTTGCTAGAGATATTTCAATTTTGGACTGTTAATTATCTGGCCGTTCATCATCAACATCATTCTAAGCCAAGCCTTGTCCCAAATACATTGGGTTCGGTCACATGAATCCTGTTCAATCATTCCGTTCTATTGTTAAACCATGGACTCTTAAATCATTTCTTACTACAACCTACTATCACATTTTGTCTTGCTTCTAGCTCTTCTAGGCTCTTCAACTTTTTAACATAGAGTTATTAGTACTGTGGTTAGATTTTCAAAATCATGAATATTTGAAACCATTTTTTGGGGGACTTTTCTGGAGGCCCAGTTTCTCTGTCACCCATCATGTTCCCAAGTACTTTTTATTGTGGAACTCCTGAATGATCCACTTTATTTTGTCTTTTATGATCCATGTGAGCCCGTTTTGTTGTACAAAGGAACTGATAATCCTGGCATATAGACTAAATCGGTGAATGTCCTGGCATGTAGACAATTTTCTGGGCTGTTGCAGGAACGCGTCCCATGATTTTGTCCTGGAATAATCTTTGTACCCCTTCTTCAAGGTGTACTGGCATGCAGGTATGCAGCCAACAGGAAAAAAAAAAACAGGTCTTACCAGAGGCAGAAAGTCTAGCTTCATCTGGCTTGCAGCCTTGCATTTCCAGTGGCTGATCTTCCGTTTTTTTGGTGTGCCTAGTGCTTGCCTCTTCTAGAATCCCTAGAAAAGGGACCACCACCTCCAGATCTAACGGATTTCTTGGGTTTTGGTAGTAATCTTACTTTGATAATGGCTGAAGTGGATGAAGCGAGCTCCTTAATGGCTGAATGATATGTTGGGTTGATTGCAATATCTTTAAATGTTTTATTATATAGCTATCTTCATTCAGTTGCGCAGATGCTTCAGAAGTTATAAACGTCCCTTTTACTCCTTTCCCAAACTTAGGTGCTGCTTGTTTTGAGTCTTTTGACCTATACAGTTTGCTTTTTTTTTTTCTTTTTCTTGCTTCGGCCTTCTATACAGTTTGTTTTTGTTTTTTTAATATCAAAAAGATTGATCCTGTTCGGCAAGCGTGCAAATTCAAATATGCATGGTTCGTGGAAATGCAAAGTTGGTCTAGTTTTGCATTGATAAATTTTGTATTCTTAGCAAATGGTTTTTGGTTATAATGGGTATAAACCTGAATTTCAAGATTGGAGTGTACACTGATCACTTTAGAGTGAGAAGTTATCAAAAAAACAAAAAAAGTGCAATTACTCCCATTTTGAATTCAAACATGTCTGGAAATTGAAATTACTCTCAGTATCAAATGCTTGCAAAAATGAAACAAAGTATAAATTGAATCCAGTTCAGTTTTTCCTTTCTTACACGAATGCTAGGGCCAAGGGGTGCAATTGAGCTGAGCCGAGCTGAACTTTAGCATGTTTTGGCTCGGTTCAACTAAAATACTAGAGTTCAGTTCAAAAGCTTGCAAATGAAATATGCTATTGTATTTTATAATATATATGATATACTTTTACATGTTATAAAATATATCAATAATAATATTAATCGAGCTAGGCTCATGAGTTTCGATCTGTGAGTTTGAGTTCAAATATCTAATCGAGTTTACCCTAAGATTCAAAATCGGTTCAAATTTGAATCTAGCCTAATCGAATTTGAACATGGACTACTAGTTTAGATTGCCCTCGAAATGCAACCCAATATGCATATAATGCAAATTAATTATGATCAAGCAGGATCTGGTTTGGAAATGTGATTAGATCGATACTAGGGTTGGGTACTTGGATTCACTTGGTATTTCATCCATCTTGGTGTCTTTGACAAACGAAAAAAAAGTCTTATTGTCAACATGGAATATAGAAAGAACAAATATCCGTCCCGTCGAAATCAGTATAGCCAAGGTTCAAAACATCGATACGCCGGTAGGGATGTATCAGGCATTTTTGATACTTGTTTTTTACTTATTTTATTTTATTTTTTTTCAAAACTGGTTCAGGGGAGCCAGTCTAGGACCCCTCCATCCCCTGAACCGGTCAGACCCCCGATACACCCACTGTAGGAGTGTATCAAAAGGGTTTCAGAACGATACGTATTGACCGATATGGGCTGATACGTAACGATACTTTGAACCTTGAGTATAGCTAGAAAGAAGGGAATGGCTCCTGAAACCACATCACCTATGTTTTGAGAGAAGCTTAAAACCTATCAACAAAAGCGACCTCTAACTCAAAAGATTTAGCCTTTTGGGCCGATGTGTGAATGGCCTTATTGCGTTTTTTCTTGTTTGTTCATGGCATGATGGCTTATGTAGCAGCACCGATTCCAAACAGAAAATAATTGCTTACAATTCCACATGTTCAGTACCGTTTTTCTTAGAAAACGGTGCAATGTTCCTAAAACCGATGCCAAACACCTACATAGTCAAACTCACAGACAAGATAACATCCCTAAACTGAAGGAATAACATTCTAGGAATCAGGGTGATTTACTAGGGCACTTCTGGTAGTTTTGCATATTTACGAAGATACACCTTTTTTTTTTTTATGACTAAGACAACTGCAACACTTTGCAACTTCATTCATCTTTCATCAATAACGTTTCTGTTTATATATTCCTTTGAGAATGGTCACATGAACTCTTAAAATATTTTTTTATTCTAAAAATATTCCTAAAAAAGTCTCAGAGGTCCTATTCAGTTTGTGGGAACAGGGGTCTGCAATCGGAATCGGAATGGCATTCCAATTGTTTGGTTGGACAGAATCGGAATCTCATTCCCATTCCTTTCTGAACCAAACAAACTATAGGAATGGACCATAAGATGGGATATTGCTATTGATTTCATTAGCCAAATGGGCTTAAATAGTAGGGATGCAAGTTGGGTGTGCTGGGCCAGGTTTTAATTCAATGGTTCAACCCAGGCCCAACCTAAGAATTGGGCCTAAGGCCTAAACCTGATCTAAGCCCAAAGTTAAGCCTGAACTATCTAATCCAAGTCCAATTGACGCTAAAATTTGATGCACTTGGATTGGACTCAAGTCCCGGTAGGGATTGGTTTGGTCAATCAGCTAACACTAAAAATTAATATGCATGTATCTGTATATATATGCTTGGGCTCAGATTGGGATAAGATTGGAGTGGGATTGGGCTACCTAAGGGCTAGGCCTGGGCCTAGTCCGAAAAATTAAAAAGCCCAAACTCTTGGGCTCAAGCCTAGCTTGAGGACCAAAAGTCCAAGTGTTGGCAACTTTCCCCCTAGGTGGGAAAGTCATTTATCCACCTATAAGATGAGTATTATTTACCTGGGTAGAAGATGCCCAGAAAAAAATAAATTTTCCGTGAACCCCACATAAATCTGGAAAAAGAACAGAAACCTTGGTCAATGGGAAAATCCCATTGACCAACTTTCCTCCTCTCAAAATCCAAAAAAAAAAAAAAAAAAAAAAACGAATAGGCCCCAAGAGGCACCTCTCGTACACTCCTAAGTCCTAACTTATATAACCAACACAATAATCAATTGACTTGTTAACCACTTAGTAGGGCCCATCTAACTGCCCAATTACTAGACCCCATAGCACATTGGAGTGTTATCAATTATTCCGACAATTACCCCATCCATGCCTTTTTGGGGAATTGCCAGGCTCACTGCAACCCTACTAGGTAAACCTTCGTGACTACTAGGGGTGAGCAAATGGGTAGGTTCTACTTAGAACCAAATGGAACTGACTTTGAACCGGCCTTTAATTAACCCTACCCAATCTGTTATAAGGTAGAGTATGGTTCCAAATTCTTGGAATCGACCCCCACCCAAGTTGGTTCTAGGGTCTAGGGGTTTATCCTACCCAAACCAACTTGATGAACCAACCTTGGAACAGAATTTGCCATTAAATAAACCCTAAAATATTTTTAAGGATTTAAAGTTTTGAGCCCAAACACTCATGGTTACAAAAGCCATAGTCTCACTTGACCACCGAGTTACTTAAGTTATTTGACCATTTGTTTTCACTTTAATATTTATATTTGTATAATAAATAATGTAAAAGGTAATATTTACAAAATTTAAATTATAATGACAAATTTTCAACCATATATAAATATATTATGATAATTTATATATTAAATTACTCAATTTAATCAATAAAGATAATATAAATTTTAAACTATATATTATCATTATTGAAAAACAAGTTTTTGAAGGACATGTTTTATTTTTTTTTTTCTTGAAGGGGGAGAGTAAAGAAAGAATAGATTCTACGGGTAGACCCTGGAACCGGCCCCGGAATTGCCAAGGTCAGAACCGACCTTCACAGGGTAGGTTCTGGTTCAAAAAACCTGAAACCAACCCATACAGAATAGGTTCCAGGTTCTACCATGAAACCAAACCGAACCAACCCATGCTCACCCCTAGTAACTGCATAATCAAAATTGGCTCATTCCAAGTTGGTTTTTTCAATTTCTTTTCTTTTTCCCTTCATTGTTACGGTGAACTTTGTTTTGAAACTTGTTTTTGGAGTCACCATCATGTGGCCCATTTGCATTTGGTCCTTTATGAGCCAGAGGTAGAAGTAACCAACAGCTAATGAGAAGATATACGTATTTGGTGAATACGTAGAAGGTCTGTTTTTCCATTTCAGTCGTGAGTCTGTTATTGACAAGGTCTGTAATGGTGTCGGTCGGCATCAGTTGCGTATTATGAAGTCGGGTAATCGTAACAGTTAGAATGAATGTGATGAGGTCAGATTTGGCCCTCCAGTGAAATTGCGACACGTGGCACCTCGTGACAACTAGGCAAGCCCCCAGGCAACAACTTAGCAAGTTGGTCCCCCCCCGGGCACCGGTCTAGCTTGCCTAGCGCGACCTGGCGCGGCCTGCGCGCGACCTGCGCGCGACCT
>NW_010729140.1:292265-334999 GCF_000365185.1 Nelumbo nucifera
ATAAAGATAAGGGATAAGGGATAAGATAAGGATAAGGTAGGCTGGCGGCGAGCTGGCTTGACGTGTCTAGATAAGGGTGGGCCCACCCCAATGAGCTGTTGTGTGGGCCCCGCTCTGCTGCTGCCGGGTGCCTGCGCGCGGCTCATGGTGCTGCTGTCGCGCGGTGCGTGCGCATAGTGCTGCTGCCGCGCAGTGCGTGCGCGCGGCTCATGGTGCCGCTGCCGTGCGGTGCGCGCTGCTGCCGTGTGGTGCGGGTGCTCATAACATCACTCCCCTCCTGGACTACGAGCTTGTCCTCAAGCTCGAGGTCTGGATAGGCGTTGTGGAGATCGGTCCAGGGGATCCAGGTGGCCTCTGCTGAAGGTAGTCCTTCCCATTCTACTAAAACCTCGAAGATGCCCTGATGGATGTGGGACTGGATGAGGGCGCAAGGCTGGAGGATGGGTCTGCCATCCTGCAGAGGGGGTAGGGGAGGCACATGGTCGGGAGGAGTGCCAACATAAAGCTTTAAGAGGGACACATGGAAGGTGTCGTGGATCCTGCTGTGCTCCGGGAGCTCGAGTTGATAAGCTACCTTTCCGATCTTCCGTAGGATCTTGAAGGGCCTGTAGAATTTGGGGGCCAGCTTAGGGGGCCCCCGGCGCCTGAGGTACAGCTGCCTGTATGGTTGGAGTTTCAGCCAAACGTACTGCCCCGGTTCGAAGGTGACTTCGCAGTGGTGCTGATCATAGGCGTGTTTCATGCGTGCCTGTGCCTGCTGTAAGCGCAAGGAGACTTCGGCCAGGAGGGCATCACGAGCTTGGAGGATGCGGTCCACTTCTTCCAACCGCGTTGAGCCCGGCTCGTAGGAAAAAAGGCGTGGAGGATCTCGACCGTACACAACTCTGAAGGGAGTCATTCCAAGGGAGGAGTGATAAGATGTATTGTAGCAGTATTCAGCCCATGGGAGGTACTCCACCTAACGCCATGGTTGGTCACCCATGAAGCAGCGGAGGTACATCTCAATTGTCTGGTTCACCACCTCCGTTTGGCCATCTGACTGTGGATGGTAGGTTGAGGAGAAGGCGAGGGCCATGCCCTGTAATCGAAAGAGTTCCTTCCAGAAGGTGCTTGTGAAGATCGGGTCCCGGTCACTAACGATGGACTCGGGGAGTCCATGTAAGCAAAAAATGTGGGTGAAGAAGGCATGGGCGACCGAGACTGCGGTATAAGGGTGGGATAAAGGGAGGAAGTGAGCATATTTGGAGAACCGGTCCACTTCCACGAATAGGACTGACTTCCCCCCGACTTTGGGCAGCCCTTCGATGAAATCCATGGCAATATTGGCCCAGATCTGCGTTGGGAGGGAGAGAGGTTGAAGCAGGCCTGTAGGGTGCAAATTTTCCCATTTTTGCTGTTGGCAGACTGCACAGTTCTGGATAAAGTCCCGCACCAAGGCCCTCATAGCCTGCCAGTGGAAGTCAGCGTGAATACGATGCTGTGCTTTTTGGATACCCTCGTGTGTAGAGTGGTGTATGCTGGCGATGATGGAGGGGATTAGGGGGCAATCGGCGGGTAGGTAGATCTTCTTATTGTAGAGCACCAGCCCATCGTGGAGAGACCAGTTCAGGTTAGCAGACCCGAACTGTATTTGTTGGACCAGGTCGTTCCATTCTGATGACTGTGGCAGTGTGTTCCGAATGTCTTCTAGCAGGGTGGCTCATGGTTGGGAGATCGCATGGAGGAGCATACTATCTTCTTCTCGTCGGGACAGGGCATCTGCTACACGGTTCAGGGACCCTGCCTTGTAGTCCTCCCGAAAATCGAAACCCAGCAGCTTGCTGACCCAATGTTGCTGTGGGGAGGTGGTCAGTCATTGTTCTAGCAAATATTTGAGGTTGTAGTGGTCTGTTTTGACGACGAAAGGTCTGCCCCACAAGTATGGCCTCCAGTGTTGTACTGCCTTGGCTAGGCCAATGAGCTCGCGTTCATAGGCGGGTAATTTGAGATGGCGGTCACCTAGCTTGCGGCTGAAGAAGGCTATCGGGTGCCCTTGCTGCTGAAGGATGGCTCCTATGCCTGTGCCGGAAGCATCACATTCGACTGTGAACTCGAGATCAAAGTTCGGTAGCTGGAGGAGTGGTGTGGAAGAGAGGGCTTCCCTTAGGCTTACAAAGGCTGCATTGGCTGTTCTATCCCAGTGGAAGGCATTTTTCTTGAGCAGGTTGGTAAGCGGGGCTGCTAACAGGCCGTAATTCTGTACGAACTTTCGGTAGTATCCTGTTAGCCCTAGGAACCCACGGAGGGCCTTGGCGGACTGTGGCCGGGGCCAGTCCTTGATGGCCTGAATTTTGGAGTTATCTACAGTTACACCTTGCTCGCTGATTACATGCCCAAGGTAAAGGACTTGGCGTTCCCCAAAGAAACACTTGGATCTTTTAAGGAAGAGTTGGTGCTGCTTTAGGAGCTTGAACACGACCCGCAGATGCTGAATGTGTTCCACCCACGTCTTGCTATAGACCAAGATGTCGTCGAAGAAGACCAGTACATATTTACGGAGGTGGGAGTGGAAGACTTTATTCATCAGGGCCTGGAATGTGGAAGGGGCGTTGCAGAGGCCGAATGGCATAACTAGGAACTCGAAATGGCCATGATGCGTCCTGAAGGCTGTCTTTTCTACATATGCGGAAGACATCCTAACCTAGAAATAGCCTGACCTGAGGTCTAGTTTGGAGAAGAATTGTGCGCCATGGAGTTCGTCCAATAATTCGTCTACGATGGGGATCGGGAATTTATCTTTGGCTGTTCGGCTATTGAGTTCCCTATAGTCCACGCAAAATCTCCAAGTCCCATCCTGTTTGGGTACCAACAGAACTGGGGAGGAAAAAGGGGAGTGGCTGGGCCGAATGATCACCTGCTGTAGCATATCTGTGCATTGCTTCTCTAACTCATCTTTCTGTCGGTGGTGGTAGCAGTAGGGTCGAACCACGACCGGGTCTGACCCTACTATTAGAGGGATCCAGTGGTCGCAGTCTCTAGGAGGTGGGAGGCCCTTGGGTTCTTGGAAAACGCCTGAGTAATCGGTGAGAAGTCTCTCTACGTCAGTTGTGCGCGAATTCTCCCCCTGGAGTGCATGTAGTTGTGTCTTGGTCCTTGTCCGGGTTCCCTGCCAAGTAACCGGTTTTCCATCTAAGTGGAAGGTCATGGTCAGGGCAGCGAAGTCCCACAGGATTGGGCCTAGCGTGATCAGCCATTTAACGCCTAGGACGATGTCAAATTCGTCCAAGGAAAGTACAAAGAAATCTGTTCGGAAGGATTCTTTTTCAACCTGAATTCTGGTGTTCTTGCAGATACCGGGGCTGTGAACTCTTTCCCCGTTTGCTACGGCTACTTGTAGTTGTGGCCTGACTTCCATGGGCAACTCCAACTTGCGGGCCACCTGATTGCTGATGAAATTGTGGGTGCTTCCGGAGTCTACCAGGATGTGCACGGGTTTTCCCGTCACTAGCGCCCTTAGTTGCATTGTCTGGGAGGTTCTGATCCCTGTGATTGCGTGGAGTGATATCTCGGGTTCAGTTGGTGATGGCTCTTCCTCATCCTCTTTAGTCTCGTCTACTAGAAGGCAGAATAGTTTCTTGCATCTATGCCCTGCGGAGTATAGATCATCGCAATTGAAACACTGCCCCTTCGCGCGCCGTTCTGCCATCTCGGCTCGGGACAGATGCCGGATGGGGGGTGACACCCTGCTGCTCCCTATCTGTGATACTGATCTGGAAGGGTTACCGGTGTGGGTCCTCTGCTCCCTGTTGGGTGCGGGGGTAGACACTCCCGCTGACCTTGACGGTGCCCAAGTCGTTGCTGGC
The DNA here is from genome assembly GCF_000365185.1 of Nelumbo nucifera. The sequence goes on from NW_010729140.1 coordinate 296,108, forward strand.
CGTCCAATGCTGAAGGGTCCATGGGTAAGCTGCATTTTCCATTCAAAGGCGCGGGCGAGGTTCATTGCTGTAACCAGATTTGGGGGGTGCTGCATCTCTACGTCCACCCTTAAGGGTTCTATCAGCCCTGCTGTGAACATGTCCACTTGCTGATCTGGCATAACCGTGGCCGCTCTGGCAAGCAAAGTTTGGAACTGGCGTTGATATTCAGCCACGATCCTTATTTGCTTGAGATTGATTAGCTCACCCAGCGGGTTGCTCGTCATTGGGGGGTCGAAACCTGAGGAGGCAATAAGACCTGAACTGCTCCCAACTAAGCCCGGGTTCTTCTTGCTCCACGCGATAGAACTAGAGCTGTGCCTCTTCTGTAAGGTGGAAGGCTGCCAGGCTGGCCTTGTCTCTGTCATCCGTGTGCTAGTTGCGGAAGAACTGCTCGCAGCGGTACAACCATCCTAATGGGTCTCCGGTGCCGTCGTAAGATGGAAATTCGAGCCAGCTGTACTTGGGGACAACTACAGCTGTCAGGGCGGTGGCTTGATGTTCGTTAGCTGATTCTGTCTCGTCCGTACGGTGACTGCTGGTAGTGGCTAATCCCTCAGAATTCTTTTCTTTGTTGGAGAGGAACGCTTCTAGCAGGCGACGCAGTTCCCGAACGTCATCTTTGACCTCTCGGACCTCCATACTGGTCTCTGCGAGCCTATGCTCCAGTTCATGGACTCTGGAAGACAGCGGCTCCTGTTCCCCCATGACGGTAGGCTCTGATACCAAGATGTTATGGGCCCGAGCGTAGGATAGCGTCACGGGTCATTCCACGGTAGGAACCCCTGATCTTTCCTTGTCTTTGGCCTTGCGCACAAACCCTATTTTGACTATCTAGTGGGTGATTTGTCCAAGAGATCACCCGAACTTTCCTTTACTCTCTCTCTTGACTGAATATTCGATATCCTCATTCAATAATGGTGTCTCCTTAAATAGGAGATTACAAGAGGAGGGTTCCTTGTTGGATTCGGCTAGGTTAGTCCTAAACGGACTCAAACTCCTACTTCTAATTAGACTACTTACTTTTAATGGTACTATAATTCCTTCTAAGAATAGGGGACAAGATAAAGGAGGATGGGATAAGGGATAAGGAAGGCTGGCGGTGAGTTCTCTTGACGTGTCCAGATAAGGGTCTTGACGTGTCTAGATAAGGGTGGGCCCACCCCTATGGGCTGTCATGTGGGCCCCGCTCTGCTGCTGTTGCCAGGTGCGTGCATGCGGCTCATGGTGCTGCTACCGCGCAGTGCGTGCGCGCGGTGCCGCTGCCGCACAGTGCGTGTGCGGGGCTCATGGTGCCACTACCGTGCGGTGCTGGGCGTGTGCGCGGTGCGTGCTGCCGTGCGGTGCGCGCTGCTGCCTCTGATACCAAAATGTTATGGGCCCGCGAATAGGATCTCGTCACGGGTCAGTCCACGGGGAAAACCCTCTGTTTTCCCTTGTTCCTCCCTGCTCTTGATGAACCTATGTAGGCGCCCTAATGGTGATTTGTTCAAGAGATCACCTAACTCTCCTTTACTCTCTTTCTTGACTGAATATTCGATATCCTCATTCAATAATGGTGTCTCCTTAAATAGGAGATTACAAGAGTCCTAATCTTTGGGAGTCTCCTTGGTGAATAGGGAGACTAACAATTCTATCTTTCTAAGTATAAGATATGCTAATCCTAATCTGATAATAAGATAAACTAATCATAATCTGATAACTTACAAGATAAGATAAGAGCAATAGAATATGATAAGAACAAGCAAGATGATCTAATCTAATCTGGCGGTGGATCAGGTTCTTGTTACTGCCGGCGGCGATGGTACGTCTTTCCGAGGAATGCGTCCATAACAGTATCAAACACAACCTATGATTTGCATTCCTATCTGATAATCTGATATAAAAATTTGTAGGTTTTGTCTCATTTGCACTCATTGGTTGTACAAATATATATATATATATATATATTAATCTCAAAGACATACGAAATTTGCACCACCTTCCCTTTACCTCAAATTTCTCTGATCCAAGTAAATCATACTCTTGATTTTTTTTTTTTGTATTAATCCAGGAATAGACTATGGACTCGGGTCAGATTAATATATATGCTTAAACCTTAGCTGAGGCATAAGAGGAAACGCATTTTCTTTGAAGAACAAATGGAACAAGAGAAGGTAGCATCAAGTAAGCTTTATTGTCACAGCCAGGACTGACAATTACTTTATTGATCCTGCAAAAGTGATCTGATCAGATCATCTGTTGCATAGATATCCTATTTGCCATTACTACTACTGATGAAGCATGCTGAAATTCTTGGGCTAAGTTCTAACCATGAGAACATCAACAACCCAGAGAAGAAATCCATATAAATCTTGCTTTTGGATATCTTTTTGGCACCAACATAGTCGAAGATTTCAAACCTGAATGCAACAGTGTTTCAGGAGACAAGCCACATCTGAGTCATGAAAGCATCTGATGGCTTGAAAATTTTTGTTGGCTGCATCTCTAGTTTGAGAGTTATTTCCAAATTAATGAATCCATCTAATTGCATTTATTTATGGGATTGTGAAAAGCTTGATTCCTTTACAAATTATTTTAAGAACATAGAAAGGAAACTGCAGTATCTGATCTTCAACCTTATTTGGTAAGCAAGCAATCACTGAAGGTCAATTCTGAAGAAAAAGAGGAAGACCCAGAAAGATCTGTGTCATAGAGAACAATTACAGTAAGAAAGCTTCTGATGAATAATTGAATATTCCTCAGAACCTAACCCTTACCATACAAAATAGAGAGAACCCACAAGGATTCCTAAGAAAACTCGAGAAAGAAAACAAAAAAAAATAAAATAAAATAATAATAATAATCGCAAAAAAGATAAACAAGAAAGAAAGCGCTGAATCCGGTTTCTCTGCTTCTCCACAGTTGACGAAGCTCCATGACATCAATTCTGATGAAGCTACAACAGTATCAGATCTCTTGAAATTGCAGGAGAGTTGGCTGGATTCTGCACAAGAGGAGGAAATTTCAGGGAAGCTGCAAAAGGATCTTTAAAATTCGTTGTTTCTACATTGCATTCACTGATTTCTCCTTTATTGTTATTGACTTGATCATCGAAAACCACCCAATTATCAGTAACTAGCGTCGTCTTCTGCAAATTCTCTGGTTCTTTCTGTAGTTCAACTTCAACATATTTAGTTTCTACCACAACCTTCGCCTTATCGGTCTCAGAAACATCGGATTTCTTTTGCAGTGGAACACCATTTATAATTCTCTCAAGATCTCGGATCCCTTCTTCTGGAATGTGCAGAACTTTGGGGCACTCTGATGCATTCAGAACACCGAATCTCTTGCAGAAATCAAAATAAGAAGAGAGCTGTTCACCCTGTATAGCTGCCTTCTGCAAAACGGTCAGTGCCTTCGCAGCCTCCTTCTTCCCTGCTGAAAATATTCCCATCAGAAGTTTCGCAATCCCATTGTAGATTCTGTCATAAATCTCAAAGATCTCGATGACAACGCAATCCATGGCTTCAAAGATGAGCTTAACATTCATCCCATCAGCATGAGGCCTAATCTGCAGAAGCAAATCAAGTAATGCCTGCAACTGTTGCAGTTCCAGTAGAAGCTTCATCATCGACTCATCTTTTTCCTTGCTTCCTCTTTTCTCTACAAAATCACGGCTTAAGATGACGGACCTTTGATCAAGATAGACAAAGTAGACACGGACGAATACATTGAAACCCCATGTCTTTACAGTGCTGGAATGGCCATCACTGAAATTCGAGAAATCAAACGGCAACCTCCCAATCTTCTGAACGGCCGGAATTTTGCAGCAGAAGACACCGTGCAATAGCATTAGGCCCTTGAGAGCCACGACCCAGCTCTGAGTCTTGTCCATTCTTGCCGACAAAGCACGCAGGAAAGGCCGGAGGGAGGCCGGAGAAGTGCGAATCCAGGAAAAGACTCTCTGGGCATTCTTGTAATCCAAGGAGAATTCGTCATGGCTGGTAGCTTTGATGATGGCTTCTTCAAGCTCTGGATTTCGAGAAGCTTTCTTTCTTGCCAACTTGGCAAGATAAATGCTGTTATTGTCTTTCCACACAGCTGAGGCCTTCTTCCAGACCTTCATCCTTGTTGGGTCTCTCTCTCTTTTGCTTTCTCTTCTTCTTGTTGTTAAGAAGAAGGGGAGCTTCTGTGGTCCCAATTATTTCTTCCCCTCCTTTTCTTGGTCTTATTTTCAGTGGAAGAAGGCGTTAAATTTTCCAGCAATTTCCAAATCCAAGAGCAAATACTGCCCATCTTTGTTTTCTAATTTCCTGATCTCTTTTTCAGCGGAATTTGCATTTCTTTTGGAGCAACGGTTGGTTTTCGGAGGTTTGAAACCTTCAATGTCGTTATTCCGTTGGATAGTAACAATTGGGCATTCCCGTAAGACTCCGGATCTCCTGTTCACGAGAACTCTGTCCACTCCTACTCACATACACTACCCTCTGAATTGGGAACATCTCCCCTTACATATACTATGCAGAGGATGAGATATTCTCCATGTGTGACTGCGATTAATATGAACAGAGTTTTCGTGCTCCCAACTCTTCATGTAGATTACCATTATTTTCAGTTGATCAATACAATTTGGTATATAAATAAGAGCCCAGATTTCCTATTCACTTTACCATTACACATCTCTCAATTCATAATAGAGACGTGTGGCTCATCAATACACGTCAAGTTTATGTCTCCTTATTTTAATAGTCCTCTCATTATATTTTGTTAGAAAGTAAAGTGAGTCAGTCAACTATGACAGATATACAAGAAAAAATACAAACAGCTCAGCGTGAAAAAGACCTTCCCCAAGCATCACTAAATACAAGAAGTCACTAGGAATAGGAAAAGACACCCCCCGCCAGGTTGACCAACCCAATGTTTTAAAAGGCGGCTCAGAACCGGAACTGCTTTGGCCGCTAGTTTCTGGCTCAGTTGTTCCACCGTCCGGTCCAAACAGATGGTTTGTTGCAATTTTAAAAATCAATTCAAACAAAAAACAGCAAAAAAAAACATTGTCTAGGTTGAATGGGTTGACGGTTAAACTGCATGGGTCAGTGGATCGTTGATTAAATGGTTTTGGTAAAAGATCAGGTAAGGGGTGAAACAAAACTGGTTGTCCAAACAGTCTGACCATCCGGGTCAATGATTCAAAAACAATGGGCTAACCAATCGGCCTTTTTTAGGTAAATTGTTGAAACCTCCCCTGAAGTTTGGTAATTGCAATCATCTCCCTTGAACTTTCAGATATAGTTGCAAGTTGACCCCCTCTATTAGAATCCTCAAGAGGTACAAAAATGTCCTAAATACACATGCAATTATAGGAAAAAGCAATACGAGGGAGTTTAAAGTTGCAACTTTACCTTTGGGTGATTGTTATGAAGGGCAGATTTAGAAAATAAATCAATCTTGAAAGAGAGATTGGAAGGGTTTGGGGTAGCCATTTATATGAAGAGAAAATTTAAAAAATAAACATTTTGATCAAAAGTAACTCCAAAGGTATTTTGGACATTTTTGTGCTTCTTGTTAGAGGATTCTAAATTGGGGGTAAAGGACTGTATCGATAGAACCTTGCTTGCAACTAGAGGTGTAAATCAAGCCATGTTGGGCCAACATGGCATGACCCACATGTGGCCCATGCAAAGAGCGGGCCATGTCATGCTGGCCTACGAGCTGTGCTTCCCTCCCCTAGGTTACTTTGGGGGGTCGGCCCAACATGGCCCATGGCCCGATCCTACACATGCCTATGCCGTTTTGTGGGCTACAAGTCATACTAGGTTGGGATACGGGCTGAGCCTTGAGCTGTAGGCTGAATTGATCCAGACTATTTTTTTTGTTTTTTTTACACTTTGATTTTATTATTTTTTGCTAAATAAAACTAAAATACTTAACTTTCCTTTGGGAACAAATTAAAAACATAAAAATCTAACAAAAAATAAAAAAAAACAACTTAACAAAATACAAAATGGACAACAAATTGGAAAAAATAGGAATTTTATTTCATTTGAATTTGAACAATACAATTATGAATGGATAAATGAAATATAAAAAATATAATATAATTATAAATTGAAAATAAAAAATTACATTGTTGAAAAAATAACAAATAATTTAAATAAAATTGAAAAACAAAATTTACAATATTTAAAAAAATGCTACACAATTATTGAGTATACAAAAAAAATATTGGCTTTATCATTTTTCTTCAAGTTCCACCTACATCTCCATCTCCTTGACTTTGATTCTCAGTTTTAGGTGTAGTGTCATGCCCTCCTTTGTCTTGTAATCTATCCTCAACATCCAATAAATCTTTAAAGTAGAAGCACATTTCCAAGCTTTCATTATTCATGTAGCTTCTCTTATTTTCTAGTGTCCTAGTACTTAAACTAAAACAAGACTCCAATGGAACTATAGACATCGGAGGAGTTAGTAGATCACATGCCATGGCAGTAAAGACTGGATAATTGTTTTTTATGTTCACCCCACTAGGATAAAATATAAAAATTATTCATTTCTTCTGAGTTGAAGAAATCACCTAAGCTAGAAAAATTTGCTTATAAATAAAAATTAAGTTCAGTAAATGAACTTGTTGATGAAGTGGGAGTAGAATTCTACCTCTTACTTATTAGAGGCCAAACCTTTTCTTTTCCACTACTGGAACTAGTTTCAAAAGTGGAAGTTGCACCTGTATAAGTTGTAGATTTCTTATGCCTTATCATTTGAGATTCATATAAACTATACATTTAAATAATAAACTATTAATTTCTTCTTTTTTCAGTTTCAAATTCAATATTTATATTTTCACAATATGATTCAGGTAAAACATCTAACCATCTTTCCTTTTCCTAGGGTCTAATATTGTATCTAAGCAATACAAAAGAGAAATGTTCTCCCAATATTTTTTGAATTTATTTTCATTTGTTTCAATATTACTTTTAAATTGTGAATTTCTTCTATATGTTGCAAAACATTCACTAATCATAAATAATTGATTAACTAAAATACAACTAGTTGGGTAATAAACACTAAAAATCTCATTAGTTGCATCATAAAAGTTTTGTAAAAAAAAATCTTTTATACAAATTGTCATTTCCTAGTCTTCCTCAAGTATAATATCACGTGGCATTTTTGTATTATATAAATCAATAGTAATTTGTTTGAAAGAAATACAACTTTCTAACATAGAATAAGTATAATTCTATCTATGTTGAACATCTAATACAAAATGTTTATATTTTAAACCATAATTTTGACATAAATATTTAAATTATTGTTTTCTTGCTCTAGAACTTTTAATATATATATAATACAATTTCTAATTTGAGAAATATGATGAGAACTAATACTTAAAGCATCCTAAATATATAAATTTAAGATGTAACATGACATCTAATATGAAATAATTTACCATTTAAACATGGTTTTAATTGAATTTTAAAATATTTATTGCTGAATCATTATTATTAGGATTATCAAAACTAATAGAAAAAAAATTTATTTTCAATTCTATATACATATAAAGTATTTAAAATACTTGCAGCAATAGCTGAGCCAATATGTGACCATTTAAGTCTAGAAAAATTTAATATTCTTTTTTGTGAAAGCCAATTTTCATCAATAAAATAACTAGTAACACAAATATAACTTATATTAAATTTATAGGTCCAAATATCAGAAGTAATTGAAACTTTAGAATTAAGATTTGATAAAATAGAAATTAAATTTTGTTTATATGAATAAAAAACTTTTAAAGCATATGTTCTAATAGTATTTCTAGAAACTTTTTTAAATTATGGATTTATAGAATTACGTAAAAATCTTTCAAGTTTAATATCTTCAACTAATAAAAATGGTTGTTCAACATGTAAAATATATTTTGCTAATTCTTGCATCATTTTTTCTTAAGAATATTTAAAAGTACTAAAAACCCCACGGCCAATTTGTGTTTGTGATGTTTCCTTTCATTCTTCTTCTTGTTTTTCATGGGAGAGAATATGTCTGCCCAAGTTGCCAGTACCACCCTTGCTACAGTAGCTTGGAAAACGGTTTTTTTCCCCTTTCCCCTCAACCTCCTCTATTTTAAATATTTTCCAAATCAAGCTACTCAACTTAGTGCCATTTTTTACCCTAGTAGTAGTATTAGGAGTGGGAACTTCGGCAATATCAGTAGCATCGTCAACATTGGACATCATGGGGAATTGGTTTTGGGAGGAGCCAACCATTTTTTTAAATTCTAAAAAAATTAATTTAATTGCACTTACCCGGATTGTGGGTTTAGAATCTCACCTTGATTTCAATGATTTAAGCTTCAAAGCCTCCTAAATTACTAACTTGAGATACTTGAGTAAGTCTTCTTCTTGTTGAAGCTTGAATAAAGTTGAGAGTTGGAGAGTAGTGAGAGAGAAAGAGAGTACGAGAGTGTATAAGACTGTATGAGAGATTGAGAGAGTATGAGAAGAGAATTGTTAAATTGATGTGGTGAGAATGGTGGAGGATAGGTTTATTTATAGGAATTGAAAATAATTTAATTACCCAAAATACCTTAAAAACTAGCCATTTTTTAGTTATTCAGAGAGGTATTTTGATCATTATAAAGCCATTTATCATTTTACCCAAAATGGCCCCCAAACTAACTGTTATATACCTGTTAGAGGGGCATTGTTATCATTTTTTCTCTCCCAAAGCCATAATACATAAATAACCCCTATATGTTTATAGCTGTTAGGGGGTATTTCTATAAAACCCACAAAAAAATTGAAAACTAGTCGTTGGGGAGGGGGGGGGGGGGAGTCCCCCAATGGTTAGTTTCTTGGGCAAGCCCGTGGGCCATGCGCACTGGGTTGTGCCGCATGCTAGGTCATGCCATACCTGGCACACATGATTATGCCTTGCCCGACATGGCTTGTACGATCGTGCCATGCTTGGCACAACCCGTGTTCTGTCGTACCAGGCTACGACTGGCATGACCTGATTTACACCTCTACTTGCAACTATGTTAAAAAGTTAAGGGGAGATGATTACAATTACCAAACTTCAAGGGAGGTATTAGCAATTTACCTTTTTATGAAGTCAGTCAACCTATCAACTCAAATTTTCTATAGTAGTCCTAGCATATTCTTTCTCATTAATTTTCTATAAATAACCCCTATTATTCTTACACTCCTAATCGATCTCTCTAGCTCATTAGATCCACCACTAAGCCATACTCCAATTATTTATTTATTCATTTATTTTTGGCTTCGTGGGACTATACAACAAAGTTAGCCCATTCTCATCCCCTTAACTCCCCAACCTTGGTGATAGAGGGATTTGATCTCAGGTCTATGCTACAATTATTGGATGTTTGTCAATAAATGTTAAATCTTGATTATTAATATATATATATATATATATATATATATATATATATATATTGATTTTATGAGAATTAAGATATATTTAAATACATGCATATTTTAATTCTTTCATCTTTTCTTAGCATTTACCAATTGTATCCCCATAGTTCAAACTCCCCATGAACAATCATAGTATATGTTCCTTAGGCTCCATTTAGGAAGAGTGCGAATGCAAAAATGTTCAATGCAAATATAAATATGCCTTGCTCTCTTGCCAAATGATTTTTAGTTGTAATAGGTAGAAGCACAAATTCCGAGGTTAGAGTTCACCTCATTTACGTTGGCAAAATTTGAGTGCAAAGTTTGGATTCATTTTGCAATTGCTATCATTTTTTTTATGCAAACTTTACTTTAATTGTGAATGCAAACATGTCTTAGAATTTGTGATATCATTTTCAATACACAAATGCATTCCAACCAAATACCTACAAAGATGAACCAGAATGCATATATGCATTGAATTGGTGTTTGCACTCTTTCCTAAATGGAGCCTTGTGGGTATATGACTTGTTCGTGGTCATTTAAAACTTCCATCTAGTGTTATTGATGTATTTGTTGAGATTCATTGTCTACTTTTTCTCATTTAATAATCTATTGGAATTAACCCTTGGTTCTTATAAATGACTTTATTGTTTATGCTACGCTTTTAGTTTTTCCACTCATTCATCTTAATATATACATTTCTACTACACTTATTCTTTTGGGTAATGTTGTTTTTTGATTGCCCAACATTATTTTTTCATATAACACAGTTGACCTTAAAATTGTTTTATAAAATTTTCCTTTTAATGTAAGTGATATTCATCCATCACATAAAATTCCAGATGCACCCTCTCCATTTGATCCCATCTTTTCTAGTTATTCCACTCATCCATCTTAGCGTATACATTTCTATTGCACTCATTTTATGGGCATTTTGTTTCTTGACTACTCAACACTCTTCTCTAGACAACAAAGTTGGCCTTAAAATCTAAGTGCTATTCACCTATCACCAAAAAATTATAGATGCACCACTCCATTTCTAATCCCATCCTTTCTAGTTTTTCCGCCTATCCATCTTAGCACACACATTTTTACCACACTCATTTTTCTAGACATATTGTTTCTCAATTGTCTAACACTCTTCTCCATACAATATAATTGGCCTTAAAAATTCTTTTATAGAATTTTACTTTTAATCTAAGTGATATTCACTTATTACATAAAACTCCAGATGCGTCCATCCATTTTGCCCATCCTAGGCAATACCCTAAGGCATATATATATATATAATTGTTAGGTTATTAGCAAATTCGTTCACAGAATATAACAAAGCCTTGGGTGAGAAACTACAACATGCAAAGCTGAAGATTCTCTGAAGATGCTTTCTGTGAGAACAGCAACAGATTAATTAAGAGAGATAAGTGTGTTTTCATGAGAAATGAGTGAAAACTTGTGTGTAAATTGGCTTGGTTTGTACTCTTTTATAAGTTCTAAGAGTCATCACGAAGAGGGGTGTGCCCATCTAAAGAGGTTCTTTGTATAGCTACGAATTCAAATTTTGTGACAGTTCATAGAACGCTAATGGTTAATGACCGTTAACATTTGAGTGATGTCTCATGATTACACCCGATCAAGTCATGACCGTTGGATTAATTAAAGGGTTTGTTTGATTGTTGAGAAAGGATGGGATGTGAAAAGGAAAAATTATTTTCTTAGTTAGTCATACTGTGTTTGTTTGTTGAGAAAATTTTTGTAAGAAATCCATTTTCTAGTGTTTGTTTAGTGAGAAAATTTATATGAGAAAATCATTATAGAAAACTATTCAACTATAAATATACATGCAATTTATTTATATGATGACATGGCATGGGTATGACAACTTGCATTACCAAAAGTATGACATGTGTTAATAAACTTGGCACATGGAAAAAGTATGCCATGTGCCAACAAACTTTCCACGTGGCAAGTTTCTCAAGGTTCCTCTCTTGTCATGTTTAGCTTCCATCAAGCAAGTTTCTCAATGTTCCTTTCTTGTCATGTTTAGTTTCTATTCTTCATATTTATCACCAATATTTTTTAGAGAAGAATCTCTAATAAAATGTTTTGACCATCATAACCATTTTGAAGTGTTCAAAACTTAACTTATGGCCTTTTATTTTCAATTTATTATAAGGGCATCATTTTAATTGTAACTACACAAAACCACATCGAGAATCAAGGCATTCTTCATAGAGATATCCTAGCATAATAGCGGTAAATGGGTATAAATGAAAAATAAAATACAGGTACATAGGGGATTCTAATGGATTTTAGTTCCTGGGTTTGGATTTATGACAACCTAGGCTTTTATAGGAATCTAAATGAGGTTTTAGTTCATGGGTTTGGATTTATGGCAACCTGGCTTCTCCAAGAATCTCTATCTACTATTACATTTGTTTTTGGGTTTTGAGGTGAGGACTCACAAAAATGTAGGCTCTTTTCACATGGATTTGAATTCAATTCAGGTTGTAGGCAAGGGTTTTGATGTGAACATTATATCGATTGGAAGCATGGTAACATTATTTTGTTTTAGAAAACAAAAAATGAAAAAATAAAGACAAAAAAATAAATGAATGAGTATTAACAAAAGAGGGTGGCAGGAAAAGAAGAGATATATAGCAACTTGCTAAGCCATAGGGGTTTTATCTCTATAGAGCAACCGGTATCTATTTTACAATATTGAAAGAGGGTAAATCAATAAATAGCAACCAAAACAGGTCGGTGGGTTAGAATAAGGAAAAGAAACATGGGGAAAAAAGACAATTAGTAACACCCAAGAAAAATGAAGTTCATTTTGGGCAAATTCTAACCTGATTTGATGGAGACAACGGGAGTTCTAGTCGTTAAGGAGGAAACCACAATGATGGGTAATAAACAATGGTTTGAAACAGATAAAAGAGCAGAAGAATATAATCACTATCACAAGAAGAATAAGGATCTGGTCTTATTTTGCTTGAGACTGGCAAAGAAATTGTTGGAGATCATTGAAGAAGTTAAAGGGAGTAGAGGCTTGGGGTTCTCTTCTAACAAGGCCTGATATGTTTTCTTAGAGAAGTCCCAACTTTCTTTTCTCAGTGGGTCATGCTATTTTGGTGCAATCCTACCCACACATTTTTGGGATCTTGTGTCCCACAACTTTCTTATCTCATGTCACTATATTCTACAAAACGAACACGAGAAAATGGAATTATTCAGGAATAATCCATTTTTTTCGTTTATTTCTCAATAATCAAATCGACCCAAAACGTCAACAATTATGGTTTGACCTTCAAGACTCAAACACACTCTTATGTGCAATACAAATCAGAAGCAGTTTTTGGAGTGTCTGTTTTCGAATTGCAAGTCGCTATTTGCAATTTTGCAAATGACATGTGATTTCACAAAATTTGCAATCTATCATTTGTGATTTCAAAAACCTATAGTTTGCAGTTTGTCGCAAAATCGCAATCTACGATTTTATATTGTGTCATCACAAATCATCTCATTGCATCAAGTGTCTGCACAAAATATGGCCACTTCATGTGAAGCGTGTGAAGTGCGAGCAAAGTGCTCCTCTAAAGCATTTCATTGCACTGCATACACTCGCACACGCGCATGCACACATGTTGCGTGGTAGCAAGTCTCTATACTCCTCTTTATAATTCTGAATGGTGTAACTAAGATACTACTTAAAAACTCAAGTCAATTATAGTAATTTTCCAATTTGGCACAAGTCTTAAAGAAGAGGAATAAGGTAAAACAAAGAGGTTTGGTAGGAGCTTTGAAACCATTTTCAAAGTGAATGTGTAGGTGTGCTCAAACATGTAATTAATCAATTAACTACCCATTGAATTTAATCTTTAATGATATTAAAATCAAACAATTCCCCACTTCGATTGATCAATTACATGAGTTTCTCTTAATCAAAATTACTATTTTAGTCTTGTCAAAGTTATTGGTAGTAAGACTTTAAACTAGTTACTCTCAAGGCAGACCAGAAATACCCATACACATAAAAATGTCATATCTATGCAAGAATTTTAAATTTGCTCAACACTATTTTGACCATGTGCTACTTTCCTAGTTTCGTGAATGATCTCGAGAGCAAAACCTAGACTTTCATGAGAAGTGACACAATTTCTATGTTCGTATAGGTGAAGTTCCACTATGTGTTCCATTACTTGACATATTTCAGAATTTGGTTAAGAGTTTAATTCAACATCTTTATCATAACGGACAACATTGCTTAATATTGTAATAGGAGGACTCTCAATTTTAGTGTTTACAATCACATCGTAATAACTTGTTATTATCCATTAAACCTAATACTGATATTTTTAGTTTAGATCGAGTTACCATTACTAGTGACTAAGTGAAAGGTTTTAATCCCATCTCTTTAGTTATTGTTCTTATCAATTCTCTAGGCAGAAGATCAACCAAGTTTTTACTTGATTTTATATATGTTATAGTGATAATTTCATCATGAATCAATTGACTAACATACTTTTGTCTTAGACTTATATGTGGACTTAACCATTGTAGGTATTATTATAGGCTTTCGATATGTTATAGTGATAATCCTGTCCTAAATCAATTGCCTAAAATATTAATGTCTTAGACTTGTATATCTGGAATTACCACTGTAGGTACTAGTGTAGACTTTTGATAGAGTTTCTTAACTATCACAATAGATAGAAATTGGAGGCGTAGGACTAAACCATAATTTTAAATTTAATAATAAATTCCTAATCCATTCATCTTCCTTTCTAGTAGCCGCCAAGGCTATGAATTTGGATTCTATGCTTGAATGAGATATACAATTTATCTCTCGTATGTCCAAGAAATCACACCCCCACTAAGGATGAAAATCCATTTAGAAGTAGACTTGTTATATCTATTACTAATAGTTTAATTTGCACTAGTGTACCATTCCAATACAATTAGATAATCATAGTAGAATAAGCCAAATTCCAAGGTCCTTTTAAGGTGCTCTAAGACTTTCCCAATTGTCTTCCAATGCTCTACATTGGGATTACTTGTAAACATACAAAGTTTACTCATTGCATATGCGACATTAAGTCTAATACAAAGCAAAACATACATCAGATTCCTATTGCACTAGTATACTCAAATTGTGCAACTACTCTACCTAAATTTTTTATTAACTTTATACGAGTCATATGGTGTACTATATTATTTAAATTCATAATGCTTAAATTTTTTAAATATTTTCTTAATATAATGTGTTGGTTTAATGCACAATCTCCATTATGTTTATTAACTTTGATTCCTATGATGGTATCTACTTCTTTTATTTATCTTTCATCTTGAAAATAAAAGATAAGTAGTTTTTGATTTCACTTATGCCAATTATGTTACTACCAACAATAAGCATATCATCAAAATAAAGACATACAACTACATCGTAATTTTCAGTAAACTTTGAAAATTTTGGCCCCTGTGAGAACACAAGGCATGTTATTTAATATAAAAAAATTAAAGTACTATATATTTGCTACTAAACTTCAAGAAAAGATTATACATGACCATTATCATATATGACAAAGTGCATAAAAAAGAGTTCTAATTGATATTGAGCATCAAACGTGGGTCTTTTTTTCCATTACCATTTTTTAGAAAAATGCTGCTAGCTCAGAACCACCTAAGCATTTTTTACAATGTAGAATCACTTCTTATTTGATTGACATTTTATTGCCATTAAATATGTTGCCAACTTTTTGCCTTAATATATGTAAGAGTTGTTTTTCCATAAACATTTTCCTATGTGGTGTTTATCACCTATTGCTATGTTTGGTTCTATGGGTGTTTAATGGAAAAACGCCTCCACATTAATGCCACTTAAGCGTTGGAATTTATTTTGCATGAAATAAACACTAAAAAACAGAAACACTTGTATTTATGTGCATAGGGTGACAATGGGTCGATCTAACTCTACAAACATGATAGACCCAAATCGATTGGGCTGATAATGGTTCTAGGAACTGGACCTGACGGGTCAATTCTGGGTCTTGATATAGTGTCTCAAATAATACCAATTCGGAACCGATTCCACCAAATCCCGAATTGATACAAACACGACCCAAGACATATCCAATCGGTTTGGTTCTGGGTTTAAAAAATTACAAACCCTATCGGGTTCGGTTTGGTGTTGGGGGAAACAAATTTTGGTTTCTCCTAATGCCCCAATATTTATTCAAATGAAATGCTTACTAAGAGAGGTAAAAGATTGCTTCATGGGGTGTAATTTAAAATGCCAAACCAAACTACAAAGTGTTACTTGAAACGCTTATGAAATGCCCAACCAAACAACAAAGACAATAAACGTTCAAAGTAACATTTTTCAATTAAATGTTTATGATTTAATTAAGAAACACACTATCTATAAATGCCCACAAAACCAAACACATACCATATGTCTTGAAACAGAAATAAACATAAATAAAAAATTGCTTTTAGGATTTTGTGTAGGAGTTGCTTGTTCTTTGACTACCAAACACAACCATAAATGGCTACTATGTTGAGAATTAAAATGATACAATCTACCTGATTATTAAGTGAATGTTATAGGGTTTCAGCAAAATTATATTGAATTACAGACCGAAACAAACTCTAGAAACTTAATTGAATGCCGGAAAAAGGATAAAAGTAAAACTGGAAGAAGTCACATGTGAGATGTCATCCAAGCTTGAAGTTAAATGCTCTTAACTATATATACAAGCAAATGAAGCTACAATATAATCTCAAACGTCTTGCAAGCCTGACATTGAATGTACAATGCAGTTAGATTGAATTTAGTCTCAATGCAGAACTTGGGTGTCAATTTGCATCCTCTCTCGAGATGTTCTTCATGAGCTTCCCCTAGACGGACGCCCAAAATTTCCAAATTAACCTAAAACCAATAAATTAAAGTTATAAGGTATATATCATTTCAAATATGCATAGTTTTTCTAGGATTTACCATCATATCCCTTTGATTGATTGCTATATCATATATATAACTAACAATATTGATTGTTAATATGACTAACATAATTAAGTGACTCCAATATCATTGATTAGCATGGACTTGATATTCGCCAAACCTAACTGCAAATTACAGTTTGGTGATTTAAACTAGGAGTGTTCACAGTTCAGTTTGGTGCGGTTTAGTAAATCTCAGACCAAACTGATAAAATGTCTGAGAAATTCTACCAAATCGTTTTAATATGGTTTGGTGTAGTTCTTAATACGATTTGGGTCATTGCATAAATAATAAATGTTGTCTTTTAGTCACCATGAAATCATTGAATCATTGTATTTCATATGCAAATTTGATTAGAATGAGTGTTTTGAGAATTTATTTTATTATATTATATATTACAATATTAATATATTATATATGTTAATATATGTATATATATTTTAGTTTATGATTTGGTTTGGTTTCTAAAATGCAGGAAACCAAACCAAACCATTTTAAGTTTAGACCAAACCTAACTGCAAATTACAGTTTGGCGATTTGAACCATATAATGAACACCCCTAGCCATTACCATGGTTCCAGCTATTAGGATTTTTTCTTTTTCTTTTTTTTTTTTTGGGGGGGGGGGAGACTGGATATGAACCTAAATTTTAGCATTTTTTCAAATATGAAAAACTAAAATAGAAAAAAAATTGTATGCAAAGGCAAGAGGACGGGAATCTCTAAAAGGGAAGAGGTAACTGCACCTCATCACCTCTGTTGAGTTGGAGATCACAAAGAGTGCAATAAATAATTTGATGGTTCTCTTGCAACTCGCCTTTCTTACAGATGGGACACCAAATCTCCTTGTCAACCTATCACACACATAAAATGTTTTATAATTGTCATTTTACTAATAGGTAATTGAGTAGCAAAAAAGGCAATTAGATAAGAACATAGACTGCTATTTAATAATCTGAAGGTACAAATCATAATAGTAACTCCTATGTAAACTAAACAACAGAAAATGTAGTAGCAAGAAGGGAAGTGAGTGAATATATTTCTCAAGGCAAGTAACTCCTATGTAAACATACACCACCATCTCTTACTGAAAAATTTCTTCTAAAATTAGGGTTTTTTTTTTGATAAAACTAAAATTATGGTCTAAACCATAAAAATTCTTTCAAGAAGTAACTATGAATGAGATATTTTTAATTTTATTCTTCTTAAATGCATTTAATAAATAGGAAAGCACAAGATAATCACAACTTTTTTTTTTATTATAACAAACTATAATAACTTTCTAAAGCCCAAATTATGCATATAATATATCAGAGCTCCAGATCTTGATGGACTAAACTTTGTTTACTAGCACCTAACTTGGACATCTCCAAAATTCATCCAAAGCCTATAGGGAAATTCATTCATGTGAATTTAGCATAATGGAAACAAAAATGCAAGGTCCACATCAAATTGTAATTTCTTCTTCTCACAAGATACACATGCTATTACACATGATCCGTTTGTACATCATACTATCACAAAATTATAATTCTGATATTCTAACTTCATTTATTTTTAGGGGTACAACTTGGGTCAGCTTAACCTGAACCCAACTTCAAAAATTTGGATTGGGTCAGGTAGGGTTCAAGTTTGGGTTAGGGTTGAGGCCGAAGGCTATTGACCCGACCTGAACATGAAATTTCTTCATATTTATATGTATTAATAAAAGCACCATAACTTTATCCTTGTAGATAATAATGCTAAGATTAGTAAACCTCAATATTTTAATTAATTTGGTAAACTCAAGTCTGAGAAAAAGAAGATTTTAGCAAAATGAAGTGAAGAACTGGGCTAACCGAACCCAACCCATCCTGGAAAATCAGGTTAGGGATCAACAACTCGGGTTGCATTAGGGCTATCCTCAAACTGACCTAACCTGGCCTCACTTGCACCCTTAATTGTATTTATGCAATATGTACAACATCAATGGAGAAACGTTGAAAGTAACTTGGAGCTACTATATGTTTGTTGCCATCTTGGTGGGATCTTAATTTCCTTTTTTTAATGTTTTCCCCAGTCTTGGTGTGCCCTTGGTTTCTCTCTCTATGAAATTGGTGCTTCACTAAATCATGGAAAATGAATTAATGCCTGCTGAAATTACATATAACAAGTTTTCTTTCTTACCCATTACTCTTTTACAATTTTTTGGCAATCTTATGTATAATATATCCAGAATTTGTGTCCTTACAATTGATGGATGTTCAAAATTGTGCTGTAGAGGTCCACAATATTACACCATAATGTAGGCTATAATTGGTCAAATCTTGATATTCGGGGTATTTATGTATTTTTGGATGGAAGGGTGTTTGTTGTAATCTTCCAATAGTTTCTTTTTCCTGATGAGTTGAGTTGTTATCACTTTTCCTAATTGCATTAGGGTTTGGTATTTCTAATTACACTAGGAGTTCAGATATATATGTATGCATATTACCATAAAAGTACATATACAGTTGGTTTTCCTAATTGGCTAGAGTTGTCTTACTATGTTAGAGTCATAGTCCTATGTCAAGTAAGATTTGTTTTATTCCTAGTCCAAGGCAACTAGGATTTGTTTCATTCCTAGTTACTGTCTTAGTAGTGCTTCTTAGTTGGTTCCAGTGTAGGAAAATAAAGAAAAAGTTCTTCCCCACTCTACCCTCTTTGCCTGAAAACAAATATGTAAGCCCTCTTTCAAACATTAGACAATAAAGTGTGATTTTTTGTTTTTGCTTTTAATGTTGGATAATGTTAATTTTCTTGATGGTTCTAATTTCATCAGGAAGCTAATAAGAGCATTGACATGTGTAACGCCAGCCACAAGCAACAATGGGTGTGCAAATCAGGCTTTTCAAGCCGGTCAAGCCACCCTTGGGTGCAAATGTGAACCAAAGAATGAAGCAAATCAAGTTCGCACCCCTCCACTGTCAGGACATGTAAACCAACATATGTGGGACCAGGAAAGACACATCAGAGTACCACATCCCCTGCACACATAAACTGATACTGATTATCATGCCACAACTTGATGAGAAGATTTTCCTCAACAAAATAATACACTTTTCACAGAAATGTATACACGTGTGCATTTAATGAAAAGGAGACTAAAAGACACTTAAAGGAAAAGACAAAGGACACAGAAAGGCGGGAATTTCAGAGGAGCTTAGGCTTGATAGCCATAGAGTGGCTATAAAAGGGAACAGATCTCCAACATAGACAGAAGGCACTTCACTCAACTTTTCAAATAGAGCCACAACCTTCAACCCTAGTTCCCCCTTCCTTCTCCCCTTTCTCCGAGCTTTCTCAACCAGCTCTGACCTTGGAGCAACTGCAGCCAGTTCAGTCCAGTCCAGTCCTCAATACCCAGCACAGTGGGGGAAACTCAGCCTGCCAGACAGTCATACGAACAGAAGGGGCCTCCCAGAACCTAGAACCAGTCGGTCTTGTTGAGTGGGCCGATTTATGTTTAGTTTGATTTCTTTTAAATTAAGAAGTTGTTGGGCCTTGGGCCCATTAGTTTTTATTTTTAAAAGAATTGTAAGTACTTAGTTTGAGTTGCCGCCCTACTAAGGGCATCTTTGTAATAYCTCATATTTAAGTTAATTATAAATAGAATGAGGGGCTGGCGGCTAGGGGAATGAATCACTATCCTAGTCGACCTTCTTCTCCTTTCTTCCCTTTCCTCTATCTATTGCTGAAACCCCCAACTTTCTCCTCTTCCTTTCACAAGAAGCTTGGCCGAATCAGCACATAAGGCTTTCTACTAGTCCAACCCAGATCGCATCTCAAGCCTCAACCATCACTTTCAGAGTTCTAGATTTCCTTCCCCTGCCAGACACTCTTACACTAGGGGCTAATTCCTAATAGTTCCCTTAGATGTTGATTCCTAGAAAGCCTAGGTGTTTATTCCTAGGTTATTATATCTATTTTTTCCCTTATTTACAGGTTTGTCTTGCAGTAAACAATGATGAGAGAAGTTCAATTTCATATTAGGGATTTCCAGCAAAAAACTACTAGTACAACAGGTGTATTAAGTCTTAGTATGATGCCGTAGTGCCATACTTATCCTAATTATGTATGTGATATGATAGATCCAATTAAAGTATCAATAACCATTGGATCTTTATTGACTGATTTAATTTTTCCAATTTTGACCATAGAGCATTCTTATTCTATAACCTGATTTAATGGTTTACCAACATATCTCTGATACATACAAAAAGGAAAAAAAAATTAAGTTTCTATGAACTCCTTTTGCATAAATGTGCATTACTTCCAGATAAGGCCTTCAGATACAAGGTGAATTTATTTGTGCAAGCATAGGTGAGAAGTAACTAACAAAGATATTGCATGTTGATTGAATACCTGCTCTTTGTTCAATTGCATATGCTCAAAAACTGCATGTGCTAAGTAATCATCTTCTTCATCTTCATAAATTCTGTCATGACTTTCTGGGTCTGCAGAGGATAAACAGTTAACTAAATCTACAAAATTAATTTGACCAAACTTCCAAAGACAATGTATGTTTTCACCTAGTGCTCAGAACCACCTAGGTGTGCTGCACAAGGAGATGCGACAGCCCTAGCAATCTTGGACTGAAATTGCTAGTGAGTCACTCTCCTAATATAGGATGGTAAGGGTTAGGGAAACTTGTAAAGCCATCTTAGATGAAAATTCATGCTCTATTAATACACTAAATACCATGTTTCTTTTTTTTTGATGGACAATCCAGTATTTTATAAATAATAATAAAAGTAGACAAATTCATACAAAGCTGATATCTATCAGGAGGTGCGAGTTGCTGCCTCAAAGACAAAGTAAAATTACAAATGAGCCCAGAATAATTGATCCCTGTTCACCCCTTGCTTAGCTAGTTGGTCAGCCATCCTGTTTGCTGACCTCCTCTCCCACTGAACTCCAACTGTGAGATTAGAGGTAAGCCATTTGAATCTTTTCAATTCTCCCCTAAAAGACCATGCTACTGTCTCTGGTTCTTTCAGCCACCCAGTTACCACTCTAGAGTCACCTTCAATGATCAACCTCCTAAAGTTCAATTCTTTAGCAATCTGTGCTCCCTGTAGAGCAGCTTGTACCTCTGCACTAACTGCATTCCCCACACCAATTAGGCCTGAGAATAAAGCCACAATCTGTTCCTCTTCATTCCTAAAGACACCCCCAATGCCAGAGGGTCCAGGACTGCCAATGCTTCTGCCATCAAAATAACTTTATGAAACCTTCTTCTGGTGGCTTCCAATAATCTACAACAGGTTTATCCTTAACCAAAGAAGAATTTGCAACAGATACCCAATTTCTCTGTATGTCATCAAAGGAGTAAAGTGAGAATAAATCTAAAGATTTGGCCCAGCTTATAGCCCCCACTAGCAGACATTTCCCAAACATTATCTACATCCCTTTCTTTATCACTAAAAATTCTGTTATTTCGATTACCATGAGACACCTAGGCAAGATAGGGTGGCTCTAGCTTCGGCGCATCTTGAGGGGGAAGCTATCCTATGGTATCAGTGGTACTAATGGGGGTACCCTCATCAATCTTGGGCAGACTTCACCGATGCCTTGACCATCCATTTTGGGTCATCTGGGTTCAAAGATCACAATGAGAATCTTGCAAAACTGCGGCAGGTGGGATCGGTTAAAGATTATCAGATGGAGTTCAAAAAACTAGCTATGCGAGTCCAAGGGTGGATGGAAAAGGTGCTAGTTGGAAGCTTCATCGGTGGCTTGAAGGAAGAACTACGACTGGAAGTAAAGGCGATGCAACTTACTTTGGTCATAAACGCGGCAGCACTAGCAAGGTTGTACGAAGACAAGTTCGCTCGAGCAAGAAGGGTACATCAGCCATGGGGTTTTGTAACCAAATCGGCAGCACTGGATAAGGAGGAAGGAATACTGGGTTTAGGCCCATCTGTTCCCTTCAAACGACTGACTTGGGCCGAAATGCAAGCCCATAGAGACAAAGGACTCTGCTACAACAGTGAAGAGAAATTCAGGCTGGGTCATCGGTGCAAGAAACAACAAGCATTTCTCCTTCAAACGGAGATCGAGGAGGAAGATGGCTTCACTAGTTGTGGGGAATTTGACCCTGGGTGGGAAATACAGCCCAATGGAACACCTGAAATATCTCTACAAGCCCTTACGGGACTTGCGCCCCCGCAAACAATGAGAGTAGTTGAGTTAATCCAAGGGTGCCACGTGTCAATCCTTATAGACAATGGCGGTTCCCTTAACTTCATAACTAAAGTTTTGGTGGATAAAATGGGACTCCCGATTCAACCAACAACGGCTTTTATGATAGATGTGGCCAACAGTAATAGCCTATCTTGCAATAGTATATGCATGGGCTTACCACTAAAGGTTCAGGGTCACCAGTTTTCAGTGGACCTATACCACTAAAGGTTCAGGGTCACAATTAGGCCCCGTCATCTGTGACTGGGCTCGTCTCACCATGGACTTCACATCGAGGATCTCTACAATCCATCTACAAGGGCAAACATGCAAAGGTCCAAGGCCCATTAGTCCTACAATACTAACAAAGCAAATGAGAGATCTGGATCAGTCCATATTCATGCACATGGACTCAAATTGGACCAGCCCATCCTTAGCTAACAACAACTCAAATGGGCCTGGAGACTACCACAACCGCCTACAACATCTCCTCCAGCAATATGGCAGCGTGCTCAAAGAACCCCAAGAGCTCCCACCACCCCGGGAGCATGACCATTGCGTTCCTTTCATGCTAGGAGCCGCCCCAACCAATGCAAGACCTTAACGATACCCATATTTTCAAAAATTTGAAATCGAGAAGCAAGTTCAAGATATGCTTGAGAAAGGAATAATACAGCCCAGCCATAAGCCCATAACCCATTCTCCTCGCCAGTATTATTAGTCAAAAAGAAGGATGGGACTTGGCGATTTTGTATTGATTATAGGGCCCTTAACAATATCACCATTAAGGACTGATTCCCAATACCGATCATTGATGAATTGCTTGATGAACTTAGTCGGGCCACCATATTCTCAAAATTAGATTTACGAGTTAGGTATCACCGGATAGGGGTACATACGGAGGATGCTCACAAAATGGCTTTCAGGACACATGATGGCCACTACGAGTTCTTGGTCATGCCATTTGGGTTGACCAATGTTCCAGCAACATTTCAAGCCTTAATGAACGACATATTCCAACCATATTTATGTAAGTTCATTTTTGTTTTCTTTGACGACATATTGGTCTATAGCTCCAATTGGGAGGAACATCTGAACCATCTATACGTCACCCTCGCAACACTTAAGGTCCATCAGTTGTTCGCTAAAGAGTCCAAGTTCTCCTTTGGACAAACCCAAGTATATTACCCAGGACATGTTGTAGAAAATGGAACTATAGCAGCAGACCCGGATAAAATCTTTAGTATATTGGGCTGGCCGCAACCCAAAAACGTGAAAGAACTGAGGGCCTTCTTGGGCCTGATAGGTTATTATCTCCGCTTCATCAAAGGCTACAGCCTAATAACTGCCCCTTTGACCCAATTACTGAAATGAGATGCCTTTCACTGGTCAGCCCAGGCCCAACAAGCTTTTGAGAAGTTGAGACATACTGTCTCGATACCTCCAACATTAGCACTGCCTGGTTTCACAAAAGACTTCATCATTGAATGTGATGCCTCCGGTCAAGGTGTGGGGGCTGTCCTCATGCAAGAAGGCCGACCACTAGCCTTTTTCAGAAAGGCCTTGACATCACAAAAGTGGGCCAAATCAGTTTATGAACGAGAGTTAATAGCAGTGGTCTTAGTAGTGCAGTGTTGGTGATCCTACTTGCTCGGTAGACGATTCATAATTCGGACCGACCAACAAAGTTTGAAGTTCTTGTTAGAACACGCAGTCTTATCACCAGAACAACAATGATGGATGTCCAAATTATTGGAGTACGACTACACAATTGAGTACAAAGCGGGGGCTGCTTACCGGGTGTCTGAAGCCTTCTCACGACACCCACAATCATTTCAGCTACTCGTATCTTCCCCAACATCTCCACTCATGGATCAGCTTTGAAAGGAACCCCACTCCCATATGGGGTTATAGTAATTGAAGGCCCAAGTATTGGCAAATCCATCACAGCATCCAGGGTATACCGTCAAGGATGATCTGCTCTTCTTCAAAGGACGCCTGGAAATCCCAGCAGATTCTGCACATCTTAGGAAGCTCCT
This sequence comes from Nelumbo nucifera, assembly GCF_000365185.1. The sequence continues at coordinate 320,784 of NW_010729140.1, forward strand.
TGAATTATTCCATGCTCACCCACAGGTGGTCACTCTGGCATCCTACGAACGCAAAAACACATCGCCACGCAATTCCATTGGAAAGGCATGCATACCTCCATTGAAAACTTAATAGTCGAGTGTGCAGTACGTCAACAAAACAAGACAGCTACTACAACACCAGCAGGCCTCTTGCAACCACTCCCAATCCCAACCCAAGTTTGGGATGATATATCAATGAATTTCATCATGGGATTGCCCGTTTTTACCGGCAAAACGGTTATTCTTGTGGTGGTGGATAGATTGACGAAATACAGTCATTTTCTAGCTCTATCACACCCATTTACAGCAGTCACAGTTGCTGAATTGTTCCTCCGGGAAATTGTGTGACTTCATGGGTTCCCCAATTCAATTGTGTCTGACAGGGACCCTATTTTTATGAGCCATTTCTGGGCTGAACTTTTTCGTCTGCATGGGGTTAAGCTCTTCAAATCAACTACCTACCACCCCCAATTTGATGGACAGACAGAGGCAGTTAACAAGAGTCTTGAAACATATCTGAGATGCTTCGCGGGAGATTGACCAAGACAATGGGTGAAGTGGATACACTGGGCTGGGTGGTGGTACAACACCACTTTCCATAGCGCTGCTGGGATGACGCCCTTCAGAGATCTATATGGTCGGGACCCTCCCCCTCTACTTATGAAAAAGGGACCACTACAGTAGCAGCCTTAGAAGAACAATTGATACAACGAGATGAGGTGTTAAAGGAGCTGAGAAATCATCTCTTGCAAGCACAACAATGGATGAAGGGCACTTATGATAAACATCACAAGAATGTCCAATATGAAGTCGGTGATTGGGTGTTTCTCAAGACTCAAATTACATCTCTTCAGACAGATTTCAGTAGGAAGCCGACAGTGGAACAAACTCAGCCCGCGCTATTTTGGACCATTTAAAATCCTTTAGAGGATAAGGTTTGTGGCATACAAACTGGACCTCGCTGCAACATCAAAGTTACACCCTGCATTTCATATCCCTTTACTGAAGAAAGGGCCAAAGCTAGGAGTCATTACAAGTGCTACTCTTCCCACAATTTCAGATGAAGGACAAGTGCAGACTGACCCAGCCCGCATCATTGATTTTAGATGGGTGTGACGTGGCGGAAGAGTCATTCCAGAAGCACTAGTTGTTTGGTCTAAACTTCCAGAAGAAGATGCAATATGGGAATCTTACTTGGATTTGCAATCAAATTTCTCACATTAGACCTTGAGGGCAAGGTCTTTCTGAAGGAAGGAGGGATTGTTAAGACCGGTGAAATAGAATAATAGAGGACAGTTAGTCAGTTTTACATGAGGAGGCCATGTCAGCAAAACAACTCAGCTAACTGACCGTCCACTTGCAACGGTTTTAACAGAAAGGAATTAAAGAATGTAAAAAAAAAGGAACTCTGTAAAACAGTATAAATAGTCAGAAACAGGGGAAATAAAGGCATCATCTTTTTGCATTCTCTCTCTCTTTCTCTATTCCCCTCTCCCCTACCCCTCGAATTCAGGAGGTTGGCTCCCTCGAAGAGCCCTGTGTTAGGCAGGTTCCTAACATACACACATCATACCTGATAAGGCTAAGGAATTGGGGAAGAATACCATGAATAGCTTTCCATAGAGAGTTTAGAGTAGCCTGCCGAGACACTCCAGCATCCCAACCATTTTCTGCATAACCATGAATACTTCCCACCACCTTATGCCAAAGCCTCTCTCTATCTAATGGCCATCTCCAAAGCCATTTGGCCAATAAAGTTTCATTCTTCTTCCCTATATTGCCTAACCCTAAACTCCCTTGCTCCTTACTTCTACAAACTATATCCCATCTCACCAAATGATCTTTCTTTCACTAGGCTCCCATGAGAAGTCCCTCATAATCTTCTCTACTTTCATTACCTCCCTTTGTGGCATTTTGAATACTGAGAAAAAGAACACTAGAAGGTTAGCTAAAGCAGATTTAATCAGAGTGATATGACCCCCTAGAGACACATAATTCCTCTTCCAAGATGACAATTTCTTAGTGCATCTTTTAAGAATTGGACTCCAAAAGCTTCCTTCCCAAGGGTTGGCTCCTAAGGGCATACCTAGATATTTCAAAGGCCACCCAGTGATAGGACAACCTAAGGCTTCTGCTACCCCAGTCATCTCCTTCTCTACCAAGTTCAGTCCCACTATGCAACTCTTTTCAAAGTTAATCTTCAACTTAGAGACAAATCCAAACAGTTTGATCACCTGCTTCAAATTACTTGCCCTTTGAGGATCAACACTTTCACAAAATATAATTGTATCATTAGAAAATTGCAAGTGTGTGACAATTGTGCTCTCTCTCCCAACCCTCCAACCTTTAACCAATCCTAAGTAATCAGCTCTTACAATAAGACTACTGAACACCTCAGCTACCAAGGTAAATAGGAAAGGAGAAAGGGGACCCCCTTGCCTCAGACCTCTTGTTACTAGGAAAAAGTCTCTAACCACTCCATTAACAAGGACTGAATAGTGACAAGTCTTCAAGCAACCCTCGATCCAACCACACCATCTCTCCCCAAACCCAAAATTTTTCAAAGTGTCCAAGAGGAAAGACCAGTCAACCATATCATAAGCTTTCTCCAAGTCCAATTTACACACAAAACCTTTCTTTTCTCTTTTCTTAAAATCCTCTATGCATTCATTAGCTATCAAAACTTGGTCTGTGATCTCTCTACCTTGAATGAACGCGCCTTGGGAGTGGCTTATTAAACCAGGAAGGACTTGCTTTAATCTTAAAGACAACACTTTGGCCAAGATTTTATAGATGCTTGTTACCAGGCTGATTGGTCTGAAATCTCTCGGCTGATTGGCTCCTCCCTTCTTAGGAATCAAGGCTAAGAAAGTTGAATTTATTCCCAGACTAATAAAGTGTTCCCTAGCGAACTCCTCAAAAATAGCCAAAAGGTTCACTTTAATTATCTCCCAACATTCCTGATAAAAGGCCATAGTGAAACCATCCGGTCCTGGAGCTTTAGATCTGTTCATTGAAAATACAGCTCCCCTTATCTCCTCCAAGTCAAAATCCCTTTCCAACACTACACTAAATACCATGTTTCTCTCTCTAACCTTTCACATCTCTTTGTTTTGAAGGTAAATAAAAATGAAAAATTTATTAAGAGAAAAAGAACAAAGAAAGGTGATAAGAAATCATCCAAGAGAGAATACATCCCAATTACAACAACCCTCCCTGAACCAACTCCCATAGATTCCCCCTTCATTATCACAAAACATGGCCCTCCATCCAAATTACCCCTACAAAAAACCCACCACAGAAATTAAAACAAAACTCACAAATCACACATCAAATAGACACCCAAAAGAACAAATACATTTTTTTTGATAATTCCCAAAAGAACAAATGCATTAGAAAATCCCAAAAAGGTATCCATCCACACCCAAGCCCAAACTGTCATTCTTGCATTATGTCAAGTCTATAGATCCTTGAATTGTGTTTTCCTTTCTTCTTCTATGTGGCCTTTTAGATTTTTTTTCACGACCTTGTTGGGACCTAGTATAAAGACAGCAAAAGCTTAGAGCCTGTTAGTTTCACTCATAGTTGTCAACGCCTAGGCGACTAGGCTCTTTTCAAAGAGCGCCTCGCCCAAACGCCATATGTTTTGCGCACTAGGCTCTCGCCAAGAGACTTAAGCGGGCGCCTACATACAAGGCGGGCACCTACATGCATCTAAAAAAATTATTTTTTTTTTAAATTTATTTATTTGATATTTCATTGGTTGTTGTATTCTTTTAAAATAAACCTGTTGCATTGTATCATCTTAGTATTAAGAGAACTATACATCGTATCATTTTAGTATCTCTATTTTCTTTTCTAAACCCTTGTATCACAAGGGTTTTGGTTCGATTGGAGAGGGAGGAGAACCAAACAGGCGAACACTGCAAGCTCGAGCAGCCCAGCTCCATTGCACCTTAGTTCATAACTTCAGTTCCTCTTCTTCTTCTCCTTCTTTCTCTTCTCAGATTTCAGTCGAAAAAACAGGGGCTCCGCCCCTATACTCCTCAGTCCTCCCTTTCTCCACTTCTTCTTCTTCTTCTTCTTCTTCTTCTTCTTCTTCTTCTTCTTCTTCTTCTTCTTCTTCCACCCCATGAGCCCAACTGCTCTCAGTCAGTCACTCTCACTCTCTCAGTCGTCAGTCCGCCCCTTCTCACTAGAGCTAACCTAGAGAGAAGGGGCATTCAGATTTTGGACCTGTCTTGCAGTCTGTGTGGGAGTAGTGCTGAATCCACTGACAATTTGTGTATCCACTGTCCATTTTCTGCTCAGCTGTGGAGCCATTTCCTCAGCTCTATGAGCTTAAATTGGGTTATGCCGAGGTTGGTTAAGGAGCTGTTGTGTTGCTGGAAGCTTATGGGTCTGAGCAAGAAAAAGAAGACTGTTTGGAAGACGATTCCAATTGCTGTGTTGTGGTCCATCTGGTCTGAGAGGAATAGAAGGATTTTCTGTAGCAAGGCTTTAAGTCCGGAAGAGCTAATTCAGAAAACAGTGGGCAAACTGATGTCTTGGGTGTCTGTGTCTGAGGATTTCAGAAATTGTAATGTGCCTGCTGTTTTTCTTTCTAGTTCCTGGTGGAATGTGTAATTGCTGATTTGATCAGTCAGCCTTTTCTGGGACTGATCTCAGCCTCCTGTGTGTAATTTCTTCTCAATAAATATTACTTTGCCTTTTCCAAAAAAAAAAAAAAAACAGGGTCTCCGCCCTACCAATCAGTATTTCAGTCAAGATTCACACTTGAATCATCTCAGTTTTTAACAGCCTAAGCTGCCGAACCTACTCTTCTCTTCTTCAATTCTTCTCTAATCTCTTCTTTAATTCTTCTTCTCATTCAATTTTTTTTTATATCATTAATATATATGATTATATGGCTGATTTTTTTTTTCTTTATATGGATGAACTACATGGCTGAAACTTGATTCAGTGATTGTATGGCTGAATTGGATTCTCTTCTTTAATTTTTTTTTTTTTTTTTATGGCTGAATTAAATGTCTGAAACTTGATTCATTGATTAATTGATTATATATATGATATATATATCTAGTTGGTTTAGACTCCTTTTTATTGATAATATTTTATATTTTTAGCTTTTTATATGAAATTTATACTCATTTTAATGATTTATAATGTTAATAGTTAGTGTACATGATTGCTAGTTAGCACACAAAACCAATAAAATGATTTAGAAAAGCATATGTAAAGTAAAAACTCAATAAAACAAACATTTTAAAATTCCAATGCCTAGGCGCCTGGGCGCCCTGTGGTCGCCTAGCCTAGGCGCCTTGAAAACTATGGTTTCACTCTCAGTCTCTCATACCTGAAGCAGCAAGTGCAAGAACCAAACAGGGCCTACACCCCATTTTTATGCTTTGTTTCACTCTCAGTTACCATTCTACCCTTATTCTTCTTCTTTTCCTCTTCATTTCATGCTTTATTTTCTTTGTTTTCTTGGTTTAAAACAGGGACTACACCTCATTTGTTCCTCTTCTTTTTTTTTTCTGTCTTTTCCCCAAATATTTTGAATTGTTTATTGGACTGAAACAGGGGCTCTGCCTCCATTTTTTCTTTGATTTTAGTATTTTTCTCCTACTTTTGTTGGTCTAAAATAGGGGTTCCAGCTTCCTGTTCTTCTTGGTCTAAGGCTATGGCTCTCCTCTTTCTTCTTATTAAGGGTGCTGCTGATGGTCTTCTATGCACATGACCTAACCATCTTACTATACTTTCTCTCATTTTATCATCTATTGGAGCTACTCCTAGAATGATTTCATTTCTTATCCTATCCTTTCTAATTTTTCCACTCATCCATCTCAGCAACGGCAATACACATTTGTGAATCACTTAGTTTTTGGACATGCTTTTTCTTGACTGCCCAACATTCTGCTCCATACAGCACAACTGGGCAGTCTGGCCTTACAATTGTTTTATAGAATTCTCCCTTTAATCTAAGTGTTACTAACCTATCACATAAAACTCTTGATGCACCCTTTCGTTTTGCCCATCCTGCTCTAGTTCTATGTGCGACATCCTCCTCAGTCTCTCCCTTGTTATGAATTATTGATCCAAGGTATCAGAAAAGGTCACATTGAGTTATCTCTTGATCTCCAGTCCCAACTGTACTCTGATTTACACTCCTATCCTAAGGTCACATTGTAGGGAAAGGCATGATACAACTAAAATTCAGTTTATATGTTAATGACTTTTAGATATATGAGATAAAGCAATATGTTCCAAACCCAATTGCATATAATTACATTACTTTATCTTCCTTTGGACTGGCTAGCAGGTTATCCATGGCTCTTGGGTGATGATATTATAGGATGCAGATTTAAGCATCTATAACTGGTTGGAGTCTGCCAAACTCAAGTTTATACTCCAAAATAATGACAAGTACTCATGCCAAAGGTTCATAATTCTGTGTCAAAATACATCCACAAAAGAAGGCAGTTAAGTTACCTAGGGTGAAATTTATGTAAAAATGCAATTTGGCTATCATATGGTCATGTAATAGTACACAGTTACATATCTCCAAAAAGCAAAACATATGAGGAAAATAACATAAAAGTTGCTGTTCATCATTACTAATATCAAGTTGAAAAAGGAAATTTCCAGAATTTGTAGATAGAAGAAATAAGTCAATATTATAAAATTAGTTATCCCTTGATCAAATATCTTTTTCCAATTTTGATATCATAATGAAGACCAAGTAGACATATCCTAGTCAAAAAAGGAAGAAAACACTACAATTACCTCTTTTACTTGATTCCATTCTGGCATCTTCATAAAATATCCTTTGCAGTTCTAGCATTATCTCTTCACATTCACCTTCAGTTGATTGACAAACCATGGGATCATATTCCCATAAAGTATCATTGTCTTCAAAGTTGGAAGGTGTGATCTCTGATCTGCCATTGTTCATGGGAGAGTCCTTGAACCTTTTAAGTTCATCAGAAACTATGTCCCGGAAAGCAGATTCCATAATCTCCTTTGTCCAAGATACAGAAATAGATGAATCAATAAATAATTATATAAATAAATAACTATTAGGATCTGACCAAATGGACAAGAGATTATAGGCATTCAAAAGGAAAATGATTCCCAATAATACAAAGAAGGAAAAGTTGTGCAAAAATAAAAGTTTGAAGAAAAAAGACCTCAAATCCACAGAAACGAATGCCAAGATATAAAAAAAGTTGAAAAAAAAGAACATAGGGAAAATGCAAACAGCATTAACATGAATTGCAAAGACCAAATAATCCAAACAAATGTTGCTTGCTTAGAAATTATTCAACTAAGAATAACTAGCTGGCTTAACTAAAAAACAAAGAAATCAATGACTGTTAGTAAAATAACACAAAAACATGAACCCGGTCCCACCATGCTGCTCAATGAAAAGCCTTTTAGTTAAGAAACAAAGAATCGATATATGCCACTTAATAGACATCAGCAAATTCTGATGACTTAAGGCATAACAACTTTTCCAAAATAGATTTCTTAAAAGATAAGCTGAAACAAAAAGTTAGACAAGTACCTTCTGATTCAGGGATGGGTCTACAGTTGATCTCATTTTCCAAAGCAGGCGAATTCTATCCTTTTCGACCCTTTTGATACAATTCTCTAGAAGCTGCATTGAATGAGTATAGCGAAGCAAATGAGTGTGTTGTCTGAAGGAACGAAAACCAAGCATATATGAAGAAAAAAAATAAAAAAGACTATAGACGTCGAATCCAAACAATAACCACAGAAAAAATCAACGCAAAAAGAAAAAAAAAGCAATTGCTTACCCACCAAATAAAAAATAAACCCCGAAAGAAATAAAGAGAATGGATAGAGAAAAGTGATAGATACCTTTGTTTTCCAATTGGGACGATGGGATTTCAAAGATAGTCTTCTGGGTCGACGCTCCTCCATTGGTTTCCGTTATCAAGCTCTGAAATTACTCGTTTTCTGATTGTTGAATCCGGTTTGAGGTTTTCTATAATAAACCAACAAATACAAAAAACAGACTAATGGGTACTCCTAGTTTGTCTTCCCGTGTGATGGTTCGAGTTCCAAGTTCCAACATGAACTGTTACTTTGTAAGAATTGTGTCGTTCTGGTTTCCCGCCAACAAAATAACGAAGGCAGTTCCATCTTTCTCTTCCCGGTTTGCCTTTATACGGTGAACTAATGATGGGTGATGAAGAAGACATCATTAATATTTAAGGGAATTTTCATCCTCGATTGATATTTGATTGAGGGTTTTCTCGTCGAGATTTGATTTGATTTTGAGGTTTACTAAAACACATAAAAAGAGTTGAAATCGCAAGCAGCAAAGAACTCGTTTGTCTATTCACTATACAAACCTGCAAATGCCAAGGCTACAGACTCATTTTCTTGTACTACTTATAATGCATCTTAATCCACTAATCTGGATCATTTCATGCGTGGGACCCACCAAGAATAAAACAATGTTCTGAACTAGTGGTGTGTAATGCACTTTATAAGCTTATGAATCGAGGTATTGTTTCCCTGGCAATGGAGGTTTTTTCCTTGCAGGTTGCAGCCCAATAGCCCATATAATGCTGTCATCGGCAGAAGCCCCTGCAAAATCATTGTTTGTTCGTTTTGCTGGAAGTTCTGGTTCTGGACTGGAGAAGAGGAAGCATGTCTAAGTCTTGCAAGGGCCTGGCGATGGAACTGGTAAAATGTCTGAGCGAAACCGATTGTGTTAAGGTCACTCATTTCTCTCTCTCTCTCTCTCTCTGTTGTTTGACTTGTTTTCCCACTCTAGTTTTATCTCTTCTCGTTATTTTTAAGGGTGTCCTTTTTACGAGTTTTATTCGTTCTGTGATTTGGATTTTTATGGAGGAATATAGATTTTCTCTTGCAATCTTGGGTTCCTTTTCTTTTTCCTCTATTTTGTTATTTTTTTTTCCACTAGTTGTTGGTCACTGAAGAACAAGCGTTTAAGCTTATCCCATTAGTTGACTGGGTTCCACAATAAACTGATTTCTATCTGAAGTAAATTGATTGTGACCTGTATCTGCTTCTATAATGAAAATGGACAATTACTTACATCCACGATTTGAGAAACCAAGTTGGTTTTAACTCTATTTTTCTCGCTTACTTTGCAATGTCAACGGACACTAGTAATGCAAAGAGTAACATATGATGCTAGAAAATACAATATGGTCTATCTTCAATCATAAAATAATTGCTGAATCTGTTTTTTTTTTTGGTTTTCTACTGTATTTTTGGGTATGTTTTGCTACTGTATTTTACCACTTGGGTTAGAAATGTGGAAATATGTCTGACATATTTTTCTGCTAAACTCATTTCCTTATTATGATCTATCTTTAAAAACGTTAGCATTGCCTACATTTGTTCAGGTTGAGAAGAGATCATATAGAGAATGTGCTGGAGAGAAGGCTCCATCCATTTCAAGTGAATGTGTGGGTCTAAGGGAGACATATTTCAATTGCAAGAGAGGCCAGGCATGTTACCTATTTAATTAACTTTTTCTCCAACCATCATCTACGTTTATGTGTTGGTCAGAAGCTTTGAGTTTCTCGACTTATAATTGTGGTTTCCACGCATGTTACAATTGCAATCATAGTTGTCAAGGTGTTGCCTAGGTGATTAGGTGCTGAATCTGCTGATGGCTGGGTGCCTTACCTGAACGCTGTGGCTTATATAAAAAAGGTTCCTGCCTAGGTGATAAGGTCCCCCCCCACCCAGCTGACAAAAAATTTAAGAAGAGAAGTATTAAAGAAGAAAAAGGATAAAGAGCATAGTTTTCAAGGCGCCAAGGCGAGGCTGGGTATTAGGGGGCGCCTTGTTGCCTAGGCGGGCACCTAGACGATGGATTTTTTTATATAGAAAACATAGATCCTAGGGTAGTTCGATAGGTACCATAGTCATATTTCCTTAATAAATATTCATACTTTTCATAAGAAAAGTATAGAGTTCATGTTAAAGTATAGAAAATGCGTTGATTAGACAAAATTTTAAATTCTTCCTTACTTATTGGTTCAGGTTTTAAAGTCTTTGAGGGTTCAATACAGCATTTAGCAATGTTTGTATTGATTACATCCTAACAAATAAGAAAATAATAAAAACAAATTAGTATATAAACACACAAAATGAATATTTAAGTTTAATAATGCCTATTTTATAATTATAATGTCAAAAAGTAAAGAATAAAAAAGTATTTTACAATACATATTACAAAACTGCTTGGCGATTAGGTGAGGCGAGCCTCAAAGGGCGCCTTGTCGCCCAGGTGTCGCTTAGGCGCCTGCCTAGGCGTTGCCTTGACAACTATGATAAAGAGGTCTTTTTTAATACTCTCTTAGGTTAAATAGATAAAAAGGGTTGCTCCTTGTTCTCTTTCCTTTTCATTACTCTCTCTTAAAATTTTTTATTAGTATGTAATTGTAATCTTCTTTAGTTGCTAATAATTTTTTTTTTAACACATGATATAGTGTTGTGTTTGAAATGCTGAAATTAAATGGTTTAAAATGCTACTGTCTTTTAGCCTCAGTTTGGGAAGAGTGCAAATACAAATATGTTCAGTGCAATACCCTGTATATGGTATTTCTAAACCTTGTATTTTGTACTGTAAAGTGTAAATATTTGTATTTTTACTCTTCCCAAAGTGAGCCTTAGATATAAGGATTTAATATGTTTCAAGAGGCAAACTAATGTTATTAGTAAGGAGATTTGTTTTTCCTTCAATTTATATTCATACTAATTGGTATGTAAAGTTAGGGAACTAATCTAAAATTTAGCTTTTGTTTTTTTGTAAGGTTTTATCACCTAGGGAACTTGGCAACTAGGCAATCCACTGTTGCCTAGAATCTCCTTGATGCCTAGACAACTGTGACTGTAATGCAAAAATGATTCAGTTGTAATTCTTGGATATGACTTCATTTATATGAAGATTAGTTTCAATGGTTCAGCAGAAGCATTGTTTGTATTGTCGTATTGATCATATTCGTTGTATGTCTATTTTATTGTTAACTTATTGAAACCAGTGTTGCATCGACTCTCCTAGGTGGTGAAGTGTCCATGTTGGACTCACACTGGATTTGAACACCTTATAGTTTTTTAATGGACACTTCAACATAAAATTTTCTTTTATCTACTTTATTATTTGACATGAATAAATAACTAATATAAACAATGAATGCCTTTTCTCTAGAAACCTTTATTAATTAACAAAGATAAAGTTCTAACAATTTTTATTGGTCTATAGTATTAAATTTTGACAAATATGGACTGTTGCAAGCTTTCCACTCTTTGATAGATATTATGCATTTTTGCTTTCCATGAAGCTAGCCTTTTCTCCACTTTCTCCACTATGGGTTCTCAAATAGTTTTAGAATTGCACTTTGTTCCCAAGGGCATGCGCAAATATTAACATGGAAGTTTTCCAACTCTACATCGATTTGCCCAATTCTCCAGTTCTTGTACTTCCCCCACTGCGAATAACTCACTTTTTTGAACATTCACATGTAAACCTGAAACTACCTCAATCCATCTTAGAGTAGTAAGTTTTTCAAGCTGCTCTCTTGCAGCATTGCAGGAAAATATGGTATTGTCAGCAAACTCTAACATTGGAACTACCCTCTCCCTACATCAAAACCTTCTATATAACCTCTTTCTAGGCTTCTACAGCCCACCAAACCATTTTGTTTAAAGCTTCCACCATGCAAATTAATAAGAAGGGAGGAAGGGGGGGTGTCTCCCTGTCTTATTCCTCTTGAGATTTTGATGCATTGATTTTATTGTATCTAATGTCTCTGTATCCAATTTCAGTTAACATGGCTACAATGTTGGAGAGGGAAATGAGGGATTTCTTGTGGATGGGATGGAAAGATGAAAACTGAATAGAGCTATCATTTAGTAATTTTGGGACAAGTGTGTTGTCAAAAGAGATTCTGGGGTGGAGGTTAATATAGACGTTTTGGAGATCTAGTGAGAAAAATGGAGTCTTATGGAGGAGAGTAATTCAAGCTAAGCTGGGGTTAAGGGAAGCTGGTTGGAAGCTGGGAGAAGTCAATCAAACCTGTGGGTGCTCTTTTGGAAGAGAATAGAAAAGAGCCATAAGGAATACAGTAATGGTGTAAGATATGAAGTGGGGAATGGGCAGTGTGTAAGTTTTTGGCAGGATTATTGGTGAGGAGAAAGACCTTTAAAGGAAATATTTCCCTCTCTTTATGAACTGGAACCTAACAGAGAGGCTCGGATGGTTGATTATTTATCAGAAATCAATGGAGTAAGGGTATGGACCCTTTAGTTTAGGTGGCAGCTCAATGTTTGGGAAATTGAACCTTTGATGGAGCTAATGCAGTTGTTTTTATAGCACTTGGACAGACATCAGCAGGGAGGATAGGAGAGTTTGGATTTGGGAGAAGTCTGGTGCTGGTCATATCTTTCTGCAGTGCAGCTTCTCATACTCAATATGGACTAAGGTTTTGAAGTTATTTGCTGTTGAAGGAAGTTTTCCTTCTTCAATTGAAGGCTTCTTGAAGGGGTGGAGACTGGAAGGTTTAAATAGAAGAGGAAAAGTTATCTGGAACACAGTACCTGCAGCAGTCTTTTGGATGGTCTGGCAAGAAAGAAACAATAGAATTTTTCAAAGGAAGAGTAGTTAAGCTGAAGTAGTGTTCTCAAGGATAGTTGGGAAGTTGTATTCATGGATTAATATACACAATCTGTTTAAAGGAAGAGATTATAAGTCTTTTTTTTATATGAAGATCTTTTTGTAAACTGTCAGGGGCCGAAGGTATAGGGATCATGGATGTATCTTATGTAAATTCTCTTTCCCTTTATACAACCTCTAGTTGTAATAGTTGTAGAGAACATTGATGTGGGCCCCACAGCTGTGGTCCCACTCTGTCCGTAGGGTAGAATGTATTTAGTCACAGCTGTGGTTATTTTGCTATTCTGTTATTTCTAGTTTCAGTTTTATATTGTTTGTTATTTGTTACCAGTTATGATGTAAACACCAAGGGCAGATATGTCCTTTCATGTAACTAGCATAACCTATATATATTAACTTAAAGTGGCGGCGGCAGAATATTGACATTTTGTTCTTCTCCTCAAAATCTGTGTTCTACTGCTCTTTCACCACTCTTTCTTCTACTTCTTCTTCACTTTCTCTTCTCATTGAACCTGAAATCTCTTAGTGGTCAAGACTGAATAGCAGTCTTGAAAACYTACATGGTATCAGAGCCAAGTTAGGGTTTTTCATGTGAGTCTAATACCAGCCGACCACATGAGAATTCCCTAGGACTGAAAGCTGAAAAGGAGGAGTTCGCTGACTGATTCTTGGAGATCGCCAGAGGTGCTAGTAGCTGTTGGAAACTTGCTAGGGTTGCAGAGTGTTGGTGGTCAGGAAGGATCAGAGAAGACTAGGGTTCAGGTAACCCTAGAAGGCAGCGAACTAATTTTTCCTTGTAAGTTGTTTACTTTTTAAGAGAAGTTCTATCARAGAAGATAGGTTGGACCTATCTGGAGGGGAAGGCCGAACCATTCTAGTTCTTTCTCTCTTCGATTCACTAGGGTTTTACAGCAAACCCTAGCCGAACTGTGTTTCTCTCTACTTTAGGGTTTGAAAGTGATCTGTGGCAAGCCCTAGTGTTTGACTGAACCCTGTGATCTACCTAGAGCTACTCTTAAGTTTATTGGTAGGTCCGATCAGATTCTAGGGTTTCTTAAAACCCTACTGCAAGCTCATCTATATAGTTTGGACTGTGCGACTGAATTGCTTCCTTTCAGGATTGATTAAAACCCTAACTTTCCCTAGCATATCAGTTTTTTTTAAAGCTGTTCTCAGAGTTCTAAGGGAGTTAGAGATCTACGAACAGCTACTGCTGTGTTGGCTAGTTGATTTTAGATCAGAATTATTTCGGTTTTGTGCACATACATTGAGAATACAGATCAGGCCTATACTGTTTTGATTGTGATTTGTGATTCAAGTGCTATTTTGAGATTTGACAGAAATGGAGTCTAAAATTCAGGCAGAAGGCAGTCTTGGGAACATYAGTTATGGTGGTATTTCTGAGATGGGTGGTCAGATTACGACCGTAAAGTTTGATGAATCAAACTATTTGGAATGGGCCCAATCAGCCATGATGGCTATTGGTGGAAGAGGTAAATTAGGGTACCTC
>NW_010729140.1:339007-378768 GCF_000365185.1 Nelumbo nucifera
TGAAGTTGACTGCCATTTTGTGCGAGAGAGGGTCTCATCTCAAGAAGTATGCCTCCCTTACATCACATCCAGTATGCAACTAGCAGACATCCTCACTAAAGCCATTATCAAGAAAGAAGCTAGAGGCGGATCTATCCAAGTTGGGAATGATGAGCATATACTCCCAACTTGAGGGGGAGTATAGAGAACATTGATGTGGGCCCCACAGCTGTGGTCCCACTCTGTCCATAGGGTAGAATGTATTTAGTCACAGCTGTGGTTATTTTGCTATTCTGTTATTTCTAGTTTCAGTTTTATATTGTTTGTTATTTGTTAGCAGTTATGATGTAAACACCAAGGGCAGATATGTCCTTTCATGTAACTAGCATAACCTATATAAGAATGTTGACATTCTGTTCTTCTGCTCAAAATCTGTGTTCTACTGCTCTTTCACCACTCTTTCTTCTACTTCTTCTTCACTTTTTCTTCTCATCGAACCTGAAATCTCTTAGTGGTCAAGACTGAATAGCAGTCTTGAAAACCTACAATAGTTAATACGTTTTTATAGACACATCTATGAGTTTTTTTTTTTTTTTGCATCATGACAAGTCAGACTCCTGGACACATGTCAGTTTCTAATTGTTGTGTTTGTGTCCATGCAACAGTGTTGTCAAAAACCATAGATTTAAGTGTGGAAGATCTTGAAAAAATTCTTTTGCTTGATATGATGTTTGTCTGTTCTTGAAAATATTTTACCATGTTTTTTAGGGATGCAAGTCTTGCCCAATTTGAACACTTTCAATTACATTACCCTTGGGTTTGGCCTCAGGCTTATTCAAAATTTAACAAATTCTCAACCCAACATGACCTAAGTTGCACTCGTAATGCCTTTCCTAAAAGCTGACTCCATAGGGAGTATTAACCACTCTAGATACCTAATTATGAGGAGATTGCCCTTATTTGGTAACCATTATCTTCTTCCATTGCACTAACTCATCCGAACAATAACCACCTTATAAGAATAGGTTTATCCATAAGCCTCATCTTTTTGGAGGCCAATCCCTAAAGAGACTTTGGCCTACAAACCAATAAGCCCTATTGTTTTTTTCTCATTTTTGTGCAAGAATCTCCATTTAACTTCTTTAACCTTGGTCCATATGCAATATTTTTCAAGTTTTTTTTTTATTGATTACTTTGCATTAGTTTGGCATCAGAACTAGGATCCTGCTACTATCATCTTCTCTATCTTGACCTTGTTGATGCCACCTTTTTTGGGATCTTTTTTGTTTTTGTTTTTTTTTGATAGATGACAATGACCACCATTTTTAGATCTTAGTCATCTTGTCTACTTGAAATTCACTCTCAACCGCGTATACACCTCTAGAGTACTTGATCCATCTATTGGACACACCAATTAGATTTTGCCTAATGAATTATGCATTTGGGTTTATTTATGGTTCACCAAAATACAAAGTTACAAATATTGGTTATGTAGTTGGTGGTTTCACATAAGTTATTGTTGTTGCTACCTTAGTGATTGTAGCTCTCGCACTACAAAAGGCTGTAAACTTGGCACAATCTAGGAAGATCTAGGAAGGATCTAGAACACCTTCTAGAACCTTTAATCTTCAAAACTCTACCAAAGGGTAGTACTCTTCTACATAATATGTGAATATTCTAGAGTATATGACCCCTCTATGGATAGATCAAGGGCCCCAAGATTTGATGGTTTTACTATGGTATTCTATCAAGATTGTTGGGAGATTATAAAAAATGATTTGACTTGGTTCAATAATTCATAATAAGGGAAATATTGAGGAGGATGTCACCCAAAGAACTAGAGTAGAATGGGCAAAATTGAGGGATGCATATGGACTTTTATGCGATGAGCGAATATCGACTTAGATTAAAAGGAAAATTCTATAAAACAGTTGTAAGGCCGGTTATGTTGGAAGATAGGGAGAATGAAGGGCAAAAGGAGAGGATGAAAGTTCTTCATGCTAATTTAGTGGGAAGGATAATAGGAAGAGAGGTAAATACAAAGGAGTTTGAAGTTTGGGGCAATAATGGAATGGGGAAGAGAAAAGGTGTTAGGGGTGAGGAAGTTGAACACAAAACTTTTGTTCTTCATGTTTCATAGTAAGGAATATGTAGAGAAGATCGGGCTTGAGCCTAAAACACCGGGCCCAACCTTTTTTTGTGTTGGGCTCGAGCTTTCTCAAAAAAGCCCGACCCAAGCCCAAGCCCGACTTGATAATGTATTATAATATAAAAATATATTTTATATAATAAAATATATATAATATATTTTTTCTATATTATTCTTCTCTTTTTAAATGTAAAAGTGAGATCTTTCATTTTTTTTTAGGTTCTGAGGTCATTTAATGTAAATAAAACAGTTTTTTATTGAATAAAAAAGGAAAAAAATCTTTTTCCAATTTTTTGGCTGGGCTTGGGCTCAAGACCTAGGCTTGATGGTCGGATGGGGCTCGGGCTCAGGTTTGAGTATGTTCTATTAACAAAGACAAAGCTTGGCCCAGCCTGACCCGACCCATGAACAAGTTTAGTAGCGGGATGATCCGATCTGATCCTATTTGGTCGAATTCGGATCACCCCTGTTTGGATCTTCGGATCGGATAATATGATCCAATTAGAAATCGGATTCGGATTCAGATCACCCCTATCCGATCCGATATATATCCTATTTATTTATTTATAAATATATATTTTTTTATCAATATTTATAAATATATTTTTATAAACTTGTTGTATTATTTACTTTTTTATAAAACATGTATATATATATATGATGAAAATAATTAAAAAATACTTGTATGTTTTGTTTTTACTTTATTTAAATTAGTATATTTTGTTTTTCTTGTAATAATTTATTATTTTTTAAAGAAAACTAGTCAGATTGGATCAGATCCGAAGATCCGACTTACCGATAGGATTCGAATTCAAATCGAGTTCTATAAGATCCGATCCGTTTGCATCCCTAGTAGCGGGAGAGTTGAAGGAGGGGAGACCAAGATATGTGACGTGGATCAGTGTCGTGGATACCCCTCCATGCATGGAGCATCCTAACATTTGAAGAAGTGGCTTCAGCCTGTGGAAAATTCCTGAAGTATGATGATAGAAACAGAACCTGGGTAAAATTAGATATGGCTTGGATTTTGGTGGAGGCTAAAATCTTAGCCAGCATACTAGAAAGATTGATGTTGGAATTTTCTAGGGAAACTTACGAGCTAAGGCTGATAATGGAAGGAATCAGTGATTCATTCTGTGAGGAGGAGAAGACTCAAGTGGACCAGGAACATCTTAGAGAAAAAGGAGGTTTAGGGAAGAACGTTGGGAGCATGGAGCATAGGGGAGGGAGAAGTGCAAAGTAAAGGAGAAGACAAAGGAGGTTGGGTAGTTGAAAGGTTGAGCGGAGGAAGAAGAAGATGTTGAGTCAGATTCTTCGTCGAGTAAGAGAGTATGGGTGGACAAAGGAAGTTTATTAGGTCAAAAAGAGGAGGGACAAGTGGAGGGCAAGAATGTTAAATTGAAGGGAGACTGAAAGTCCAGTGAGGGGGTGGATAAAAAGGAGAAGGAATAGGCATTAGCTGGTAGCATCCCACAAATACAAATGGGTGGGGACCACCACTTTAAGAGACTATTGGTAATGTTTAAAAAGAGGAGAAAAGGAAAGAAGGTTAAAAGGGGGAGGGGTATTTTAGGAAATTCCCTCTTGGCTTAGAAGAAGAGGGCTATTGGCTCGTTGGTAACCAGCCAAATTGGAAAAGATGAACAGAAGAGAGGCTGCAGAGTTAATTTGGGTGGTATTGAGATGCAAAGGAGATAGGAAGATTGGAGTTTGGGAAGGAAAGAGGTCGGAGGTGTTTTGATCAATCTCGATTGCAGAATGGAAGAAGTCAACTCTAGAAGCGGTGAGGGAAGAGAGCTCAGATTGTGACCGAAACCTCATCGAGGCTGTCAATGGAGACAAAGCTTCTACCTCGAGAGCCTTATAGATTGAAGTCCAACTGGAGAACAGTGCGGCTGAGAATATCAGAAAATGAAACTAACCAGGATGACAAAGATATATTGTTGACGGTGGAAGGGAGCTCCTGGATCGAGCTGTAGTTAGTCCTTGTCGATTAGGGGATAGGCTGCATAATGAGGTAAGTATTCCCTCTATCCCCGGCTCCTTTTTCGTTGTCCTCATCAACCTCTACATCGTCAACTTTTTTTGAAGCAGCAAGAAAAAATTTCATGAAAAGGTAAGTGAGTTACATCCTAACATCCTTGGTTGTCTAGATGACACACCAAATGCATTCTCAAAGCTTCAAATTGATAAGGATTCTACATTATAAAGTTGGAATTCAAGGGTATTGCAGAAATTTTTCAAAAAATCGGTCTTGGAGACTTGATCCAAATCTGGGAGTCTAAGAAACCATTCTGAGATCAGATTGGTCACTGTGGCTACCATGTGTTCTATGTTGCTTGATCTACTCTTGAAAACTCTTCTATTTCTCTCCCTCCAGATAGACCAACATACTGCAAAAGGGACACAACTCCAAATAATCCTAGCTTTCTTACTGCCTCTAAGCTTTGGCCACAAAAAGAATATTTCTGCTGAAGTCAATGGATGGAATCCACTCACCCCAAATAGGAAAGGAGAAGAACTTCCATATAAAGCTTGCTATCCTGCATGGGAAGAACAAATGGAAGACTGTTTCTTCCTCCTGATTGCATATATAACACCAGCTGGCCAGATATAGACCCTAGATTTCAGGTGATCAGAGGTGAGGACGCTGTCATGTGCCACCAACCAGGCATAGGCTTCTACCCTTGGAAGAACTGGGTTACCCCATACTCCTTTTATCTGATCCATACCCCTTTCTTCTCTTATTAAATCTTTGTAGAATGACCTGACCATCTTCTATATCTCTAGAAATGCTGGTCCCTTTTAATTTTTCCAGAAGCATAGTACACTCTTCCACTTCTTGGTCTAGTAGAGGCCTTCTGAATTTCGGATTCCAAATCAATTTCTCCCCTCTCCACTCATAGCATTTTGCTATTCAGACTTGTTCAGTTAACTTGTATAATCTTGGGCACACCTCACTTAACTTTCCTATCTCAAGCCACTCATCTTCCCAAAACCTCATTCTAGAGCCTTCCCCCACTTTAAACTTGACCAATTTTCTGAATTATTGATTGAAACTCATTATTCCTTTCCAGACACTCACCCCATATGAGCTTCTCACTTCCCTTGGTTCCCACCTAAATCTTATCACACCATATTTCGCAACCATCACTCTGCTCCATAAAGCTTCCGTCTCTCCCCCTTGCTCGAACTTCCACAGCCACTTCCCTAGAAGTGCTTTGTTTATTAACTTAACCCTTCTCAGCCCCAGACCTCTCCTCTCCTTTGGATTGCACACCTTCTCCCACTTGACCAAATGATATTTTTTGGCTACCCCCACCCTTTCCCATAAGAAGTCTCTTGGAATTTTCTCCACCTTCATAGCCACTTCATTAGGTACTTTTGCTCCTTTTGCTCCAGCCTTAAAGCCTTCAATCCAAACATTCTATTTACTCCTTGTCTGAAAACAAAAGAAAAGTGATCYCTTCARTGTTTGTTGATAACTCCTGGGATTTGGGCTTGAGAAGAGGTCTAAGGGATTCTGAAATGGGGATGGTTGATGATTTGATCACTCAATTAGGGGAAGTCTTTCTTGATCAGTCCTGTAGAGATAGCAGAATTTGGAAACCTTCCCCTTCTGGTTTTTTCAATTGCTCTTCTTTCTATTACATTTTGCTTCAGACCTCTAACCTTGTAGGGAACTTTCCTTCAAAGGAGGTGTGGGGTAGCCCTACACCCCCTAAAATTCAGGCCTTTTGTTGGGAAGTGGTACTCCAAAAACTCAACACTTTGGATTTATTGCAGAAAAAAGATGCCAAATATGTGCCTCTCCCCCCATGTTTGTTGCCTCTGTTTGGGTTCTGGTGAGACAATTTCACATTTACTAATGTCATATCCCTTTGTGTTCTTTATTTGGTCTTGGTTCTCTTCTCTCTTTGGCTACAGGTGGACTCCCTCCTCAAGCGTGGTGAATCTCTTTGATCCAACTTTTTACATGCAACCAACGGTTCGTGGAAGGATTATGTGGAGAGCCACTAGAGCTGCTGTATTGTGGTCAGTGTGGGAGGAAAGAAACAATAGGATCTTTAAAGGCAGATGTAGATCCAAGGAAGAGGTTGTGGAAGGAATAACTACTAAGGTTATCCATTGGTTGAAATCCTTTGATCTCTTTAAGGATTTCTCAGTTGAAGACATTTATTAGAAGTTGGGGTATTGTGGCATCTATTACTACCAAAGCTATGATACAGGAAGTTTGGTCCCCACTGGCACAACAAAGGGTGAAACTGAACTTTGATGGAAGYTCTATDGGTAATCCAGGCCCATCTGGTATAGGAGGTGTTTTCAGAGATAATGAAGGCAAGATAATGGCTTTGTTTTCAGGTCCAATAGGAGTTGGAGATTCCTTAAGAGCGGAAATCTTGGCACTACATCAAGATGTAAAACTGGCCAAACAGTTGGGGCTAGAGCAGATTGAGATAGAGGGAGACTCCAAGTTGGTAATTGGGTGGATGCAATCAGGGCAGCTGGGAATTTGGCAATATAGACAGCTGATAAGGAAAATTCTTAGCATAACAAGGGAGGTGGATGTTTGGTTCAAGTGGGTAAGGAGATCAGCAAATGGTTTTGCTGACGCCCTAGCAAAACAAGGGACTGCAAGGGAGTCTTTTTCGGGCAGTGGTGTTATGTTTGATGTTTATTGGATCAACCTTTTCTAATAAGAGTTGAATTCTGTATTTCAGGTTAATTTATCTGTAATGGAAGTTATCGTTTCTGATAAAAAAAAAATTACTAACACAAACAGCAAAGGGGAGATTGGATCCCCTTGAGGCTTGGAAGAATTCTGAAGATACCCCGTTGATAAGCAAAGAAAAGGACGCAGATGAAATACACCCATACATCCAGCCCCTCCAAGTCTCCCCAAACCCCATCAGCCTCTGCATCTCCTCCAAAAAACCACATTCCACATGGTCATATGCCTTCTCTATGTCCAACTTACAAACCAGACCTGGTCTTCCACTTCTAATTCTTGAATTGATGCATTCACTAGCCACCAAAATCCCATCTAGAATCTGCCTTCCTTCCACAAAAGCCATCTGAGATTCCCCCCCCCACCTCCTGGATCACTCTCTAAAGCCTGCTTGCCAACACTTTTGCCAAAAGCATGTAAGGACTGCTTATTAAACTTATTGGCCTGAAATCTTTTATGTGCACTGCTTCATTCCTTTTCTGTATTAAATCTATTAAATGTTGCATTTACTCTTCTATCTAAGCTTTTGGATTCACAGAACTCCTTGTACATCTACATAAAGTCCTCTTGTAAGAAATACCAAAAACTTTTGATGAAGTTGAAGTTGAACCCATCTGGACCTGGTGCTTTGTCACCATTTATCTTCTTCAGTGCTTCCTTTACCTCTGCTACTTCAAGATCCCTCTCTAAGCAGATTGCTGAACTGTCACTTAGCTGACTTGTCTCTAAATCTCCCAATGATACTCAACTTCAGTTTCTCCCCGTATACAATCTCTTGTAATAGGATACCAATTTTTCTTGATTCTTTCCCCAAGTCTCCACCACCTCCTCCTCCACCCGCACCCTAGTGATCATGTTTTTTATTCTTCTATTTGCAAAGGCATGAAAAAATTGAGTGTTCTTTTCCTTTTAACTACAAAGCTCTTGAGTTTTATCTTCACCTTGCTTCCTCCCTCAAAATTAGACTTTCCAGCTCTGACTCCAAAGCAGCCATCTCATTTTGGGCTTCTCTCTTGAATTCACCTTCCTCTCTAATTCTCTCTAGTCTGGCTAGTTTTTTCCAGAATCTCCTTTCTTCTACATTCTTCCCCTCCAAATGTCTCCTTCCTTCTCTCCCTCAGACCTTTTTTAATGCCCTGTAGTTTTTTGATCACTTTAACCGTTGCAGCTCCTTCCACCTGCACTTCCTTCTACCTGCCTTCTGCTCATTTTGCAAAACCCGGTTGCAGTAGCCAATCATTTTCAAATCTGAATGGCCTCAAACCTGTTACAACAGCAAATTTCCTTTGTATTATTGGCTTGTGATTTGACATCCGAAGAGCAATAGGCTCTTGGATTACTTCCCCCACATGTTTTACCCAGTCTCCCATGGAAAGGAATCTGTTTAATCTTCTTAAAATGGACGGCATTTGACCATTTGACCAAGTAAATCTTCCTCCGTTCAAAGGTGGGTCTATTAGCTCATTGTTGCTTATGAGTTCCTCGAACCTTTTCATCCCTATAGGTGTCCTACTTTCCCCCACAATATTAAAATCCCCTCCCATGCACCATGGCCCAATCCACTTCTGCCTCAACTCCCTCAATTCCTCCCAAAACTCCACTCTCTGTCCCTCCTCATTTGGTCCATAAACATTTGTTGTGCCCCATCTCCACTCCCCGCTTACTTCTTGCAGACATACCGGCACCGAGTATTTCCCAATTTCCACCTCCAACTTTTTGGACAACCCTGGATTCCATATTATTATTTGCTCCTAAAGAACACGATGCCTTCAAATCCATCCATACTCCACCCTCCTCACCTCAAATATCGATTTTTATTTTAACATCAAAACTTTCCAAGTTTGTTTCTTACAACAACACCACACCTGGTTTTTGGGTTCTAATTAGATTTCATACTAACTCCCTTCTTCTTCCTTCTCTTGAACTTCTCGCATTCCAATTGAGAATCATCATCCCTCTCCCCCACTCCCTAAATATCGCATTCCCTCTTCACTCGTTCTTGTCCAGCCCCTCATCTTCTCCCCCTTCCTTGTCCCACCCCTTATTTTTTTCTAGAAGCTCTCTTCATTTCTCCTTATCTTCTTTTTTCTTCTCAAATTTCTCGAAAGCTATTTTGGCAAATCCTTCCCCTCCCAAAAAACTAAACTGAGGGGTTTCCCAATCTCAACCTCCCTTTCCACCGGTTTATTGATATTCACCTCTTCATTTTATATTATCTCTGAAACGACCTGGTAATTTTGAGAAAACTGAGCTATTACCTCCTCTATTCTCCTCCCTTGTTTGTTTAACTTCATTACCCTCCTTTTCTTTCCTTTCTTCCTAACTCTGAAATAGTCTCGACTGCCTCCTTTTCCTATTGTAAACCCTATTTTGTGTTTCTCCTCCTCCCTCCCCTTCCTTCTGCCTTCTGTCTTTCTTTTTATCCTTCTCCTTCTAACTATCATCTCTTGCCCCTACCTCCTTATTCAGCCCTCCCGTTATAGGAGTGTTTGGTACAAACTCTTGACTTATCTCGTCGGGTCCTGGGACGTGTTGAGACAGGTTGAAGACAAAACTCTTCTTTATTTCCTCCCTCCCTTTTCCTATTTCTTCTTTCTCCTCTACCTCTGAAGTTTTCTCCTTCGAAATAAGATTTTGTATAACAGAGTTTGGCTTCTCCCCTTGCCAAATGGATCTCCCCAGTAACCTCGACACTTCTTGTCTACTGGTAGAGACCTCCTTATTGCGCCCTCTTTGTGGTTGAGGTTCAATCTCCCTGTAACTTGACTACGAAAGTTGCCCTCTTGTTCCTCTCTGGTCTTCAGCTCCTCCACCTCTTCTCTTTGCCCTTTGAGAGTCCTCAGCTTTCTTTCTAGGATTGGAATACTGCCTCCATTCTTGACAGGTTTCTTTCGTCTTCCTCACCTTCCTATCTTCTTTTTTCTATTTCGTTATCATACCTTGTCACAACCTAGATCCATTCTTCCTTTCTTCCTCTTTGGCGAACCATTGGCTGGTACTCAGTCACTTGAGCTTATCATGAAAAGATCAATACTCTAGACATGTTGCAAAAGAGGACTGCTTGTTTATCTTCAAACTGGTGCCTATTCTATAAGGCTAATGGTGAATATGCTTTTCACATTACGAATTTCTTGTTTTGTTGTTTCCTTTATTTGGGATTGGTTCTTCTTTGTTTTTGGGTGTAGATGGATTCCTTCTACGAGCTTGGCCAGCTTATTTTAGGTTGGAACATTTAGATGGCCGATAAATAGAGGAAGAATTTTGTGGAGATGTACCAGGGCTGTTATTTTATGGATGATGTGGGAGAAGCTTGGAATCAATCTTGAAGTGTATCTTGGTAAGGGTGATTCATTGGGTAAAATGGTATAACCTTTGTATTTGTTCTTACCATACTCTTATGATGATTTGAGAAGGAATTAGAGGGAAGTGGCTGCATCTTCAAAAAAGAAAAGTGGAACTTACAAAGAATGGGAACCACATACAGAGAGTATCTTAAAGCTAAACTTTAATGGGGGTAGATTTGGCAACCTTAGGCCCTTTGGGTGTTGGAGGAATGTTTAGAAACAAAGAAGGGGATATAGTGGCTTTGCTTCAGGTCCTATAGGAGTTGGAGATTCAACAAGAGCTGAAATACTTGTGGTTCTATAAGGGATTCAAAAAGCAAAAGAGATGAACATACGGAGCTGGTTATTGAAGGAGACTCTCAAGTAGTGGTTGCTGGCTGAAAGATGCAATGGAAGCACTTTTGACTCATCGAGACGTTATGACGAGGGATACGATTTAAGACTACATTGGGTTCAAAGGTGAGCAAATGGGTAGGTTCTATCCAGAACTAAATTTTACGGACCTCGAATGAACAGACCCTACCCAATCTTTTACTAGGTGGGGTTTGCTTCCAAATTCTTGGAACCGACCTCCACCTAGGCTAGTTCTAGGGTCTAGGGGTTTTACCCTACTCAAACCGACTTGGAGAACTGACCTTTGTTGACCTTGGTGGAATCAGCCTTGGAACTGAACTTGCCTGGAAATAAATCCCAAAATACTGTGAGGATGTGAAGATTTGAACCCAAACACTAATAGTTACAAGTCTTGTCAAAAAAAAAAAAAAAAAACACACGAATAGTTACAAGGACCATGGTCTCACTTGACCATTGAGTCACTTAAGCGGTTTGATCATTTTTCTTCAATTTAATATTTGAATGTATATAATAAGTAATGCAAAAGGTAATATTTACAAAATTATAATGATAAGTTTGAACAAATTATTATTGTTATTGTTGTTGTTGTTGTTGTTATTATTATTATTGTTGAGATTCAAGTTTTTAAGATCATGTTCCATGTTTCTTTTTTTTTTTTTTGGGGGGGGGGGGTAAAAATAACAGGTTCCACGAGTAGACATTGGAACCGCCAAGGCCAGAACTGACCTTGGAACTGACAGGGTAGGTTCTGGTTCAAAAAACATGGAACTGATCCCTACAAGGTAGGTTGTAGGTTTTGTCTTGGAATTGAACTTGACCCATGCTCACCTCTAGGTACAAGTAGTTCGGGTGATTCATTGGCCAAACAAGGGGTCACTAGGGGATAGTTGTATTGGGCTATCTTGTAAATAGTTGTATTATGGACAGGTGGACGCTATTGCATGCATATTTTCTGTTCACATTAATGAAATTGTTACTTGTTACCTATCAAAAAAGAAGTTTCCTAACATAGTAAGATGCTTCAAAAGTTGATGGAGGATCGCTTGGGTTTGGGCCTATTAAAAAGGTGAGGAAACCAAGGAATGCTTTCCATAATGAGGTTTTTGTTCCTACCTCAGACAAAATTGTGTAATTTTGTTAAGTTTTTTAGTGGTGTTAAGTTGAGTTCAATTCACGTCTGTGTATGAGCTTTTGTTGTTTGTGTGGGATTTGGTGAGGTGGTTTGCTTTTTGTAGGGTTGAATTTGTGGTTGTGGGTGTTTAATTTGTTATTTTGGGTATGATCAGTTGTGATGTTTTTGTTTATGGTGGGTTTCATTCAATTTAAGCTATGATGGGTTTGGAGTTCAGTTTTGGTTGGGTGAAGGTTGGTCTTTTTTCTTCTCTTAGGTGACAAGTCCTTGTAATCTTCTTTTTTTCTTAAACTTTACCTTATTGTTACAAAAAAATTACTATCTACCATGATTCTGAAATTGTCATTGCACACCCAATTAAGATTCTTTTTTTGTTTTTTTTTTTAAATTTCCTGGTCCATCGAAAACATGTTTACTGATTGAATGACTTTGAATATTCAAGTTGAAACAATGCCCTAACTATTAACTTACACTGACTGGACCATAAATAAAAATATAAAATGAGAAAATTTCCACTATGACTAAAAAATTAGAGAATTGATGTAGAACGGGTGGCCAAAAGGTTCTTGGAGGCTTATGAATGCCATGAAAGAAAGAGGAGTGGCCAAAACTGGCAATTGTAAGTAGAGTAGGTTGGTCTTTTAGTTGATTTTGCACCTATTTCACAGTAGATTTCACACCTGATAGCGTGGGATCCTCAAGGCAAGTTACATATTTTTTTGAAGCCTCTTTAAGTCTACTTTCCAATGCATCAAATGGATATGGATTTGGAGTTTCCTATGTGAAGATGGTGAGAGCTGCTCACCAACAAGAACCTATTCGAGGGGCTCAACCTCCGGAAATGAGAGAGAGAGAGAGAGAGAGAGAGGAATGAAGGTAATTATCATTTCATGCTTCTCAATTTGCTGTAGACCCCATATATAGATGTAGGGGTATTAATGGACCGGTTTTGGGTTGGACCCCGTCCGATCCGGAGGTGTTCTGGACGGACCGGACAGTCTAAATAATTGTATGGACTCGGATCAGTCCAAATTTAAGTGGTCCGTATATAATGCGGACCGAATTTGGACAAAACTGCTGAACCAAAAGTCCGTTCCATTTCGTTTGAAGTTTGAACTTTCTACAAAATTTTCTTCGAAGACCTAGCGCTCCACACCTCCAATCCTCCCTTTGACAATTGAACAAAGAAGGCTTCTCTCTGGTAGTGGTATTCCTCGAACTCCAGCAATACTTTCGGCGATGGTATCTCTCCAACGGTGGTATCTCTCCGGTGGTAGTATCTCTCCAGTTGTTTTCTCTCGTATCTCTCTCTCTAGCGAATAGCGATGGTGGTCATTATTCCATCGTTCTAGTGTTATCCGGCAACCAACGGAACTCCCCAATCTCTCTTGTGATTATCTATCTCGTGTCTCTCTCTATCCAGCGGTAGACTCCTTGCTCGTTCATCAGGTATTTCCTATCTCCTCTATTATTCCAAACAGTTTAATTAGGCTAACAAATGCTTGTTAGACTCTTGGTCATTAGTGTGAATCATTTTGATTTTCTATTAGGGTTATCAATGATTTGGAACCGTAACAGTCATTAGTTTGGCTAACAAATCCTTAAGGTCTCATCTATCTGGCATAAACAACGCACAAAGTGAGCCCTCAGACCTTACTACCCAATACTAGAGGCACCTCAAAGGACACTTCAGAACCTAGGGTTCGACATGTAAACCAATCCGGAACCTCACTCCCAGCAAGTATGGCGTCAAAATCTACTGCATTCATCTTTAGCCCCCTGTTCCATTTAAACCATATATAATTTGAGATAAGTAGATAGATAGATACATACATATAGTCAAATAAATACAGGGAGAGAGAGAGAGAGACATGGGGAAGATTTAGGAAACTCTTCATAAAGGCATATGAATTTTTGCACTGATCCATGTGAATTTCTTGAATGGGTTCCTTCCTTTCTGGGTCCTCAATCTCAGCTAACCTGTGGCAATCCATAAGCATTAGGAGTGATAGGTTCTGTAAGTTTGAGAGATTTGGCAATTTTTCCATTTTTGTGCAACCACTTGCACATATTCTTTCCAGACTTGATGGAAGCTCTGGGATTGATTTAAGTCTTTTACAGTCTTGTAGTACAAGTTCCTTGAATTGAGATAGGCCACGGATGCTGTCTGGAAAATTACAAATGCTGGTTTGGCTCATATCCAATCCTCCCAAAGAAGATAATCTCCACAGACTAGAAAATTCTTTCAATGATGTGCAGCCACCAGTGTGCAAGTAATATAAATTTGGTGGAAGTTCTGGAAGTGCTTTAAGCCTCGTGTAGTCACCCAACCGGAGGTTCTTGAGCTTAGAAAGTTGACTGATGCTATTTGGTAGACTGGAAAAATGGTTGCCACAGAGATCCAAAAGTTCTAATGACTCTAGGCTCCCAATGGACTTGGGTACCTTCATTCCTTTGATAGATAAAATTTTTAGGTTCTCCAACTGTACAATGGAATTGGGTACCTGTTTTATAAGAGTTTCTTCCAGATCAAACAGTTGTTTCTTGCTTAGTTAAATACAAGAAATTAGGTTTAACCTCAAGGAATTCCCATATTTGGTTCAAGTCTTGAAACAATGCCTACTCTAGCCAGCAGTTCAATTATGCACAAGACCATTTTTGCTTCACAGGTTTTTTTTTTCTTATAATATGTTTTTTGTAAAATATTTTCTTATAAAATTTGGAATGGACTGGACCTAGTTCATTTATAATGGTTTATATTGGACTAGGTTGGGTTGAACCAATGTCTAGTCTATTGATAGAAGATAAGATTGGGGTTGTCAATGGACCATGTTTGTGTTGGACACATTCTGAATTGAATTAAAACCAATTTGAACAAGTTGGACAGTCCAATAAGTCAATGGATTGGATTGGAATCCAGGTTGAATAGTCCAATAAGACAATGGATTGGACCAGTCCAGTCCGTTCAAGTTGAACAGTCCAATAAGATAGTGGATTGGGTTGGACCAGTCCAATCCGATCCAGGTTGAACAGTCCAATAAGAGAATGGATTGGTCCAAGTTGAATAGTCCAATAAGACAATGGATTGGGTTGGACCAGTCCAATCCAGTCCAGGTTGAATAGTCCNAGACAATGGATTGGGTTGGACCAGTCCAATCCAGTCCAGGTTGAATAGTCCAATAAGAGAATGGATTGGTCCAAGTTGAATAGTCCAATAAGACAGTGGATTGGATTGGACTAGTCCAATCCAGTCTAGGTTGAACAGTCCAATCCGGTCCATAGTGGATTGGATTGTATGTTGATTTTTAACTTCAAAGTCAAATTTAATTTTATCATTTTAGGCTTCTTGTATACAAGTTCTAAATTCTATTTTTTAAGTACATATATGTTAAATCAATGTTTATTGAGTGTCCCAAAGTGTGGTGTGTTCTAGAATACAAGATTTTGGTGTGTTCCAAAATCTACAATATTGTGTTCCAAAACCAACCCGACGAGTTTGAGAACATGCCGTGGCTTAAAAAAGCATGTGTTTGCTGTGGCATGTTACAGAACCAAACAAAATGGGTATCTACCACAGTACCAAACACCACCTACATTGGTGTGGATGTGATTCTTCTAGATAAGATGGGCTGTTTAATCACAAACCAAACCCAATTTAGTCTCCTAAATCAAATAAAAACTCAGCCTAAATGCTTCAAGACTTACCTCTTGGATAGTGGTCTCAAAACAAAATACATACATATAGTTTCCCAGCACTCAGTATGGGGTTATTAACTAGTATGAGCAGTATTGCTCAAGGCAAAAATAATTCTATGCATTCATTTTTATTAGGAGAAGGGTTTCCCATTAAGGTTGAGTAGGGAGCTTTTGTATACAAATCCACCTATTTATGTGAATCTACCGCAGAAGACATCCTGTTACCAACCCAAACCATCCACCGGATAAGAGACCCACTAGATTTGGTCAAATGTTCAATCCTACAGTCCACATTAGCCATTTGAAGTTTTATTTTTTAACATAAAAAACTTGCCTATGAAAGAGGGCTTGCTTTGCACACAAGGAAAAGTTCCACAAATAGAGGGTGGGTAGAGGGCTCGCTAAATGACTCAACTAGCAGACCTGCTCCCTTTTCATTATTATAATTAGAGGTAACTTTAGTTCTTACATATGTGTAGATTCTCTCTAGTTAGGTTGCCTTGTGTGTTAAGTATATCTATTAGTCACTCACTCTCACTGTACCGGTGGCTTTTCCTGCAGAGCCTGATAATAGTTGAATATGTATAAAATGGTCAAAAAGTGAAGTTTTGGAAGGATTGCTGATGCAGAAATAGTTCCTTAACGGAGGCTTTCCATATCTTTCTGATGTAGCTGCAGGCAAGGAGGTGAGTGTGGCAGATTGTACACAAATTCAAGATGGGAACATTCATTGTGTGGGTACCCCAATTCCATAAAAACTAGAATGATTGTGAAGTTGGACCCATGTTGGAGCTGCTGCAAAGGTTATACAGCCCATAAATTGACTTTAACAGAGGATACAAGGAAATGGACATAGGAAAAATTGGGTCAGTTTTCTGTCAGTTCATTTTACAACTAGTTGACTCTTCTGGAGGACCAAGACTTTCCAGAAAGCAAAGTTTGGTGCAAGAACATGCCATCCAAAGTAGTTTTTCTTCATATGGAGTGCTTGTTTGAATAAAATCCTTGCAAGGGACAACCAGTTGAAGAGAGGGATGACGGTGGCTAGTGTTGAATGATTTTCCATATTGGATGTATGCTACTTATCTTCTTTTGTTGTAGATGATTTCAGTCACTTTGTAATATAGATCATGTTCTCATTGTGACAACAAACAATAGAAATGAAATAATTGGGTTATCTCAATGTGTTCAGCTAATCCAGATTCCTTTTACAGTCACTTGCATAATGATTCCTTGGTTTAATATCTTTTACAGATTCAGATGGTTAAACTGCCTACAACATCCTTTTACAGAGTGCAGAAACAGTTGGCTTAATATCTAGTCTATTGACTAGATATCAAGTTGGTGAAGCCCACCAAGTGTTGCACCGGGATGTGGTCCTCTTGATATGAACAGTTTCTTTAGGAAAATGATTATTTTTTTTGGTGTTCGATTGCAGATGAAGATGGAAATCATTTTGTTTATTTTCTGAGAAATTAAGGAAATAATTCATTCCTTATTGAGTGTTATTTTGAGGAAAACATTTTGTTTCCCTTCATTATTTTAGTTGCAACCAAAGTGTTTTCTAGGGAAAACATTTATTTTGGACTGGATTGGACCCAATCCGGTCCATTTGCATTTAAATTGGATTGGACTGGATCCGGTTTGTATGGGGTTTGGACCGGATTTGGTCCAGTCCATTTCTAAATGGACCAATGTTGGACTGGACCGGATTGGACCAAATCTAGTCCAATTGACAACCCTATATAGATGGGTGGCAGGTACAATTATTCTAAGTAACTGGCTGAATGGACAGTTGTCCTCAGATGTTAGATGTGGCTGACGTGGCTTGACCGTTAATGGTTGCATGGACGTGTCTTGTCTTCTTCTTAATGCCATATACCAACTTAATGGGTGGCCTAGGCCTAGCCACGGAGGTCTGTAATGGGCCTAGACCCGTATGTTCAGTACGACCTAGTCCTCGAGGTCGGGATGCAGACATTGGTTCTTGAGCTGATAGTAAGGCTCCCAAGTGGCGTCGGTAGTGGGTGAGCCTGTCCATTCAACTAGTGCTTATTGATGGCTTTTTTCCCTATTTTCACCCATCGGAAGTCAGTGATGCATAATGATTGAGTGATGAGTTTGCCATCTTCGGTGAATTTTGGTAAGCTAGAATTGGTGATGGCCTCTGATTCGATGGACCTCTTGAGCATAACCACATGAAATACCGGGTGCAGCCATGATGAAGTTGGCAAATCCAAGTGGTAAGCGAGATTTCTGATCCTCTCTACTATTTTGAATGGGTCGAAGTACCTGGGGGAGAGCTTGGGCCAGCGTCGATAGGCTAGTGTGACTTGCCAATAGGGTTGGAGCTTGAGGTAGACAAAATCCCCAACCTAGTATTCAATGAACCTGTGTTTTTTGTCCAAGTGTTGTTTCATGTTTTGCTGTGCTTTGTGGAGATTATCTTGGAGTAGCCTTAGGATGTCATCGCGGGCCATCAGTTGAGTTTCAACTGCTGCGACTACTATGGATCCAGATTCATTGGAGTAGGATAGATGGGGGTTCACCACCATAGAGGGCCTAGAACGGGGTCTTCCCGGCGGCAGACTAGAAAGTGGATTTACACTAGTATTCAGCCCATGGGACCAATCGACCCATTGCCTCAGTTTTCCACTTGCAAAACACATCTGTTCACCACCTCCGTTTGGCCATCCGATTGGGGTGGTAGTTGATGGAGTGGCTTAGTTTGGTCCCATGGAGGTGGAAGTATTCTTTCCAAAACTAAGAAAGGTGGGGTCTCGATTCGAAACAATGGCTCAAGGGGTCCCATGGAGTTTTGCCACATCCCTTATGAACATGTCTACTACCATGGTCGTAGTATAGGGGTGAGGCAGAGCCGAGAAATGGGCATATTTTCTTAGTCAGTTGACCACGACCAAGATGACAGACTTCCCTTGTGACTTGGGCAACATAGTGATAAAGTCCATAGAAACTTCTTCCCAAACGAGCTCCGGAAATTTTAGGGGCTGCATTAGTTTGGGCGGCGCTTGGGAGTCGTACTTATGTTGTTGGCAAATAGAGCAAGAGGCCACATATTGCTGGACCTCTCTCTTCATGCCAACCCAATAATAGTGAGAGGTGAGCTGCTTGTAAATCCGTATTGCTCCGAAATGTCCACCTTGGGCTGAAAGAGTTGGAGCAGGGCTGCTATGTGGGCCGAAGTGGTTGGGTTTACAAACCACCCTTTATAAAACAAATCTGGGCCTATCAGATCATACCCCTTAGTTTTAGCGGGGTCCTATTGGCATTTAATTCTCAATGGTTCCAATAACATTGATTCTCGAGCCTCATTTCTGATGGCCTCAAAGAGGGGATAAGTGGTTTGGGAGCTTACTAGTTGGTTCATTTCTGCCACCCTTGATAGTGCATCCGCCGCCTTGTTCATTGGGCCAGGCTTATATTCTATGACATAGTCATAGCCAAGTAGCTTAGAGATCCATTTTTGTTGATCAGTGGTGTGGACCCATTCTTCCAACAGGTATTTGATACTCCGCTGATCAGTGCGTATTATGAACCACTAGCCTAGGAGGTAGGTCCGCCATTTTTGGACTACAAATACAATGGCTACGAGTTCCTTATTATAAGTAGATTGGGCCTGGCCCTGGGCCGAAAGTGCCTTGCTGAAGTAGGAGATGGGTTGCCCCCTTTGCATTAGGACGACATCTAATCCTGTCCCGGACGCGTTGCATTCCAATATGATGGTATCATTGAAGTTAGGAAGGGCTAGAATGGGAGGAGTGGACACTGCATTCTTTAGGGCCTCATGGGTCCATGTAAAAGAGTCCTTCCTTAATAAATGAGTCAGTGGGCTTGCCAAGTGATTGTACCTTGCTATGAACCTCCATTATAGCTTGTCAGGCCCAGAAATCCCCTTAGAGCCTTTATTGAGTTTGGTGTAGGCCATTCCTGCATGCATTTGATCTTTTCAGGTTCCACCTTCACTAATCTTGAAGAAACTATGTGCCCGAGTGATGAGGAAGCTGAAGAGTCAAAATTGGAATTTTATGTATTTTTGGATTTTTGGAAAGTAGGGGTATTTTTGTCATTTTTGCAATTTTCTATAGGGTCCAATGATGGGATTTAAATTGTCTAGTTATAGTTTGTTTATGTTTAAAATTGTAGAGTCATTGCATAAATAGGATTAGAGTTATTGAGTCTTCTTTAAATTGAAATATGATATGACAGCTTAGTTTGAATCCTACTAGGATTATTGAGTCTAACAGTTTTACTCCTAAAACTATTATGAATCTAACAGTTTGACTCCTGGGATTATTACGAGTTTAGAGTCTATAAATATGTATGGACGTTTTACACAATGGCAATGAATTATATTGAGTTTTCTTCAGCTTATGCTAGCTATTATGGTGAGTGATTCCCATGCCCTAGAGTGATTCTAGGCACCCTGTGAGTGATTCTAGGTATTTTCTCTCTTCTTTCTCTCTCTATTTTCTCTTTTATTCCTTCAACAAACCATTATAGCCATCAACAGCCATAAAACTCTGATCAAGAAGACCGACCATTCAACATTCTTTAAGGACTACAACTGAGCTGGTCCTACATCAGTTTGGTATTAGAGCTAATGGTTTATTCACTATGTTCTCACAAAGTGACTGATTCTATAGGCCTATGGTATTTTCCAGACGATCTTACAAGTCTAGAATCAATGATGATTGGGTTTCTGAACCATATGAAGGGTCTTTGGTTGACTTATTTGAGAAGATGGTGGAAGAAAACAGATCTAATAATGTTGGCTATGGGTGCAAGGTTTTCAAACATGTTAGAAGAGAGAGGGAAATACCAGATTTCAAAGGAGATGATGATCTGCAAGCATTCTTTGATTGGGTTGCTGAACTAGAAGAATATTTTGATTGGCACGATATGCTTGACAAACAAAGGATTAGATTTGCGTGCATGAAGCTGGCGGGTCATGTTAAAGTATGGTGGAGAACTCTTGAGCAACGACTAGAAAATAGAGGCGATGATCCAGTTAGTACATGGGCAGAGATGAAGAGGTGTTTGCAAGAAAAGTACATCCCACTAGATTTCCATGATGATCTATATATGGAGTTGACTAATTTCGTGCAAAAGAAGAAACAATAGGTTACAACAGAGAACTTGAAGTCAATGGGAAGAAGGTACAAAGTTGAAAAGAAAGTAGATGATTCTTTGCATGTTGATGCCTATCCTATAGCTGAAGTTAAGGATGAAGCTAAAGAAGAAGAATTTCAGGCTATAGAAATTGTAGATATTAAAAATCAAGATGGTGCAGGCCAAGAAAAAACAATAATTGTTGGAGTTTCCAACACCCATGATCAGCCTGAGGTTAATGATCAAGAAGAAATAGAAGAGGAGCAAGTTAAAGAAATTCAGGCGCAAGATACAAATGTGTTGACTGTAGTAGATCCTAATAAGAAAGTAAGTGACTTTACCTTTCAAATTCAACTAGAACTAATTCAAGAATTACAACCTGACATAGCACAAGTCCCATCAACATCAACACTGGAAGGAGTTCTAGAGTTCATTGAAGAACCAAGGATAGCAGAACACATAGTGATGGTGATTCCTACTCTCTTTGTAATTGGGGCATATCAACTTTTCATCCTCAAGTTTTGACGAGTTTTTTTTTTCCAACCGGGGAAGAATGATGCAGGAGCTGAAGAGTCAAAGTTGGAATTTTATGATATTTTATGTATTTTTGTATTTCTGGACAGTAGGGGTATTTTTGTCATTTTTGCAAATTTCTGTGTTGTCCAATGGTAAGATTTAAATTGTCTAGTTATAGTTTGTTTATGTTTAAAATTTCAGAGTCATTGCATAAGTAGGATTAGAGTTATTGAGTCTTCTTTGAATTGAAATAGGATATGACAGCTTAGTTTGAATTATACTAGGATTATTGAGTCTAACAGTTTTACTCCCTAGACTATTATGAATCTAACAGTTTGACTCCTAGGATTATTATGAGTTTAGAGTCTATAAATATGTATGGACGTTTTACACAAAGGCAATGAATTAGATTGAGTTTTCTTCAGCTTATGCTATTTATGGTGAGTGATTCCCATGCCCTAGAGTGATTCTAGGAACCCTATGAGTGATTCCAGGTATTTTCTCTCTTCTTTTTCTCCCTATTTTCCCTTTTATTCCTTCAAGAAGCCATTACAGCCATCAACAGCCGTAAAACTCTGATCAAGAAGACCATTCAACATTCTCTAAGGACTAGAACTGAGCTTGTCCTACATCACTGAGATAATGGACCTGGGTCTGTCCAAAGGTGCACTTGGACTGCTTGGCAAATAACTGATTTGTTTTGAGTATTTGGGAGTCCCTATCCTGGATATATGAGTATATTGTCACAGAACACCAAAATAAACTGCTGCAAATATGGACGGAAAAGATCATTCATAATAGCCTAAAGGGTGGGAGGGGGGCAGTTGTCAACCCAAATGGCATAACAATGAACTCTGAGTGTCCGTCATGTGTTTGTGCACATCATCATCATGAACTTTTATCTGATGGTAATCAGACCTCAGGTCCATTTTGGAGAATATCCTGGCTTGGCCCAACTCATCTAGTAATTTGTCAATCATTGGGATTGGGAAACGATCCTTAATGGTGGCTTGGTTCAGGGCCCTATAATCAACACAGAACCTCCAGGACCCATCTTTTTTCTTGATCAGAAGAACCAGGGAAGAGAAAGGGCTGGTGCCCTAGAGTGATTCTACTCCTTTGTAAGTTTTTTATGAGACTGTCGAGCACTGAAATTTGTAACCTGGACTAATAATTTGTAAAAATATGATGAAAATATTAGTAAACAGATGGCAAGGTTTCCTCTTAGCATGCCTTTACTTGATCCTGCTGTGTTGTTGTAGCTTGTTAGTTGTTACTAGGGCTGTTCAGATGCTAATTAGCATTTCAATTTTTTTCAGTAATATTTATTCTATTAATATTTGGAGAGGACTATAATAAATTCAATGGACAAAATGCAGGACTGGACTTGTACAAACTGATCAGGCTGCCAGCATGGTTTATATAAGCATTTAAAAATGGTTTTGATACAAATCTCTCTCAGCTCCAGGCATACCCCTATCCAGTTTTTTGTTTACTCCTTCCCTGGCTAGCATATCTGCTACACAGTTTGCTGACCGGGGGTTCCATTTCAGTTAGTGGTTCATAGTGGATACCACTATACCGGTAGCTTGATTTCTCTTATCAAAATGTATTAGGTTCCATGGACCTTGATCTTCTGATGTGAGCCATCCAATCACGACATGATGGTCACCTTATATTCAAAATGCAGTTCAGCCCATTGACCTACTTAGACTAAGACATTGGAGAAGTGCTAGTGTTTCAGCCTTCGAAGAGTTCCCTTCTCCAGCTGATCTGCAATAACTGAGTCGGAATTCCTCTTCATGATTTCTGATGGCTCCCCCAAATCGATATGGGCCTGGATTGCCTAAGCAGTGCAGCAGCCATCATAGTTAAGTTTCAGTCTACCAATTTCTGGCCTTTCTGTTGCATTTTATCTCACCTTAAGGGGGCATGCTACAAAATGAATAGTTTTTCTTGTTGCCAGTTCCAAAAACAAATCAAAACCATTTTGTTTGTAACATATTGTTTCTTAAAACAAAAAACACATGAAACAAATCAAAACCATTTTGTATGTGTATTTTTGTTGTCAAAACTGAAACTGAAAACACGTTCTTGAATCTGGTTTCAAAAGCATGTTTTTATCTGATCGTTCAACATCATGTTCCATAAATCATATAATTTCTATATTAGGAAGTTTGTTTTTGTTTTAAAAACCAATATTTTGTTGGTTCCAAAAACATGTATTGTTTTTTGAAACAAAACCAACTTGTTTTTCCCTATGAAAAAAAAATCTCAAGAACATGTTTTTGTTTTTTTGCTGGTGTGGTGATTCCAAAAATAAATGAAAACAAGAACATTCATGTTGTAGAACACCCCCTAAATTTTCCATTGATGTAATTTCGCCTATTTTTATTTGAAAGGTAAATGTAATTTCGTATTATGTATAGAGGTTGTCCTGAAAAAAGCATATACACCCCAACTGGGGACAGTATATTAGCATGTATACAAAGTGTCTAAAGACTGGACCATCTGATTATATTCCTTTCCTCTCGCCCTATTACAACTATATTTGAATTCAGTCTTCCCCTCTATTCATGGAAATGAAGTTTATAAGAAGGAAATGGAAGAACTTTATTGTGCGTAAAAAAGCACATAACAGAGAGTCAGA
This sequence comes from Nelumbo nucifera, assembly GCF_000365185.1. Next base: position 362,687 of record NW_010729140.1, read on the forward strand.
GACATTGTCTTAAACTACCCCTACTGTTTAGCTAATTGACTAACTATACCCTTACTGTTTAACTATTGTCTTGCACCACCCCTACTGTTTAGCTAATTGACATCGTTGTTGAACGGAAAAAATGAAATGTCAAATTTTCCCTCTACTATTCCTCAAATTTTCAAAATAAAACCCAAATTTCAGGAAAAAAGAAGATTGCTGCTCTGTTTTCGTCAGGATGGTCCCTAAGGTTTGGAGGACAGATTGGGCTTGCATGACGTCAGAGAAGCAAGGGTCATGGAAGAGATGACCTTCTGGTGATTCAAATGGGGCATCTTCTCTATCCACGGCCTGTAGTAGGAAACGGTGAGGGTTATTACAGTGACCGTTGTTGCTTCGTATGAACCCATTTGCAGAGAGGACCAAGCTGGGGAAGCTTCGTATGAACCAATTTTTAGAGAGGATAGAGGAGGGTTAGTACAGTGACCTTTTGTTGCTTTGTATGAACCCATTTGCAGTGGAACGAGCTGGGGAAGCTTCTTATGAACTCAGATTCCTTTTGATTGGAGAAATGAGAAATCTGAAAATCCAGAGAGCGATCACCATCACCATAGAAGAGAAAACTCGAAGCAGCACCTGAAAGCAAGCAACGATATCCGACCGACCACCGCAGGATGAAGAAATCGAGCCTGCAAGTGGATTCAGAGAGCTCATGAAGTCGATCGAGAGAGATATCTCACTCTCCATAAATTGCTCATTTTCTTGCAGAGAAATCTTAACGCTCGGCAGCTATGGTTATTCTGGAATGATGGCAAAAGTGAAAGGTGGAAAAAGAGAAAATAGTCCCGTCAGTGGAGTTTTGAAATTGAATGGATGATGGATAGGAAGTGTGCTGGTCTTGTTGGTTAGGCGAAGAATTCCATTACCAACTCCACTGAACCCGTTACAGGAGAGTTCAACGAATGGTGAGAAAGTGGGTTGCATAGGACAAAGAAAAGCCAGAGAAACCCAAGAGACATGACCATTGGAGAGACATAAGGTAAGATTTTCAAGGTCCCTGAGATGGTAAAGGCTGAGATTTGAGGGTTTTGGGGTGAGTGGAAAAGAGATGGGTTTTGCACATAGAAGAAGTGAGAACATGTAGGAATAGGATTGTGAAGATTGATGACCGGTTTTCTTCTAGAAGCGTAAGGGCAGGGCAGGGGAGACGGAAAAGGGAAGAGCTCGTGGTCTTATGTCATTGGGGCAATTGGGTATCAGCATCGACCTTTTGTTCTCAAAATACCAGTAATGGTTAATGTTCTCAGGACTGATGACAACCACATGTTTCTGTGAACCTGAAGCATCTCCTTGGCAAGGTCGATGGCAATCACTCGGGCGCTGCAACCCATCCCACCCAAATTAAAGCTCCTGATATCCCCCCTCAACTTGTAGTCGTTAATAATCAATGCCATTTAGCTTCTTCGGCGACTGGTTGGATTTTTTGTCCACACCATTGCTTCACCACACTGGATTGTACAATCCATTTCAGGGCTCACGTCAGCCCTGAAACAGAATGGAAAAGATGATTACAGGAAGGATAAGAACAGAGCTCAGATACTCCCTTTCACCGGCTACGGGATTTAGAGAGGGCAAATCGAAAAGGGCATCTTCGACCATAAAAGGGTAAGGGCCTGTTCGTTTGCTCCGAAGTCTGACAACTGAAAGTGCAATAATTACATTAAGAGGTATATTGGTATTGGTGAACTTTTCTTTCCTCTGAATTCTGAATGCAGAGAATTCTAAATTATGAATTCTGAAAATTATTAAATATCCATTTTGGCCCATATATGATAGTTTTTGTTTGTCTTTTTGGGGGTATCATTGGAAAACAAAAAAGTTGTATGATTACACTTTTAGAGATAAGAGATAAGAGGAACAAACAACCATTTTTCTCCTAAAGTTAAAAGATTCCTCTTAAGAGATCAGAGTTAAGAGGAAATGAACAGGCCCTAAGTTAGGGGTTTTTGAAAAATATAAGTCACGTGATGTCACATGTGAACGGTTTATGATGGAGCATTAACGGTAAGGGAGGTTTTAGGTAATTGTTAGAAGCAGTAGGAGTGGTGCAAGACAATAGTTGAACAGTGGGGATATAGTTAGTCAATTGGCTAAACAGTAGGGGTCATATAAGAAATTTGCCCAAAAATCAAAAGAATTATTGACAGTGAAAAGTGAAGATAGAGAAAATAAAATAGAAATGATTGTTATGAAGAAATGTACTGTGCACTTTGTTTCATTGTTTCTCATTTTGATTGGAAATGAATGAAGAACTTATTGAGAAATAGCTATTCAAATTTTTTTGATCTTAGTTATATTGCAAAAGCCTTTTGATTTTCAATTCTGGGACTTCCACAATAAGATGCCTCTTGGAACTCATCTTTTGAGAAATTGGATTTGTTTACCATTTGTTTTGCTAAGTCTTAAATGGTAATTTTGCCACTCAAGAACTCTCGTTAGAAACTCAAAATTGATATGTTGGTAAGTTCTCTGTTTTGTAAATATACATGTATCAGATTGTGGTGGATCCATAATTGATTCAATTGAAAATTGATTGGACTTAGATCATTTTTGAATTGAGAAGACAGTTTTTATTTGCTGCCCTAATGATTTTCATATCTTTTTATTTTTTTCACTCAGGTTGACATGAGAGCTCGGATTCGCGGGAACAAGGGCTACTAGTTGATATGAGTTTGCCAAATATGCCTTGACCTTGTATAGTTCACTTGTGATGTACCACAGGAGTGAGAAATTCTAAACTCTTGCTTGTATTACTGAAACCATATACAACCAATTTCATTTTATTCTTGCTCGCACTAGATGCCTACTTGAAATTGATGTTTCACTGGTAAATAATCAAGGGAAGCTATTTCTTCCCGACTGTTGTGAAGAATGTTACATTTTTTGTCAACTTCAATCTATTAGAACATATACAAGATGAACAGTCTTTTGGCAATACACCTGACCTAAGGAAACACAGAGCTCTTAAATCACTTCCACTTGATCACTACCATGAAAGAGAGGTATTTTACACGGCCTTATAGGGTGCAAACCTGAATCGGGTACAAATTTTACAGCTAGATCAGTTTTTTGAAGTTGTAACTATGATTTGCAGCCCTACCTGATACGAACTGATGCAAAACTTGTAAACCTTCCACCTCAATTCTATCATGTAGGGTCAACATCATCCTCCTTACCACCACCTCATTGAAACAAATAAGTCCTGCACGCATTCTCTTTCAAAGAGCGTACACCAGGGCAAATGAAATTCACATTGCAAGCAGAGGCTAATGGAATTGGAATCAGGGCAAATTATATAATGCACAGACGTTTATTAAATTCACTTTATTTCTCAAGAAATTGAGATGCAGCGTTCAGCTACCAAATGAAAATTTGAGTTTATTCGCCCACCCATTGTTGGGTATTACAGGAATAATGGTCATCGGAAGCCAACGTTTTAAAAAACGACCTGTAAACGGAACCGTTCTGGCCACTGGTTTTCACGTAAACAGTCCAATCATCCGGTTCGAATGGATGGCCCGTTCCTGATAGTAAAATTAAAAAATAAAAAATTTAAAAAACGGTCAAAAGTCGTTGAATGGGTCCATGGATCGATGGTTCAACCACCTGGGTCAATGGTTTGTTGACTTTTTCAACGGCTTTTTATCAAATTCTGAGTTTTGGGTAAAATGGAACTGGTTGACTGAACGGTTTCTGGGCTGAACGGTCTGACCGTCTGAATCAATGGCGGTTGGAAAACATTGCTGTAGAGCTTAATAGATGCTACTCATCACCATCATCATTCAGTCATATGGTTGGTTAATTGATAGATTAAACTTAAAATTCGGAGGCCCAACACTAAGTTGATCCCATTTCTATTTATTGGGGGGAAGTTATTGCAGTCCACAATTTTATATGGGCTGGGCTTGGATTTTCGGTCCTCAAGCTGGATCTGGGTCCAAAGCTCAGATTAAACTTGGGGCATGAACTTGCACCATTTTATCAATTTTTTTTTTTTTTACTTTTTCAATAAAAATAGCAATTGATTTGAGGCCCACGGTTCTCTTTGATGTTGTTTTCAAGGATGTTACGTTTTGTGGTAAGACTTGAGATTGAGATTCCAGTGTCAGAAGTTTCAACAAAACAATCATCTTGAGTAAGGTGGCTTCGTTATACTGATTGCAGCATCCTCAAATTGTTAACCATGATACTTGGAAAGCGCTGTTTTGTGGGTAGGGGTGAGAAAAAACCAAAAAATCGAATCGATTAAAACCAAACAAAAAATTTGGTTAACCAAACCGATCGGTTTGGTTTCAGTTAATCAAAATGGAAAATCGGCGGTTAACCGAACCGACTGGTATACATATTTATATATATTTTATGTATATTTATATTATATATATATATATTTTATATTGTTTATACATTATAAATTAATAAATATGCATTATATATAAATATATATTTATTATATATAATATATTATTTATTATTTAAAATATAATAAAAAACTGACGGTTAACCGAACCAGTCAACCGATTAATTAATTGACTTCACTTCAGTTTTGGTTACTGGTTTTCCAAAAACCAGTAACCCCGATTCGGTTTCAAAGATTAGTCCACAGTTCAGCTAACCGAACCGTGAGAACCCCTATTTGTGGGGGCTTTCTTTTGGCTTTGCAAAGTGAACCAACCACACCAGGACAGCTTATATTAGTAGCTTTAGGACTGACAATGGGGCTGGGTTTTGTATGTTCTGTCCCCGACCCCAAACTCAAATACCCTGCCCCGTACCTCAACAGGGCCAGAAATCCCAACCCCATCTCTATGGAGACAGGAAACCCAAATTTGTAACACCCTACTTAGGTCATTCCTACTTGCAAATTGAACTTATCTGATCAATGGTCAAATAACCCACCCTGAATCCCATGGATATGGGACAAATTACCATATCTAAGTAGCTTCTTCAAAAGCAGGTCAACAAAAGCAATTCAACCAAAGCTTCAGGCCTTCAGCCCCCCAATAAACAGGCTTTCAGTTGTATTCTAGAGCAGTGTTGTCCGAATTGGACTAGCCATGAGCTAAGGATATAATGCCCAAGCCTAAATGGGACAATCATGAGTCAGGTCAAAACAGGGGCCACTACAAGCTTAATTGGAATGTCAAGAATGAGAACATAGATTTGAGTCTCATAACAGCCGCTTAGTGTGAAAAAATGCCAAAGTTTAGAATCGTATTCAGTCCACTCCTAAGACCATAGATCGATGGCTGAACTGAATGACGTATTGCTTTGTTTGTTAAGAGTATAATTGCAAACAGGTTAAGTGGTTAATGACTGAAGCTGAAGTTAGACTGGTGATAGAATAAGAAACAGTTTTACTTCCACAAGCAAATAAAAGTTATTCTAATACAAGATATGCTGTCTGTGCTACCACAATACATCTCTAATTCCTTTACTCCTAAAATTGGTGCTAATAATATTCAAATTGTTTCTTATATATTTCTCCTGTAAATAAGAAAAAGAATGATAATGCCAAGCTATTTAGTGGCCGATAGAGTTGCAAATCATACCTGAATTTAGGGGTATAAATGGATCGAATTTGAATCTTATCAGATTATCTAAATTCGAATTCGATTAAATATTCGAATATTTAATTCGATTCAAATTCAACTAATTAATTATTTTAGGTAATTAATGAATATATAAAATAAGTATTTTATTTATATAAAGTATATAAATATATAATTATTTATATAATTTAATTATTATATATATAAATTATATAAAACATTTAAAAATTTTATATATTATATATAAGAATTAAATAATTAGTTGAATTCAGATATTTATCGAATCGAATAAGGTCATATCTGAATTCGAATCCGATTATATATTCGAATTATTCGAATTCGATTCGATTATACCGAATCCCAAATTCGAAGTCAGATTTTCGATTACTGTTTACACCCCTGAATCTGATGTACCAAATAGTAAAAAATTATTTAGTGATTTATATCTGAAATTGATGTACCAAATAGTAAAAAATTATTTAGTACCCATAATTTAACAGTGAAAATGACATTAAGCATAAAACAAAATTCATGTAGCTGACTCCATATAAATGGGATAAAGGCTTAAATGATGGTGAGATACCTGAATTTGGGTTCGGAATTTGATAAACTTTTAATGTATTGAAACCCTAATCTCAGCCCGATGTAATTGAGATCCTTTAAATCGGACAACCCGATTTGCATCCCTAACAAATATAAACAATATATATATTTTCAAGGTATGATCTATCATATTTACATATTAGAAATCTTTAAACATGCAGGATGCAGAACAGCAATTAGAAGGACCGTGCTGCTGTTCCCTTTCTTTTCTCCCTTGATTTGGTTCTTAAGTTTTCTTCTCTTGGTTTGTTTAGGCAGTCCTGACCTCTCTTTTAGAGGATCAGCATGGAGAGCCTAACAATTCCTTACATTTCCTTTTCTTGTTTCGATGGTATGAATTCTAGTAAATGTTACAAAACAAGACTAGGAATGAAACACATCTTATTTGAGTTGCATAAACTGGTTGATTACTATCACTCCTCATTCTTTTGATTATTGTAGTGAGAATCAACTTCTCTCTATCAAAATTAAGGCAGGGAGACGTATTAGGTTGTGTTTGGTTTCATAGAAATTAAGAGAGGAAATTTGAGGGAAAGTTCTTTCTATTTGTTTGCAGTGCAATTTAATTTTCACTAGTACAAACTTATGAGATTGCAAACAAGAAAAATACAAATTCTGGTCCATTTATGTTTCATTTTTCATTTTATTTGCACTGCAAATAAACAAGATATATAAGATGAAACTTAAAAACAAAATAAATCACAATTTGCACAAAAATCATTTGCACTCCCATACTTTTGCACCAATGCAAATAAAATTGCATTGCAAAGAAACTAGACCTATAGAATTTCACAAAATGTTTTAAGAACTTTCTCTCAAATTTTTGTTTCTCTTATTTTCTTTGAAACCAAACATACCCTTATTCTCTCTACTAAAAAGAGAAGAGAAAAAATAACCTTATTCTCAATCATAACATTATGAATAGCAACTCTTAGTCTCTATATGCCAACTGTGGCTAGTCGTTAATATAAGTCAACAGCGTTTTGAGGTTTCTATATGCCAATTGAGGTTTCTATACAAAATTTAGTAGGGAAGGAGAAAGAAAGAGTAATAGATTTTCTGATTTTAGACTTGTCTTCAGTTTATTTTTTTCTCCTTTAATCGGATTTTCTTAATTATACATTAGGCATGGTCCCCCGTACCAACTACCAAGTATGGGCTAGTATTCTGATATATTTTTACTCATGTATGCTTTTAATTTTTATTTGACACCCATTTTTTATTATTTAATTTAAGAGATTAAATTAAGTTTTATTTTTATAGAGATGAAAAACGGTTAGTTGTTTTTTATTTAACTACCCTCATTTTTGTAAGAGTGGTTTGACACATGACTAAGCTTGAAGCCTCCTAATTGAAAGTGGCGTTAACCACTCTTTTAGTTCTATTTAAAAGTGATAACAAACCACTTTTGGAATTACTTTATTACATATATATATATATATATATATATATATATATATATATTAGAAATATGAATTGGCCATAGAGGGCAAGCATCCAAGTGCATTAATGACAATATATATTTAAGTTTAGTTTGTTTGCAATGCAATTTCATATGTATGGTGCAATAAGAAAGAGAGTGCAAATTCTGATTTATTTTTTGTTTCAGGTTTTGCATTAATTCGGTTTGTTTGCATTTAGACAAAGTAAAATAAAGCTGAAGCAAAAGTAAAGAGAAATTCAAAGAAAAATTGAACAAGAACATTCATTCTTTTAGTTTGCACTCTTATGCACTTGTACTAATAGAAATAAATTGCACTGCAAACAAAAATATGTCAAAAAAAAATGAGAGAGATAGGAAATTAATATAATATTCAGTAATAAAATAAAAATCATATCAAATATGGAAACAGCCTCTCTGTGTATTTGTAGCTAGGGCTGGTATACATGTCCCTTACCAGAACCCGCACATTAGTGGGAGCCTTGGGGACTGGACTGCCCTTTTTTATTCAATAATAAACAAACTATTAGTAAAACTCAAGTAGTGAAGCCTTTTCTCTATACATGAATACATACATATGATCTATGAGAAGAGAGAAAGAAAGGTGTAGGAAAAACGAAAAGAAAATAAAAAAGCTGATTTGGTTTAACTTTGAAGTTCTGTTAATAGGTCTGGTCTAGTCTGGGTCGAGATAGACCTAGACCCGAACCGATAAATCTGCAGAACTAGTGCAGAACAAGATCCTATGGGGTCTGTTAATTGACCCGATTTTTAATTGGGGCTACTGAATATTATATTTTACAGATTTACTTTTAACCTTAGTTCAACAATAAACCTACTCATTTGTTGGAGTGATATATCTGAACATGCTAATATGATAATATTAGAAGTATGTCAAGAGAATATGGGCACAATTCTGGTGCCTGATTTGAAATATTCCACTGCATTAAGCCTATGCTCTTTCAAATTAAAATTAATAAATACTCAACTCGAACCCACCCAGGATGCACCCTTATATAGTTATATACTTCTGTCCAATTGCTTTTTCTAATGCAATTTGATGATCCCGGACAGTTCAAAAACATAAATTAACTTTCCTTGAAAAAAATAAACTGAAATGTAATGTGCTAGAAGAAAAAATAATCAGAACTTTCATCCCATAAGCATTAATGGTGGTTTAACAATTCCAGTCCAACCTGGGCAAAAATGGATCGATCATGATACAAGCTAAATCATGCCGCAGTTTCATCTAAGTTCTGATGCAGTAATGTATAATACAATTGGCATTTTCTTGGGGCCATCATTTGGTGCTAAGCTAAAACCTTGCGCTGAAAAGCATGGGAATGAGAATTCAGTATCAAAGTGACCACTTTATGCTGAAATATTAGGTAAAATCCATATCCATCATTAAAACTAATCAAAAAATGAAAGTAATTTCCTATTTTAGTGGTGGGTCAATGGTTCAATCTTTCAAGTCGAATGGGTCAATCCATAATGTCATAGTTAAATAATATATTTTTTAAAAAATTAGAAATAAAGAATTACAGAAAAATTTAGACATGTCTTTAATATCATATAGTAATTATATTAAACAAAAATAAGTGTGATAAATATGAATTATTTTATTAATGATGCAAATGGAATAAAAAGTTCCAAACCAATTTGAAAAATGAAACTATTTTCTTGTCTAGGTGACAGATCAATAGTCCATCTCTTTGGATCAAATGAGTTAACCCATGATTGTCATAATTAAATAATAAATATTTAAAAAAGTTAGAAACACAATGTTTTAATGGTTGGTTGCTTGTAGTTGTGGGTTGAAAAGGAAAGAAAAAAAAGAGAAATTGAAGAGAAAGAGAAATAGAAAAAGAAGAAAAGACAAAATGAATAATGGTCTAAACAGGAGTATGATCTCTCACCTAACTGATCTTAGCTTTATATGGATTAGCCAAAGAATACAAAGACTATTATTCCCCTTGTATGGAACATGCAACTTAAAGTAAAACAAAAGAGACAAAACACAACTTAATAAATAAGAGAAGAAAGACTAAAATTTAATTAGCTAACTCTAACACTCCTCCTCAGGCTTGAAAATATAGGCTATATAGCTTAAACTTGTTATATATGTAATCCACTCTTAATTGATTCAATCCTTTCGTGTGTGTGTATATATATATATATATATGTATGTATGTATGTATATATATATATGTATGTATGTATGTATATATATATTGATTTCCTAATTCCATGTGCTTTGCGCTTATCAATTTACAAGGACCTTTTCTCTTATAAAATGGTAGTCAACATTTGTCTTTGTCCTCTCATAAAAAATATAGTTTGATGAAATGTGAACCATAGCCTAGTTTTCATAGTACAATTTCATAAGGCCATTGAATGAGAACTCAATCTCTTATAAGAGGTTTTTCAACAACACTAACTCCCATGTAGTGTGTGCCATGGCCCTATATGTAGCTTCAACACTACTTTTTGCTATAATGGTTTGTTTCTTACTCTTCCATGCAATTAAATTTTCTCCAAGTAAGGTGTAATACCCCAAGGTTAACCTTCTATCAAACATTGAACCAACCTAATCTACATTGGTGTAACCTTCTATTTCAAGACTCCCTCCTAATTTGTACAACAACCAATGTCTTAGTGCTCCTTTCAAAATATCACACAATTTTCAAATTGCATCCTAGTGAGGAACTTGTGAGTTTTGCATAAACTGGTTGGCCACACTAACTACAAAGGAGATTTATAGTCGAGTAATAGTTGAATAGTTTAACTTTGCCACTAATTCTCTATACCTCTTAGGTTCATTAATTACTTCACCCGCATCAGTGATCAATTTAACATTTGGTTCCATGGGTGGTTCCGAGGTTCAAAATATCAATACGCCTGATACGCCAGTAAGGATGTATCGGTTTAGGGGGCAGTTCAAAATATCAATAGTTGAATAGTTTTTAATTTTTTTTCAAAACCGGTTTAGGGGGCAGTTTAAGGCTCCTCCAACCCCTGAACCAGTCAGAACTCCGATACACCCTCTGTAGGGGCGTATTGGGGAGCTCTCGAAACGATACGTATCGGCCGATACGGGTCGATATGTGTCGATACTTTGAACCTTGGGTGGTTCAACTAGTTTAGCACCTAAAAACACTATCTCTTCCAATAGGTCAAGAATATATTTCCTTTGGCACAAATTACTACCATGCTTCAATCTTGCAACTTCTATACCCAAAAAATATTTCAACTTGTTAAGATTCTTTGTTGGAAGTGATTTTGCAGAAAGGCTTTTAACTTGCCAATTCCTAACCTATCACTTTCGATCATAACAATGTCATCTATATACGTTACCGACAAAATCTTTCCATAGTCAGAGTTATAGGTGAATACTAAGTCATCAACTTAACACTATTTCATACAAAAATCTTTTACTACTTCATTGAATCTGCCAAACCAAGCACAAGGAGATTGTTTTGGCTCATAATTTACCTTTTTGAACCTACACACACTACCATCCTCCCCTTAATCAACAAACCATGCTAGTTGCTCCATTGAAACTTCCATAAAAAAATCACCATGTAAGAAGGGATTTTTAATGTCAATATGAAATAGTGGCCAATCATATTAGTTATTAAAGATATCGGAGAATAAATTTAACAAATTTTGGTAATAGGAGAGAAAGTTTCCATATAGTCCAACCCATACAACTTAACCCTTGGCAACTAACTAGGTTTTCAACCACTCCACCCTGCCATTTGATAAGTATTTAATAGTATACACCCATTTACAACCTACAACATACTTATTAGGAGAAAAAGTGGTGAGTTCCGGAAAACTCGTTGTTGACTTAAAGAGATGGAGTCGCTACCTATTTTTTAGATGAAATTGACCCTCATTTTCAGACTTAAAAGTTTAACTTTAGCTCATTGATAGTGACTCTGTTCTCCATGGGAAAGGCACTAAACCGAAAGGTTTTGGGATCAAAGATTGGGAGAGGGAAGGTGTTAGGCACCCCTCTCTCCAAGTTACTATAGCAGCCCATTACGAGAGTAATTCAAGCTCAATTTCTAGTGAAGCACGAATTAACGGGATTGTTCAAAGCTCCTGAAACCTGGCAAAAACTTTCCCAACTTTGCCCAAAATTGATTTGAGGTGATGTTATCAAGTCTTAGGTACTGGTTTCCCTAAGACCCTTGCCTCTTTATCTCTTTTTCTCAATCTAGAAGAAGTTGGGAATGCAAGTTTCCCATGATTTTAGGACTTTAAGTAATCCGAAATTAAACTAAAAGTAGAGAGATGGTGGAATGAGAAACTTACCTCTCGTGTACGACCTTGAAACAAACTTTCCTGCAACTAAAAGGACTTATAACAAATCTTGAGAAAGGCATGGTTCTAGGTTGAGAGTTTTTGGTGTTAAGTTTGGAAAACAAGGGATGAGGCTTGAGTTTGGCTTCAGGAACTTTGGGATTTCAAGCAGAATGGGTGTATTACATAAGTTGGGAAACTACTCCTCTCCTCCATCTCGAGTTGGGCCTCTATTTATAAAGCAAAAGGGAGGGAGGTGGGTCTAAAATTCGTTCAGCTATAGTGTCTGTGATTCAATAGAACTCTTTAACTGAAATTGGCAAAGATTTTGAAAGATAAGAACCCGTAATTGACTTTTCCTTCTTTTTATAACAAATTTTCTTGAGTTTGGGAGGCTTCTTATGGATTTTGTGCATCCAATGAGGGATTGGAGCATGCCAGATGTTGCAGCCCCGTATTTGGGGTTGGTAGTGGCAACAAACATAAATTTTATGAACTTTTAAATGGGGTTTTATCTTTTCTTAGTTTCAAATGGGGGTATGTTTGGTATTTTGAGCTTTTTTAAGCCTATTAGGCTCAAATTCATTGGTCCAAGTGTTTGAATGGGGTCAAGTAATGATCTGACATCAATCCCCACCCCCTTGAAATCCTAAGATGAGACACTTGATGTGGTGATTTAATCTGGTGCATCAAAATGGTATCTTTCTAGTTTAATGGTCAAACGGATGAATCTGGTTATGAAATTTTGCGTGTTGGGGTTTTTTGGGTCTCTAAACATAGTGGTGAGGTCTGACTAGACAAATAGGGTTGAGATGATTATGATCTATGGATGACAAGTTGGGATCATTAAGATTTGCTGAAAAAGAATATTTGTTTGATGAAGGGTCAAATGGGGCAATTTTGGGATGAAATTTGGTGGTTAGGCATTTTTTATCACCCCGAATCTGATGGAAGTGATGGATCTTTGATCAGAGGCATAGATTGATTGATTTAGTTCAGATCATGGTCTTAGCTTATGATTTTCCAATTAACGAGAGGGCCCAAAATAAAATCTTATTTTTTCAATGGTCAAATGAAGGTGTTTGGTCGTGACATTTGATGTGCTGAGGTTTTTGGGTTTCTGAACATTGTGGTGGGGTTTGATTGGTCAAATAAGGCTTGGATGATGGATATTTATGACAGTTGAGCTTTCGATCCAAAAGATTTGTCAAAAAAGAATTAAGGCTCGATGTTGGGTCAAACAAGGAAATTTTTGGGGTAAATTTGGTGGGTAGGTATGGATTGGGCTTATGATGCTGTTGGAAGGGTTTGATCGTGTTAGGTATGTGCAGATTATGGGTTTTAGATTCAAGGAGCATCGTAGTGCTATATACATAAAAATGGAATCTCTGATGGATGATTGGCTAAGTCCAAGAATTTAGGGTTGAAATTTTGTGTGATTGGTTGTTTAAGGATTTTGTTTTACGTGAAGGAGTTTGATCGGGGATCCAGTATGATGGTGTGGCATAATCAAGACCATCAAAAGGGAATCATATAGATTTAATGATGGATTTATGGGCATTTAAGCTAAAATTTGGTTTCTTAGGGTTTTGGCATGTTTTAGTGTAACTGGCGTGGTCCAATTGGACATCCGAAATGTAGGAGATGGGTCAAAGAAGGGATCGAGCAAAAATCAGGTGCTAACAACTCTCATTTGTGAGTGTGCAAGAGCAAAGACTTTCTCTTCTATTGCCAGATACTACCTTGGTGAGGTAAGTGCTTCTTGGACATTTTTATAAGTAAATATACATGACAAAAAAGGAAAAAAAAAAACTAGCAATAGGAAGTAGAAAGATTAAAAATTGAAATATAATTGGATATTAAGTAAAGGGTATAACCACATTTACCTTTACATTGTGCAATGGGAAAATTAAGGTAAAAGGCACAAGAGAAAACATCGAGTTAGGAACAAATGTAAGATTTTTTGATGTAATAGAAACTAGAAGAAGAAGAAAAGATGTGAGAGAGGCTAAAGAATCACTTCTGGCAACCTCAACCATTCTATTATATACTAAGGGATCAAATACAAGAGAAAAAATTACAATAGGGTCTTAGTAGTCAACTACTAGGAAAAAACCTTCACCAAGTAGTCGACTACTAAGAACATTATACTGCTAGTAGTCAACTACTAAGAACAATATGCTCATAGTAGTTGAATACTAAGAATAGTATGTTGTTAGTAGTCAACTACTAACAACACTCCCCGTCAAGTTAAGTTATATATATCTATCATCCCCAACTTAGTACAGATATCCATGTGTCATGCACCTCCTTAGTGAAGATGTCACCTAATTGATTTCGATATGTTTTGTTCTTTCTTCCCCAACTTCAAGCTTTTCAAAAATGAAATGTTTATCAATTTCGATATGTTTTGTTCTTTCGTGCAGTAAAGGATTGTGGGCAATATTGATTGCTACCTTATAACAATACAATGATATTGAGCTATGAACTTCAATTCCCACCTCTGTTAACATATTCTTTAATCACGAGATTTTTGCAACTCCATGTGCCATGTCTCTATATTCTACTTTTGCATAGGACTTGACAACCACCATTTATTTCTTTCTTATCTAGGTTACCAAATTTCCTCCAACAAAGGTGCAGTAACCTGTAGTAGATCTCCTATCATCAACTGAGTCAGCCCAATCTGCATCATTAAAGACTTCTACTTTCAAGTGGCAATGCTTGGAAAAATTGATACCCTTACCAAGAAACCATTTTAAGTACTTCATAACGTACTTTGCAATAGCAAGATGAGTAGTCCTAGGGGATGCATATACTAGCTCAACACCCTAATAGCATAGCAATGTCAAGTCTAGTCATGGATAAGTACAACATTCCAATAAGCCTTTGGAAATGCCTTACATCAGAGAGAGATTCACCACCTCATTTACCAAGCTTATGATTACTACCAATTAGAATATTTGCAAACTTGACTCCAAGCTCACCAATGTCCTATAGAAGATCTAAGACGTACTACCTCTAAGAAATAAAAATTCCTTTGTCAAATTTTGCAACTTGAATTCTAAGGAAGTATTTAATTTAAAGGTTCTAGATCTTTGATATCAAATTGAACTTCCAAGAACCTCTTTAACTTTTGAAACTCTGACTCCCAATTCCCTATAATGACAAAGAGAGTATGATCACTCTGACATTGTCTGGAACTAACCTGCTTGATTGCATTAGTAAATCTGTCGAACCAAGCTCTGTTTTGAACCATATAAACCTCCTCCTTAAGGTCACCATTTAGGAAAACATTTTTGACGTTAACTAATGTAATCCCTAATCAAACATTGTAACAAGGGAAAGGAAGACCTAAATGGAGTTTATTATGGTAACAAGAGCAAATGTTTCTGTGTAGTCAACTCCATATGTCTAAGAAAAACCTTTGGCCACCAACCTTGCCTTATACCTTTCCACTAAGACATCATCCTGATTCTTTACAATAAATACCCACTTGCATTCCATAGGTTCTTTTATCCTTAGGAAGGTCTACCAAATCCCACATACAATTCTTATTAAGAGCATCAAGTCCCTCTAGTATCACATTTTTCCACTCAAGAGAATTCAAGGCCTTTGCAACAAACTTAGGAACAGATACATTAGAGATAGCAAATAAAAGGAATGATAAGAAGGGGATAAATTGTTATAGGTGGTAAATAGTAGGGATGTCAATGGGTCGAGTTCGACACGAGTTTGCCTTAACCCTAACCCGACCCTCCAGCACTCCAACCCAGAAACGACACAACCCGTCTTAAAAACACACGATTCCTAAAGACCCTATAGGCTTTAACTCGATTCCAACTTGACTTGACCCGTATAATTTCAAATGTATTTTTTAACACATTTTGAAGACCTAAAATACATTAATTTAAATAAGAAAATTGTTTTATAGATTCTAAGGTGTTATTTTTTCCATTTAAAAAAGAAGAAGAAAATCAAAATCAACATATAAATAAATTATAAACTTTAAGCCTATAAAGTTAGAAGTCAAAAAATTGCAAGAATACTTGGTATATATGTAGGGTATCATGACTTAGCAGGGTAGGTCAGCTAAAACCCAAACCTAACTTGGGTCAAAGAATCAAAACCCTAACCCA